>LPNX010931204.1:62085-192956 GCA_001517045.1 Pseudotsuga menziesii | reverse complement strand
ATATATATATAATCCGCATAATATAATATAAAATCCACGTATTGAAAATACACAACATGAAAATTCACAACAGGAAACACATGACACTATTGAAGCCAGAAGGGTGGCACTGCATACACAACCGTTGGAATATGTATTAAAATTTAACTAAGGGAAATGCCATCATTCTTTCACTCTAACAGATAAAATAAAATTTAAATTAATTATATTTCCCCATGAGGGAAAACACCTTATTTCAGATTCGATTCTAAACCATAAAATGACCAGGAGTCACCCTCTGTCAAACTCAAATCTACACAAATAAATAAAATATTGTGACACCATAGAGGGATACACTCTTTTGTAAACTTAGATCCAAACAAATAAAATGACTGAGAGGTGCCCAACTAAGAGATTTCCTCTCTCAAACTCGTATTCACAAATAAATAAAAGATTGTGACACTACCAAGGGATGCACCCTCTTATAAACTCAGATCCAAACAAATAAAATGGCTAAGAGACACCCAAACTGAGAGACACCCTCTCTCAAACTCGTATTCACAAATAAATAAAATAGTGTGACACCATAGAGGGATGAACCCTCTTGTAAACACAGATCCAAACAATAAAATGACTAATAGGTTCCCTATCTGAAACTCATATCCACAAATAAATAAAATATTTTGAAACCACAGATGGATGCACCCACTTGCAAACTCATATTCAAACAAATAAAACGACTGAGAGATGCGCTCTCTCAAACTTGTCTTCACAAATAAACAAAAGATTGTGACACCAGATAGGGATGCACCCTCTCCTAAACTCAAATACAAACAAATAAACCAGCGTAGATCCAAATCCTAGGCTCTATCAAGAGCCAAGAGGGATCAAATCTCTCTAGGTGCAAACCTCTTCTTAAGTATTACACTCAATGAGCTATCAACTTTGGTGTGTCCTATATATACCATTGATTTGATTCAAACCAAAAGACACATCTTTTTATTTAAGGTCAACATATAATATATTTATTATTAATAATTAATATTATTTATGGCCAACATATAATATTTAATATTATTTTTTATTTTGTTATGAACTAACATTACAACATCTCCCCATAAATGGTTTTACAACCATATGCAAGGCCCTCCTAAAACCATGGGTTGTTCAGGAGGCCTTGCACATGGTCTTAAAACTATTTGCAAGGCCCTCCTAAACCATGTACGATAAAACCATGGGTTTTTTTAGGAAGCCTTGCACATGGTTTTAAAACCATGTGCACGGTCCAACTAAACCATATACAATAAAACCATGGGTTGTTTAAAAGGCCAACACTTTTTTGCAAATAATTAAATTTTTATTTTTTTATTATTTTGTTATGTAGGAACATTATAACATCTCCCCCATATTGTGTTTTTTTTATGATCCACATTTTTTGGGGGGGGGATAATTAAATTTTTAATTTTTTATTGTTTTGTTATTTTTTACTTTTTTATTGTTTTGTTAGGTAGGAAGATTACAACATCTCCCCCATATTAGGTTGTTTTTCTGGCCAACATTTATTTTGTTTTATAATTAAAAATATATATATATTTTTTTTAATAAAAATAACTTTACCTAACGTTACATAACGTTACGTAACGTTACAAGATCTCCCCCATACTGGGCTGTAGAGAGCCTCTCGGCTCAATGATTGAGAGGCACCCAAATTGAGAGATGCCCTCTCTCAAACTTGTATTCACAAATAAATAAAAGACCATGACACCACAGAGGGATACACCCTCTTGTAAAATCAAATCCAAACAAATAAAATGAATGAGAGGCACCCAAACTAAGAGACACCCTCTCTCAAACTCATATTCACAAGTAAATAAAATATTGTGACACCAAAGAGGGATACACCCTCTTATAAACTCATATCCAAACAAATAAAATGACTAAGAAGCACCCTCTCTACAACTATGGTGGGTTCAGTCCTAGCATGAAATAATTCCTTTCTTAAACCACACAACTATGTGGGTTCTTTTCCAAATGAGCCCTAAAACGGTAAGAGAATATCCCCTTTTTTCCCTGGCCAAAATCCCAACAACAAAATTGAGGCTCTTCTTTATTCTAGAACCCTACAACTAGAACAATGCATGGAAGGGAAACTTTATTTTGCAATATGTACTAATGGTAGAAATAAAATGAAAGCAAAAGTACAAAAACAAAAGGAGTTATAAACAAACATACATATTAGAACATGACATGGGTAGGAAGGGTCGACCCTTTTCTATCATAGGCTGCATTCCTCCTCAATAACATCCCACCCATTACAGGGAACAGAAACCAATAGAAAAAAATGTCATCCTAAGAAAATCCACAAACTTTAAATAAGAAACATTTTGACTCCAAATGAGGAAAATGGAAAAAATAGAGTTCACGCTCTTTTCCAATAAAGGGGACAACCCCCTCGTTTTATCCAAGGGGATTCTTCCACCCAACATCTAAATCCTTCTTTGGCTATTTTACATTTCTTTTTACATGAAATAAGATGAATAACTAAAGTTTTATGTTCCTTTTTTAGTATATATATATATATATATAGACACACACACACCGAAGGCGATAAACAATGGAGACATAGTCTCCCAGATTCCTCGTAGGTCTAGCAAATAAAAACTCGACATGTGTCTTCACGCTATTTTGGCAACATTTAACGTGTTTTCCTCTGATTTCACGATCAACCTACTATTTTCCTCCGATTTGGTCGTCGTTTTCCTCCTATTTTGTGGCTTAATTTATCACGCGAATTCATCCCATCATCTATATGCACACATCCACAGCAACATCCTGGCATACAATATTTATTGTTCTGCACTGAAATTTTCAGAGACATATTAAACAAAGAAAACATCATTTCAAACAGTAGTGTAATGTGGTAAAACCCCATAAGGGGAAACATCCATGTAGGAAAAGTATTGAAACTCATTAATAAAGAACGATAGATTGCATGACGAGCCTCAACCTCTCATACTACCAATTACATTACCTATCCCAACCATGCACTATATACTTCATGAAATAAGTTACATGAGTAAAACTTCCACCGATTATTCCCATTATAAAAACTTCCCGTAAACACATTAGTTTAGTTGTCATTATTAACAATCTCCACCTTGACAACAAATTTTTCTAATAATTTTCCCAAGACTATTTATCGCCCTTTTTTTAAACCAAGAGAAGCTACACACCATCGTAACTTCTCTAACAACTGGTTTTGTAAACATATCTGCACAATTTTCTTGAGTATGAACCTTTTTCAGATATACTCCACCTTCACTGATGGATTTTCTTACAAAATGATACTTTACATCAATATGTTTAGTCTTACTATGATAAACAGGATTTGTAGCCAAATGTATAACACTTTGATTGTAATAGAAGACAGGTACACTGTTCTGCAAGCTTCCAATTTCTCTGAGCAAATCCCTTAGCCAAATCGCCTCTTTGCAAGCATGTGAGGAAACAATGTATTCAGCCTCTATATTGGATAAAGAAATTGTTTCCTGAAGATTTGACATCCAACTTATAGCTCCACCTGCAAGAGTAAAGACATAACCTGAAGTAGACTTTCTCTTGTCCAAATCAGCTACGAAATATGAATAAAAAAATCCACATACAGAATCACTGTTATTATTAAAGGTGATACAATAGTCACTTCTACCTCTTAGGTACCAAAGTACCCATTTCACTGCATTCCAATGTTATTTTCCTAGATTTTCAATGTACTTACTAACAACACCTACTGCATGTGAAATATCAGATCTAGTACACACCATTGCATACATTAAACATCCTACTATATTGGCATATGGTACATGAGACATATAATCCTTTTCTTCAACAATACTAGGACATAAACCTGAAGAAATCTTAAAATAAGAATCCAAAGGAACATTCACAGGCTTTTCCTTGTTCATTTCGAATCTTGCAAGTATTTTCTCAACATTCTTTCCCCGTGAAAAACTAAGCTTACCATTTCTTATGTCTTTGTGTATTTCAATACTTTTCCTGTGAAAAACTAAGCTTACCATTTCTTCTGTCTTTTTGCAACTCCAAGATCCTTCATATCAAAATTCCTAGCCATTGGAGCCTTCAACCTGTTAATCTTGTCCATGATTTTGCTCACAATACGCATATCATCAACATACAACACTAAGATAATGAATATGTCATTCAACCTTTTGAAGTATAAACAATGATCATATTCACTTATAGTATAACCTTGGCTCACCATGAAAGAATCAAACTTCTTGTACCATTTCTTGGGTAATTGTTTCAGGCCATACAATGATTTCTTGATCTTGCAAACTAATCTACCTTTATGATGTTGCACAAATCCTTCTAGTTGTTCCATATAAATATCCTCACCTAAATCTCCATGTAAGAAAGTTGATCTAACATCTAGTTGCTCTAACTCCAAATCATGAAATTCAAATAGTGCTAACACAATACGAATAGATACAAGCTTGACAATTGGTGAAAATATCTCATGATAGTCAATACCTTCCATCTGAGAGTACCCTTTTGTGACCAATCTGACTTTGTATCTTTCAACCTTACTATAACGAACATAAAATAAGATAATAATTAAATAATTAATAGTTAGGTTAATTAAGTTATTATGAAAGGAGGCGTCTCCTCATCATCAAGTGTCCAAGCCATATTTAAGGCCAACACATCATTGTAGTATTCATCATCTAATACATTATTATATTTTATCATTCAAAATTATAGTCGGATTCGACTAGTAACACTCCAACAGGATACAGTTTCTCCATTTGGTATCAAAGCAGTTTCACTCCTCGCGTGAGCTCGGATTCGGCTCCTCCCACCTTTGAGCTCGGTTTCAGCTCATCTCACATCACATATTCCCTCCATTTCACCCATATCTCTATCATGCTCATTCCTCCGCGGATATCTTCCTCCGTTCCGGCATCTCTCTCTTTCCGCTTTGCAACCCTCCACTCCCATATGCCCTTCCCTCCTACGCGCTCCTCCACCTGCTCCAACACGTTGATCTGCTCCCCATCATTGCTCCCTCTCCACGTGCTTCCCTACCACTCCACACACACCTTTCCTTCACTCTCCATTCCTCTCGCCCTTCCCTTCTTCCACCCATTGTCATCCTTCCTCCATGCTTCCTCCACTCTCCACGCTACCTCCGCTCTCCACCTACTCCACCCTCCACCTACCCCATCTTCACACTGCCTCCCTTCCTCCACAGTGTTCCACGTTGCTCTTTGTCAGCGGCCTCCTTCTGCACTCTCATCTACGCATCACTGCCTTACTTCCCTCCATCACCCACCACTCTACACGTGAACACCCCAGCCAGCGGACGTCTGTTTGATTGCAGTCGTCTATCCTCTCGTCCACCAGTCTAGCACCTAGAAACTCCTCTGTGCCATCTACTTCATGTCGTTTCCTTCCCTTCACGTGCATTCCCTCACTCGTCCCTGCTCATGTGACGTTCTCGTCTACTTCTACCAGCTGTCCTTTCCACTTCCACGACCTGCAAAAACCAAAAAACAAAAAAAGTTAAATATTATAATATAATATTTCAATATAATATTATAATATATAATATAATATTTATTTCAAAATATTGTAATATAAAATATTTATAATATTCAATTTTGTTTTATTTATTCAAAACAAAATAACAAAATAAAGGTTTCATATATAATAATTAATATAATAATTTATTATTATTCCTTTAAAACCTCACCAAAATTCTATAAAAAAAATATCTTTGTAACACAAGCCAAAATAGCTTCATAGTACACACCTCCGTGTACAAGGTCCAATACCATGGTGGAACTAAAAGAGAAAATCGAAAAAATGGAGAAGGACATCAAGTCCCTTGTAGCTAACAAAAAAAAATTGAAGGAAGAGATGCAGAATAACAATACAATACTCAAAGACGAGCCTTTTTTGGTACTAGAAAGAAGGATGGATGAAAAATTTGACATCCTGAATGAAAAACAAAAAGACTTGGGTGACAAAATGAGTACCATGACTCAAAACATAAACACCTTAACATAGAACATGAGCACCATGACGCAGAACCATAATACATTAATAGAGATGTTACAAAGACTAATGCCTAAGACAGACCAAGTCAGCAGTCCAAACATGCTAGAGCCATCAGTTCATATTTCCACACAAGAAGCACTTGCCAAGAATCAAGAAAAATTGCAAAAACAAATAAAGATTAACAATGTGATACTTAAGCAAGAGATGGAAACAGAAGTACTGCCATATATGGAGGAAAGATTAAGCAGCAAAATAGACGCTATCAGTAAGATAGTAGAGAATAAAAAGGCTAAAAGTCACCTCCAACGACAAAGCAGTTCAAATATGTCACTTGCATCATCCGGTAGTTTCGAACCACCATCAAACCATAAGGCAAAAGGAAATCAATATCGTCCTTACATAGTGTACCCACCTAAGGCAAAAATAGAGTTGTCAAAATACAATGGGAGTGAAGACCAATGTGTTGCTTGGCTAAACAAAGCAGAAGAATACTTCGACATTTACAATATTCAATCTAACGAGGAGAAGGTGAAATATGTGTCAATGCATATGGAAGGGTATGTTTATAATTGGTACTTATGATGGAAGAGAGATCATTTTACCTACACTTGGAACTTGTTCAAAAATGATTTTTTAATAGGTTTCAAGGAATCAAAGAAGATGAATTTTTCAGTAAACTTACCAAATTACAACAGGTTGGAAGCGTTGAGGAATTCACACATCAGTGGGAATCCTTATCGACACAAGTATTTGGGTTTTCTGACAAACAAATACTCGAAACCTATTTAGGAGGGCTTAAACCATACCTCCAAAAAGAGTTAAAGTTACATGATATACCTAATGTAGCAATACATAAAGCCAAAGCCGCAGAACACATATTGGAAGGAATAAAAACAAGAGGCGATAACCATTATCGAGAAGAAAAAGAGACACAATGTAGGTACTGTGCAAATACTTGGTCACCTGACCATTAATGCCCCAAACCTCAATCATATACCTATGAAATGGAAAATAGATCAAAGTCATTTAACGGTTACTCTAATAATAGAAAAAAGAAGAAAAACATATGTCGTCGATGCGGTGATGACTGGACCCCAGGCCATAAATGTAGGAACAATCAGACAATACAGTGAAGAATCACCAATAGAGAGGAAGTGCAAGTCTCTGCTCTAGAAATCTCATCTGATTCTAATACTGACACCGATTCAGAATGAAGGATGACATTAGGAAATACTCAAGCTTTGAGGACAAAGCTCCCTTAAAGGGAGTGGCAATGTAACGAACATAAAATAAGATAATAATTAAATAATTAATAATTAGGTTAATTAAGTTATTATGAAAGGAGGCGTCTCCTCATCATCAAGTGTCCAAGCCATATTTAAGGCCAAGACGTCATTGTAATATTCATCATCTAATACATTATTATATTTTATCATTCAAAATGGTAGTCGAATTCGACTAGTAACACTCCAACCGGATACGGTTGCTCCACTTACCATCATCTCTTTTCTTCAACTTGAAGACCCACTTAGATCCAACAGTTTTTTCTATCTTTGGGGAGTTCAACCAATTCCCATGTCTTGTTTTTCTCCAGAGAATCCATTTCTTCTTTCATTTCCATCTTCCTCTTATCATTGTCAACCAAATAAATGGCTTCCTGAAAACAAGAACGTTCTCCATCACAAGTAAATAAAACAGACGAAACAAAATCTGTATACCTCTTAGGAGGATTTCTCTCCCTTATTGATCTTCTTGGTGTAGGCTGTGAGGTTTCCACATTTTCTTAAATGTCTACATCTTCTATGACTTCTCTCTCACTGGAAACTTCTTCTTGTTTCTTTGATTCATGAGAAGATTGGTTCTCCAACTAAACCACACCAACTCTTACATTTTCAGATTTAATCAGAGAAGATTGATAAAACATTACATCTTTGCTAATGACGATCTTGTGGGAAGTAGGATCCCGCAATCTATATCCTTTCGTTACATCATCAAATCCAACAAAATGAACAAGTCTTTGATCTAGAGTCTAACTTAGAACACTAATTTTTAGGAGTAAGTGCATAAGCTTCACAACCAAATATTTTCAAATTTGAATAATCATAGGGATGACCAATCCATACCTCTTCCATAATTTTACAATCTATTTCCTTTGATGGTGATCGATTTATTAAATAACAAGTAGTAGAAATTTCTTTTGCCCACAACTCTTGCCCCAAATCAACATTACTGAGCATGCTCCTTGCTCTCTCTAGAAGATTTCTATTCATGTGCTCTGCAACGCCATTTCTCTGAGGAGTGTATACATTTGTTTTATGTCTTGCGATCCCTTCATATTTGTAATACTTTTCCAACTCTAAAGAATTAAACTCACCTCCATTATCCGTCCTTAAACACTTGATTGTCATGTGAGTTCTTTTTTCCACCATAACTCTAAATTGTTTAAATGTGTCAAAACAAATCATATTTTCTTATTAGGACATAGACCCAACCCTTTCTAGAAAAATCATCTACAAATAATACATAATATGATGCTCTCCCATAGGAAATCGTAGGAGAAGGACCCCACAAATCAGAATGAATGTAGTCAAGAACACCTTTACTAACATGACTACCTCCTTTAAATTTTTTTCTACACTGCTTTCCAAATATACAATGTCTACAAAACATCAAATTCAAAGCTTTTAGATTTTTAATCAATTTACGATTCATTATACCCTAAAGTCCTATTTCACTCATACAACCAAGACGTTGATGCCATAATTGAGTGGATCCCAACTCTTATTCAGATACTAATGTTGTATCATTAACTTGAGTTCTTCCAACCAGTTTGTAAAGGTTTCCTATTTTTTGTGCCTTCATGACCACTAAGGAACCCTTGGATACTTTTAGTACTCCACTTAAACCTGTAAACTTACGACCACAAGAATCCAACACTCCCAAAGAAATAAAAAATTTATTTAATTCGGGAACATGTCTAACATCTGTAAGTGTCCTTATAACTCCATCACACATTTTAATTTTAACACTTCCAACCCCAACAGTCTTACATGGATGATTGTCTCCTAAAAGAACCATTCTATCATTAACTGTTTGATAGGAAGCAAACCAATCTTTATGAGGATAGATATGATGTGAACCACCTGAATCTAATAGCCATTCTTTATTATATATTCAGAAACATTACAAACGAACAAAACCTCATCGATCATACCTGAATCAAAAGACTTAACTGAATTTTCCTATAATTTGGAGTCATGATCTTTACTGGATTCTTGTCTTTTCCAATAGTCCTTCTTGAGATGACCAATCTTGTTATAGTACCAGCATTTAATTTTGTCTTTCTGCCCTTTGATTTAGACCTGGAGTTACCTCTTGACTTTTCTCCTCTCTCTTTGGATCGACCTGTAACAACCAAAGCTTCTGACGAAGAGGTTTCAAGACTATATTTCTTCCTTAATTCCTCAGACAATAATGCTCCAACCACATTGTCAAACTCTAAGGTATCAGTTGTTCTAAGGCTAATCGAAGAAACTACTTGACCCCAAGATTCAAGTAGAGTACATAAGAGACTGACTTCTTTATCTTCATCATCAATTTTAACATCCATACCACTCAACTGGAAAATAAGAGTATTAAGAACATTCAAATGATCTGCTATCTTCGTACCTTCTTTCATTCTCATACTGTACAATTGTCGCTTCAAGAAAAAAAAAATTGTCGAAGATTTGGTCATATACAGACTTTCTAACTTGCTCCATAGGCTTGTTGCTCACTTTTCTATGACAATGTTAAACAACACATCATCCGCAAGACACAACCAAATTGTGCTAAGCTCTATGGCATCTAATTCTTCCCATTCATCGTCTGTAGCAGTTGGAGGTATTTTTTTCTTACCGTCTAAGGCTTTCTATAACCCCTACTGAATTAATAGATCCAACATCTTTAATTTCCATAGTTCAAAATTATTTTTAACATTAAATTTTTCAATTTCAAACTTTGTGCTAAACATTGTTGAAAAAATATATATTTTTCGAACAACATACTCCCAAGCAACCAACAGTATATTCTCCTGAGCGAAAACAATCGTTCTATATATATATATACTTCCAAACAAAAAAAATAGCACAATTTTTTATTATTATTATTATTACCCGGGAAGTTTGTTTGCTTTAATTCTACCACTGGCCTCTTCTCGACGTTGGATTGATCTTAGTTCGTTTTCTTTACTTCTACCGCTGGCCTCTTCTCCACACGTCCGAGCTTTCCACCAAGAGGGTAGGCTTTCTTCACTCAGCGATTGCAAGCTCGGACAACGCGCAGGCTCCTCCACGGTGGTCCTCTTCTTCTACAGGAAATCTCTCTCCACGTGAGCCTCAACTGCAGAACCGTTCAACGGATTCTTCTCCACAGCTTGCAACCACTCCTTCTCCACGAGCGACCAACAACCAACTCAAACAACCTGGTCTATCTCTACTTCCTTCACACAGACATTTGCGATGCCTATGGGTTGGGCAGCCTCTGCAACATTCTCTTCATGGGAGCTACATGCTTAGTTCCATGGCAGGAAGACTCCTTCACCTGTCCCTTCTTCACACGATTGCAATCTGTGGCTTGCATGTATAGTCAACAGACGACTCACCTCTTCCGTCATCGGGGTCTCCTCTCCATGCTGAGCGAACCTTTCTTCTCAAAGTTTTGGTCAGCAGCAAATGTCAGCAGTTCAACGCTGGATGTCAGTAGGATTTTCTTCACATCCAAGAGCATCACAATTCCTCACGTCTAAGCAGCAACAACAACGCCTCCACAATCCTCGGCTCCTTCTCAAATCTGATGTCTCTTTCACATAGAATTTGATACCACTTGTTAAATTATCAGATACATACAAAGAAAACAACATTTCAAATAGCAGTGTAATGTGGTAAAACTACAGAAGGGGAAACATCCACTTAGGCAAAGTATTGAAACTCATCAATGAAGAATACGAGATTATATGACGAGCCTCAACGTCTCAGACTATCGATTACATTACATAACCCAACCATGCACTATATACTTCATGAAATAAGTTACATGAGTAAAACTGCTATCGGTTATTCATGTTATGAAAACTTCCCATAAACATATTAGTTCAGTTGTCATTGTTAACACTTTTGATAAATTTTCACGTTAGACGCTAGATGCATGAGAGAATAAAAAAGGGATTGCAGGGTCTGTCTAATCCCTCATAGCATACCTGTTTCTTTTGGAACGAAACTATGTATGACCCTGAACTATTCACTATCGCTTGACGTGCTAAAAAGAGAGTTAAAAAAAGGAATAAGAGAAAATTGGTTGAGATTAAAGCACAAACCTGAGAAGGAGGTGGTTTGACCTCCTGCAACATAGGCCTAAACCTTTGATTGAAACCCTGGTCATATGGAGAAAAGTGCATATCTGATAGAAATGTTTGGAGAAATCCTGAGATTGGAAAAGTAGTTTTTATAGGAAATATTGAATTACACACAATCTTAGGGAAGGGATGAGGGATCAGAAAGAGACACACGGACTTCATGCATGAACCGAACAATGCCAGTTAAATTTTTTATTGAATAAAAACACCTAAATTGCGATATTCAACCTGCTATTACTAAATATTAGTGAGGTTTCATGGGACATCCAATGATTATCATGGGTTCATGGGAGGGAGCCTCGCCATGCAAACACCTCGTGTCTAATAATTGATATTCTTTTTGATAGGGAATAAAGTTCTAGAAATTTTGATGTCTTTCATAACATGCTTTCTTTCATAGTCAAGTTATTATAGTAGTGCTTTTATCAATTAATTCATAACAGTGATGCCTATCTTAGTTTAACCTCGTTAGTATCACTATTCCATTGTTAAGCTATGATGAAATTCTTGGTTCTAAATTTGTGACTGACTACTTTTACTATTATCAACTTACAACTCTCTATCATATTTTCCTAAATTCTCCATATATTAAAAAAAACAAAGATTACAACTTTGTTATCATGTTAAAAGTTCACTTCATGACAATAGATCTGCACTCATATAATTGAAACATTTTCCATATATTAAACAAAAACAAAAATTACAACTTTGTTATCATGTTAAAATTTCACTTCATGACAATAAATCTGCACTCATATAATTGAAACATATAACTATGAGTGATTACTTATTAAACATCTTTAAAAACTTAAACCAAACAAACCAAACTCAGTATGAAAAATTCAAGACTATAAACATAACATATAAAGAGGCTAGATCATTGTAGTATCAAACAATGGATACACCTTTATTATATGATATTCAAGACTATAGACATAACATATAAAGAGGATAGATCATTGTAGTATCAAACAATGGATACACCTTTATTATATGATATTTATTTATCATATTGAAACACATTCTCCAATTGTTAAAATTGATGAATACTGAAAAATGAAATCCAAAATTAATGAAAATTAACTTCAATCCATATATTGATCAACCATTTAAATATTATTGTTGGGTTAATCGTAAAATTATTATATCAAATAATCCTATTAATTTAGTATTAGATCTCCACAAAACCATTGTTTATTAAAACGTCATTGTCCCCTCCATAGCAACTTATTGTTATTTTCACATGTTATAATAAAATAAATCATACTTATTCTACTTTAATACTAAATCCATTTTAAACTTCCATATAATATATACATAAATTTTAATAATATATAATTTTTAACATTAAAACTAATTAAAAAATATATTTCATTTGATAAGCTAAATATAATAGTATATATAAATCTTGGATAAATCAGAAGAATGGTAATCATTATGGTTGAGTGTGTATGCTTCTTCTATGATAGAGGTAATCGTTACATAATTTTCGCTACCATCTATGTTTTTTTATCTACCGATGAGAATGAGACAAGTGTACTGTCCAGATTGATTCTATTGACGTCGTCCAAGATTAAACTAGAATGAGACAAGTGTACCGTTCAGATTGATTCTATGTGCATCATCCAAACTTAATAATTAATAATTCAAGAAATAAAAAAAAATAGCTTAATTAACATGTAATGTGCATCGTCCAAACTTAATAATTAATAATTCAAAAAAAATTAAAAAAATAGCTTAATTAACATGTAATAAGTACAGTTAGTGATAGTTGTAAAAATTAAAATTAATTTTCAACTATTCGATTATTAAATACAACTACGAGCCTAACTCCATCAATTATTAGATACAACTATTAGCTTAAATCCAATGATTCTAGAACTATTAGCTTAACTTCAACTCTAATCACAATTATATTGGATAACTATTAGATACAACTATTAGCTTAACTCCATTGATTTTACAACTATTAGCTTAACTTCAACTATAATCACTTAAGGCTTAGTCCAACTGAATTTGGCATCTAGGAGTCTACCTAATGTGCAGTGATGCAAGGGTTGAAATCCTAATAAAATAGTTCGAACTCCTAATAAACTCCTCCAAACTCCTAATAAACTCCATGTAGTAGTTGGGTATCTAGCTAAGCTAATATATGGTTCTTATTACATGTTTAGGTTTTCCATATAGATATAATTAGGTTTTCGACTATTTTTAGAGTTATTCCAACTCATAATTAACAATTTCAAAAACATAAAAAATAGCTTAGTTAACATCTGATAAGTACAATTCATGATAGTTGGAAAAAAGAAACTTCAGCTGCAATTATTCCATTATTAGATTCAACTATTCAATTATTAGATTAAATACATTGATGATAGGACTATTAGCTTAACTTCAACTCCAATCATGACTTTTACTTGAATTACAATTGGCAATATATTAACTTTTAAATTAACTATTAGATGCAACTATTAGCTTAACTCCAATGGCTTTACAATTATTAGTTTGACTTTAACTCTAATCACTATTATATTGAATAAATATTAGATTAACTCCAATGATTCTACAACTATTAGCTTCACTTCAACTCTAATCGTGGTTATATTGGATAAATATTAGATAACTATTAGAGTATTCCAATAGTGATACAACTATTAAATTAAATTTAGATGAACTCCACCTCTTAACATGAGAAGTTGACCTTGATTGCGGTAAAACCATGCACCAAGAACAATCACTTAGGTAATGTGCAACTTATGTGATAGTTGAACTCCATCTGGCAATGTGAGTCGAATTAATGTGGATAAGGCTTAGTCTAAGTTTTATATTAAATTTAAATTAACTATTAGATACAACTATTAGCTTAACTCCAATGATGATACAACTATGAGACTAACTTCAACTATGAGCTTAACAACCATAAATTAAGTGGTTGTTATATTAGATACAAGTAATTGACACATTCTTTAGTAAAAATAACATTATCAATATGTCAAATATATACCTATTGGCGTATTTCCAACATATTAATCTTAGTAATATGGTTGTTGCTAGTTATTAGGTTGTAGGCGTTTCTATTTCAACATAGACCTCAGATTTCATATTTATGAATTATTTTGAAATGATTGGTTAAATTAAAAAAATGTCCTTATTAATGAATAAAACATTCATATTTATTAAATAAACTTATAGATATTTTTAAATCTAAATGTGAATAATAAATATTAAAACAAAAACCATGATGTAGCAATATCACTACACTTACTAACAACTATAAGAAAGTTATAACAATATGATACTTTTTCAAAAAAAATTAATAAAAAACACAATTCTTTTACCACACAATTACTTATCCATCTCATAGATTTCGTTAACTTATTAATTTAAATGATATAGTAAAGTGATGGATAATGATTAAATTGAACAATATCCCCTCCCAAAAAAATAAAAATCAAACACCTCATAACGGTGATAAGGGTTATGTAAAAATCAAACACCTCATAATGGTGATAATGCCTATGAGACGAAGCCTATGAGCGTCTTTCCTTAGTTTATTTCCATGCCATCCCATGTTGTCATCAAATAAGAAAAGTAATTCTTATAAATTTTAAAATTCTACAAATAATTTAAAAAAAAACAATTTTCAAAATTTTTATTCACTACTTTATTTTTTATTGAATTTTCCAAAAAAAATGTTCTTATCATAAAAAATTAATATTATATTATATTGATTAATATATAAATCACAATTTTGATAATAAAATTGAGATTTCCTTGGAAAGAGATCTCTTATAAAAAAATTTAACAATTTACTTTATAGGGTTGTATATCATGATTATGTACATGATTTTGTACATAAAATTACATGATTTTTTCCAACATATTTTATCTTGTAGCAAATTCTGAACAGTAGATTGATTTAGCAATATATTATTAAGTTTTAAATTTTAAAGTCATAAATAAAATTATGAGTGTGTATTAACAATTCAATAACGATAACAACACCATCCACGTCTTCAATCGACTTGCTTGCCCATGTTTTGTTGCTCTCACTTCGTATGGGAATATGTGATGGTTGTTTCGTACGTTCAGAGTTTCAAACCATACACTCCTCCTTGATTTAAATTTGAAATGTAGATATTTATGCACATTTTGAGTATGAAAATTTTTATAAAAATTTGCTTTTCAATTGAAAATGATAAATTAATGATACATTTTATTAAAAAATGTTTAAAAAAATATTACATTTTAAATGGATGTTTTTAATTAATTCCTCAATTTGGTTACCTTATCGATATACAAAGATTTGGTGTTTAACAGGGTTAAAATAGTTCCAGTTTCAGTGTGGGTTTTGATGTGATTGCATTTGTTTCATTAATGAAGGCATGTTTCCAATATGAGTTAGTTTCAATGAGGGTGTCAAGTTTATATTCAGAGGAGTTATAGTTCTGAGATTTGGTGTTTAACAGGGTTAAAATCAATTCCATGAAACTATAAATTTGAACTAGCATAATGTCATAAAACCAAACCACTCCGTTTATTAAAGAAAATGCAACTACAGTGATACACTATTTAAAATACAGTTGAACCCAAATTCTAACAAACACCCAATCATATATTCAACTCGTGTGCTTAGTCTGTTCATGATTCAACCATAAAGTGTTGGAACAAAATTTTGAATTAGAACACTCTGCTTCAATTGAAAAACCCAACCCAATTCACACAAGCGTTGCTTCAATTGAAATACCCAACCCAATTCATCACACATTGTGTTGCTTCAATAAAATTTTAATGGAATGCTAAAGTAACTATAAAATTCATAAATCAAGGTGTAGATCAAAAGCACATATTCAAGGCAAAGGGCCCTTCATGTCTCAAACAATGATAAGCATATTAACTCATCAAATGTAATGAAACCGATATAAAACCAAACTTCAAATATATTAACTTTTAAGCACTAGTTTCATGGGTCACATCTGTCTACATATGAGTAAAGGAACTATATATCTAACCTAATATTCCCCCTATTTCCCCCTCTACTAGGCGCAAGCCTTCATTTTATAATGTGTTCATTAATTACATGATAGAACAAAATCCCTCGTTTCTCAATATACAATCAACTAAAGATGCAAAGGATGAGTGCATTCAATATTTTGGAACATACACTAGATGTTTAGCATTAATCTCATAACAGTCTTTGTTGGAGATCATGGTTCTTCCAATCAAATCGTGATTGGCAGCCCATATACTTCCAAGTCATGTATTAAAACCAACATAATTCCCAAAATATTAAGAAGGTGAGATTTGGGACTGTACAATTGTCCCAAAATCTTTCAAAAAGTAACCACCAAATCTCCAATATTTTTCATTGCAAAACCTTCAAATAAATTATTAGTTCTTGCAAATGTTTTGTAGTGTTATCACTAAAACTTACATTCACATTCTTCAAAATTATCAGATCTTAGATCAATATGTATATGAATCTATTATCCCAGTGGAAGAGGCCTTATAGCTTTCATTTGTTTCATACATCATAAATAGCAATCCAATCTACCTCATTTAGAGTATGGGGTGCACTAAGAGAGAGAAACATTAATATATCCAATGTTTCTAGAGAAAGTCTTGATCTATCATCATTTTTTATCTGAGTTAATTTTGAAAATCCTCTTTCACATACTGTTGTGCTGGCTAGAATAACAAGAAGAACTTTCCATAGACGCATCAAACATGGAAATTCTACAAACCATTCCTACTCACCTCCACATAGCTCCCATGCTCCAAACATGTGTTTTTTGGGATATGATCTATAAACAATACAAATAAATTCATCCATTTCACCGAAACATCTAACAGTATCCACAATGGGTGAGTCCCCAACACTAAATTTCTCACATAAGCATGTTAGCCATCTTCTTGTTTGAGTGTCCATATCATCCATATCCTCATAATAATTACGAGGACTAAAAAACTTAGCAGCATTAAAGATAGGTAAATTTGTGAACCTTGCATTGAGAGTGTCAATCGCCTTCATTACAAAAAAAATTCCTAACAAAATACAGTCATCTAGTGTCCCCGATCTTTGTGACTTGGGAAAACCACCAAACCTCAATTCATGTACATTTATCATACCTGTGCAATATGTAAATTCAAAAGTTCCTTGCTATGTTATACTTCAAAAATATGATGTGTGCATTGCACCTACCCCAAATATACCTCTGAAATCGCTTATGAAGCAATCTAATGGTGATATCCAAAGTAGTTCCAACATATGTAATATCAACATGATCTTCTTAGAACTTTTGATTAAGCTTGTTTAACTCAATAAGCACATATGCAAATAAATGGATGCAAAATTGCACTTGAAATATTATGGCCACCTCATACATTTTTTCCCCCACCTTCTAGTCCCTTAACAAAGCAGGCATGAGTTTAACAAGTCTTTCCATGAATTTTCCTCTAGACAGCCACCTAATGTGATGAATTTGTAGCACTTCTAACCTTGTGATTTGAAATCAATCCATGAGTTCTTTTAATTCTCCATGTCTTTAGCAGATTTCTCAAGCCATGAATAAACCTTGTTTGCAAAATTATCAATAGCTTGCAACTCTGGAAAATAAGATGTCCGCATAATTTGCTATTAATGCTTCTCGGTGAGCTATGAAGTGGATATATAATAAATGAGGAACATGTTGACAAATTTTCGTAGATAAAACTTCCTGAATGAGCCTCATGGATGAGGCCCCATCGGATCCAAATCCAACTAACTTTATCAAGGATAAATCCATTTCTGCTAAAAGAGATGTCATTGCATCATACATAGATTGTGATGTTCCATCTTTTATTTAAAGCAACTTTATGAATTTTGTAACGCAATGACCTCTTGATCCTTCATATGCAAATATGTAATATACTATGATCAAATGTTGCACCATAGTCCGATCAATACTTTCATCAACTAAAATTGAGTAAATTGGGTTGTTGGAAATCTCACCTTTTAACTTTTTCCAATATACATCCTTAGCAGCTTGTAAAATCTCTTTTCCAGATGTTGTATTTGTATATGAAGAATATTCATCTCTTAGAGGCATGTAAGGAGTATTTTGATACCTATTCAAGTCACATATTGACGTACATACTTCTAAAGGTAAATTATGTATGGCAACAAAATACATGTTTTCCATGAATTAGGGGAGTTTTGAGGTCTAAATTGTGGCAGTTTCCTAGTTATTTTTCTACAATTTTTTAGGTGATAAACTTTCGGGGTCGTTTTGAGGCCCTAAACGACTTTTTTTTGAGATTCGAGGCCAAATGGTTACCATCAGCATACATTTGGTTGAACAAAAGTTGTAAAGCTTAGACAGGCCTTTCCAACGAGCTATTGAATGCCCAAATCGGAGATCGTATGCAAAAGTTATGACCCCGGGAAGTTGATTGTTCAACTTACCACCTTGGGGCCGCAAACTTTATGACGGTTCTAGGGTTTTGTTTTGAACTTTTGGCGTTCTCACCTCATTCTTATTATAAATAGGCCCCTTTGGCCTCATTTTGTATTCAGCTTGGCACGAATGAGCGTAGCAGCCACATCTCTTCCCAGAGATAGCTACCACCATTCTGGCAATTGTATTACAGTCTGTTCTATTTCCACCATTTAATAGAATATGTGTTTACTATATCTTTGTTATCTTTACAAGATGTCTGTTATTATGATTATGTATATGTTCTTTCATTTTGTTCACGCATAAATCCAGATCAGTGGTATTAGAGCAATCTACTCTTTGATTGTTTCTCGGTGCATGTCCCCGACGAGGTCCAAGTATAGAGAGTTTGGTCTCGAACTAGTTTCACTTGATCATTCTCGCCGTCCCAAATGACCTCCCATGGCTGAAGAAAAGAGAGACGACGGAGCAGGAGATCCTATCAAGTCGTTGCTCGAGGAAGCCCTCGAGCGATAGAGGAACGAGATGATGGATAGTTTCACCCAAATCCTTCTACGAATGCTGGCAGTGGGAAGTGAATCTTCAACAAGCAGCCAGTTCGGGGATGCAACTCCCTTCAAGGTAACAAGTTAACTTTGATATTCCTTTATTTGAAGGCAATATCAATGCAGATGCCCTAGATAATTGGTTGAATGTTCTAGAAGGGTATTTCTCTGTCCACAATTTTTTCGACAGAGGAAAGATCACCTTTGTGATCCTTAAGGCAAACCCCCATGTCCAAAATTGGTGGGGTACTTATTGTGAGCAAAACTCATTAGACGAGTCTGGAATGTTTGAAACAAATCCCACTTGGGCCTCTTTCATAGATGTCGTCAGGGAACAGTATTACCCTGTGGGAAACTATGATGACCAGTACACAAAATGGACCATTATGCATCAAGAAAGGGACCAAACGATGTCAGAGTACACCAACAAATTTCATCCCTTGCATACAAAGCTGAGTATCAAGGACTCCAAGTGACACCTGATTCTGAAATATCGCAATGGTCTACATCGATACATCTGAACTGAGATGGAATTCCTCGACATCTCTTCACTTGGATTCGCCTATCGATATGCTGTCAAAATCGAGGAGAAATTTTGACAGAAGAACAAGCGAGACTCTGGACCTGCAAATCCACAGCATAAGCAAGGCAAGGGAAACCCTGGCCTGCAGAACACAGTAAAAGAAAACAACAACCAGTCCCTGCCACAAGCAAAGAAGGGGGATGGAAAGACAAAAAAGGACACTGGTAAGTGGTGCGAATTTCATAAAAGCCCTTAGCACAACACTGATGAATGTCGCTCAAAGCAGTCATCAGTAGCCGAGATCAAATATTTAGAATCAAATCCTGATTTTGATTCTGAACCTAATGCCACAACCGCATATAATGGGAGGCAGATCATTGATGCAAACCCCACTGCCACTGTTACTACCACACAGATTCAACTAGAGGATCCTGAAGAGTCAAAGGCAGAGGAATGCCTATTCCACTCACAGATGTGGGTGAAGGGGATGCCTCTACATTTTGTTGTTGACAACGGTAGCCAAAAGAACCTAATCTCAGCAAAAGCCGTCAAGAGATTGGAGCTTTCGAGAACACCACACCCGCAACCTTACAGCATCGGTTGGCTAAGCCAAGGACGAGGTATCTGCATTACTCAATAATGCCTCCTACCATATGGCATCAAGCCTTTCAAAGACGAGGTACTATGTGATGTGGCCCCACTTGAAGTCTGTGATGTTCTTTTAGGACAACCATATATGTGAAAGCGTCATGTTGTATATGAGTCACGGCCTCGCAGTGTCATTGTTACTTTGGGAGGAAAACTCTATCGAATACAAGAGACCGTTGCACCTAACAAAGTCTCTCAAGGTAGGAAGATACGCTCCCACATCAAAAAAATATTCCTCTTCACAATTGCGTCTGAAGGAGAACATAAGATCACAGAGACCTCCACACCCTCTACACAGGGTGTCTCTGCTCATCAGACACAAGAAGAAGACAGAGCCATTGTTTCCTCATCTATCCGAGTACCTCTACGATGCAAGGCCATGCATTCAAGGTGCTCATCCAGAAACAAATCATCCATTCAACAATTACAACCTTCTCGGGATGTCAAAGAAAGAAACCCTCTTCACTTCAGCAAATGTCGCACCAGGAGATCAACTCAACACACAGTTCGAGATATGATACGGGATTCAACGCAATGGAGACCATTTCTTCCTAAGGAGCGAGGATTGATCCAGGTGGAGATCGGTGGCCACCCACTTATTCCACTGGCTCAAAACAATTGTCCATTATGGTGGTTTCCTAGTTATTTTTCTACAATTTTTCATGTCCTAAACTTACGGGGACATTTTGAGGCCCTAAATGATGTTTTTTGGAGATTCAGGGCCAGATGGTTACCATATACATGCATTTTATTGACCAAAAGTTGTAAATCTTAGACAGACCTTTCCAATGAGCTATCAAATGCCCAAATCGGAGATCGTATGCAAAATTTATGACCCCGGGAAATTGATTGTTCAACTTACCACCTTGGGGCCGCAAACTTTATGATGGTTCATCTTCTAGGGTTACATTTTGGACTTTTGGGGTTCTCACCTCATTCTCATTATAAATAGGCCCCTTTGGCCCCATTTTGTATTCAGCTTGGCATGAATGAGCGTAGCAACCACATCTCTTCCCAGAGATAGCTACCACCATTCTAGCAATTGTATTACAGTCTGTTCTATTTCCGCCATTTAATAGAATATGTGTTTACTCTATCTTTGTTATCTTTGCAAAATGTCTGTTATTATGATTCTCTATATGTTCTTTCATTTCGTTCACGCATAAATCTGGATCAGTGGTATCAGAGCAATCTGCTCTTTGATTGTTTATCGGCGCATGTCCCCGACAAGGTCCGAGTATAGATAATTTGGTCTCGAACTAGGTTCACTTGATCATTCTTGCCGTCCCAAATGACCTCCCATGGCGGAAGAAAAGAGATACGACGGAGGAGGAGATCCTATCAAGTCGTTGCTCGAGGAAGCCCTCGAACGACAGAGGAACGAGATGATGGATAGTTTCACCCAAATCCTTCTACGAATGCCGGTAGCGGCAAGTGAATCTTCAACAAGCAGCTGGTTCGGGGATGCAACTCCCTTCAAGGTACAAGTTAACTTTGATATTCCTTTATTTGAAGGCAATATCGATACAGATGCCCTGGATAATTGGTTGAATGTTCTAGAAGGGTATTTCTGTGTCCACAATTTTTTCGACAGACAAAAGATCACCTTTGCACTCCTTAAGGCAGTCCCCCATGTCCAAAATTGGTGGGGTACTTATTGTGAGAAAAACTCATCAGACGAGTCTAGAATGTTTGAAACAAATCCCACTTGGGCCTCTTTCATAGATGTCGTAAGGGAACAGTATTACCCTATGGGAAACTATGATGACCAATACACAAAATGGACCATTCTGCGTCAAGAAAGGGACCAAACGATGTCAGAGTACACCAACAAATTTCATAACTTGCGTACAAAGCTGAGTATCAAGGACTCCGAGTGACACCTGATTCTGAAATATCGTAGTGGTCTACATCAGTACATCCGAACTGAGATGGAATTCCTCGACATCTCTTCACTTGGATCTGCCTATTGGTATGCTGTCAAAATCGAGGAGAAATTTCGACAGAAGAACAAGCGAGACTCTAGACCTGCGAATCTACAGCAGAAGCAAGGCAAGGGAATCCCTGGCCCGCAGAACACAGTAAAAGAAAATAACAACCAGTCCCTGCCAAGAGCAAAGAAGGGGGATGGAAAGACAAAGAAGGACACTGGTAAGTGGTGTGAATTTCATAAAAGCCATTGGCACAACACTGATGAATGTCACTCAAAGCAGTCATTAATAGCCGAGATCAAATATTCAGAATCAGATCCTGATTCTGATTCTGAACCCAATGCCACAGCTGCATAAAATGGGAGGCAGATCATTGATGCAGACCCCACTACCATTGTTGCTACCACACAGATTCAACTAGAGGATCCTGAAGAGTCAGAGGTAGAGGAGTGCCTATTCCACTCGCAGATGTGGGTGAACGAAATGCCTCTACATTTTGTTTTAGACAACGGCAACCAAAAGAACCAGATCTCAGCAGAAGTCGTCAAGAGATTGGAGCTTCCGAGAACACCACACCCGCAACCTTACAGCATCGGTTGGCTAAGCCAAGGACGAGGGATCTGCATTACTCAACAATGCCTCCTACCATATGGCATCAAGCCTTTCAAAGATGAGGTACAGTGTGATGTGGCCCCACTTGAAATCTGTGATGTTCTTTTAGGACAACCATATATGTGGAAGCGTCATGCTGTATATGAGTCACGGCCTCGCAGTGTCATTTTTACTTTGGGAGGAAAACTCTATCGAATACCAGAGACCATTGCACCTAACAAAGTCTCGCAAGGTAGGAAGATAAGCTCCCACATCAAAAAATTATTCCTCTTCACAATTGCGTCTGAAGGAGAACATAAGATCAGAGAGACCTCCACACCCTCTGCACAGAGTGTGTCTACTCATCAGACTTAAGAAGAAGACAGAGCCATTGTTTCCTCATCTATCCGAGTACCTCTACGATGCAAAGCCACGCATTCAAGGTGCTCATCCAGAAACAAATCATCCATTCAACAATTACAGCCTTCTCGGGATGTCAAAGAAAGAAAGCCAATTCACTTTAGCAAATGTTGCACCAGGAGATCAACTCAACACATAGTTCGATATATGATACGGGATTCGACGCAATGGATACCATTGCTTCCTAAGGAGGGAGGATTGATCCAGATGGAGATCGATGGCCAGCCACCTATTCCGCTGGCTCAAAACAATTGTCCATTATGGCAGTTTCCTAGTTATTTTTCTACAGTTTTTCAGGTCCGAAACTTTCGGGGCTGTTTTGAGGCCCTAAACGACATTTTTTGGAGATTCGGGGCTAAATAAATGCTGTCGGCACTTGGCCGACCAAAAGTTGTAAAGCTTAGACAAACCTTTCCAATGAGCTATTGAACGCCCAAATCGGAGATTGTATGCAAAACTTATGACCCTAGGAAGTTGATTGTTCAACTTACCACCTTGGGGCCGCAAACTTTATGACGGCTCATCTTCTAGGGTTACATTTTGGACTTTTTGGGTTCTCACCTCATTCTTATTATAAATAGGCCCCTTTGGCCTCATTTTGTATTCATCTTGGCATGAATGAGCGTAGCAGCCACATCTCTTCCCAGAGATAGCTACCACCATTCTAGCAATTGTATTACAGTCTGTTCTATTTCCGCAATTTAATAGAATATGTGTTTACTGTATCTTTGTTATATTTGCAAAATGTTTATTACTATGATTCTGTATATGTTCTTTCATTTCGTTCATGCATAAATCCGGATCAATGGTATCAGAGCAATCTGCTCTTTGATTGTTTCGAAGTGCATGTCCTCGACGAGGTCCGAGTATAGAGAGTTTGGTCTCGAACTAGTTTCACTTGATCATTCTTGCCGTCCCAAACGACCTCCCATGGCGGAAGAAAAGAGAGACGACAAAGATGGAGATCCTATTAAGTCGTTGCTTGAGGAAGCCCTCAAGCGACAGAGGAACGAGATGATGGATAGTTTCACCCAAATCTTTCTACGAATGCCGGGAGCGGCAAGTGAATCTTCAACAAGCAGCTGGTTCAAGGATGCAACTCCCTTCAAGGTACAAGTTAGCTTTGATATTCCTTTATTTGAAGGAAATATTGATGCAGATGCCCTGGATAATTTGTTGAATGTTCTAGAAGGGTATTTCTCTGTCCACAATTTTTTCGACAGACAAAAGATCACCTTTGTGCTCCTTAAGGCAGTCCCCCTTGTCCAAAATTGGTGGGGTACTTATTGTGAGCAAAACTCATCAAACGAGTCTGGAATGTTTGAAACAAATCTCACTTGGGCCTCTTTCATAGATGCCATCAGGGAACAGTATTACCCTGTGGGAAACTATGATGACCAGTACACAAAATGGACCATTCTGTGTCAAGAAAGGGACCAGACGGTGTCGGATTACACCAACAAATTTCATACCTTGCGTACAAAGCTGAGTATCAAGGACTCTGAGCGACACCTGATTCTGAAATATCGCAGTGGTCTACATCGGTACATCCGAACTGAGATGGAATTGCTCGGCATCTCTTCATTTGGATCTACCTATCGGTATGTTATCAAAATTGAGGAGAAATTTCGACAGAAGAACAAGCAAGACTCTGGACTTGCGAATCCACAACAGAAGCAAGGCAAGGGAAACCCTGGCCCGTAGAACACAGTAAAAGAAAACAACAACCAGCCCCGCCTCAAGCAAAGAAGGGGGATGGAAAGACAAAGAAGGACACTGGTAAGTGGAGCAAATTTCATAAAATCCCTTGGCACAACACTCATGAATGTCGCTCAAAGCAGTCATTAGTAACCGAGATCAAATCTTCAGAATCATATCCTAATTTTGATTCTGAACCCAATGCCACAACCGCATACAGTGGGAGGCAAATCATTGATGCAGACCCCACTGCCATTGTTGCTACCGCACAGATTCAACTAGAGGATCCTTAAGAGTCAGAGGCTGAGGAGCGCCTATTCCACTCACAGATGTGGGTGAAGGGGATGCCTCTACATTTTCTTGTTGATAATGGCATCCAAAAGTACCTGATCTCAGCAGAAGTCGTCAAGAGATTGGAGGTTCCGACAACACCACACCCGTAACCTTACAGCATCGGTTGGCTAAGCCGAGGATGAGGTATCCGCATTACTCAACAATGCCTCCTACCATATGGCATCAAGCCTTTCAAAGACGAGGTACTGTGTGATGTGGCCCCACTTGAAGTTTTTCATGTTCTTTTAGGCCAACCATATATGTGGAAGCGTCATGTTGTATATGAGTCACGGCCTTGCAGTGTCATTGTTACTTTGGGAGGAAAAATCTATCAAATACCAGAGACCGTTGCACCTAAAAAAGTCTCGCAAGGTAGGAAGATAAGCTCCCACATCATAAAATTATTCTTCTTCACAATTGCGTCTAAAGGAGAACATAAGATCACAAAGACCTCCACACCCTCTGCACAGGGTGTCTCTACTCATCAAACACAAGAAGAAGATAGAGCCATCGCTTCCTCATCTATCCAAGTACCTCTACGATGCAGGGCCACACATTCAAGGTGCTCATGTAGAAACAAATCATCCATACAACAATTACAGCCTTCTTGGGATGTCAAAGAAAGAAAGCCTCTTCACTTCAGCAAATGTCGCACCAGGAGATCAACTCAACACACAGTTCAAGATATGATACGGGATTCGACGCAATGGAGACCATTGCTTCCTAAGTAGGGAGGATTGATCTAGATGGAGATCGGTGGCCACCCACCTATTCCACTGGCTCAAAACAATTGTCCATTATGGCAATTTCCTAGTTATGTTTCTACAATTTTTCAGATCCTAAACTTTCGGGGCCATTTTGAGGCCCTAAACGACGTTTTTTGGAGATTTGGGGAAAAATGGTTGCCATCCACATGCATTTCGCCAACCAAAAGTTGTAAATATTAGACAGACCTTTCCAATGAGCTATCTAACGCCCAAATCAGAGATCATATGCAAAAGTTATGACCCCGGGAAGTTAACTGTTCAACTTACCACCTTGGGGACGCAAACTTTATGACGGTTCATCTTCTAGGGTTGTGTTTTGGACTTTTGGCGTTCTCACCTCATTCTTATTCTTATTATAAATAGGCCCCTTTGGCCTCATTTTGTATTCATCTTGGCGTGAATGAGCGTAGCAGCCACATCTCTTCCCAGAGATAGCTACCACCATTCTAGCAATTGTATTACAGTCTGTTCTATTTCCGCCATTTAATAGAATATGTGTTTACTGTATCCTTGTTATCTTTGCAAAATGTCTGTTATTATGATTTTGTATACGTTATTTCATTTCGTTCACGCATAAATTCGGATCAGTGGTATTAGAGCAATCTGCGCTTTGATTGTTTCTCAACGCATGTCCCCGACGAGGTCCGAGTATAGAGAGTTTGGTCTCGAACTAGTTTCACATGATCATTCTCGCCATCCTAAACGACCTCCCATGGTGGAAGAAAAGAGAGATGACGGAGCAGGAGATCCTATCAAGTCGTTTCTCGAGAAATCCCTCGAGCGACAGAGGAATGAGATGATGGATAGTTTCACCCAAATCCTTCTACGAATGTCGGTAGCGGCAAGTGAATCTTCAACAAGTAGCCGGTTCGGGGATGCAACTCCCTTCAAGGTACAAGTTAACTTTAATATTCCTTTATTTGAAGGCAATATCGATGCAGATGCACTGGATAATTGGTTGAATGTTCTAGAAAGGTATTTCTCTATCCACAATTTTTTTGACAGAAAAAAAGATCACCTTTGCACTCCTTAAGGCAGTTCCCTATGTCCAAAATTGGTGGGGCACTTATTGTGAGAAAAAATCATCAGACGAGTCTAGAATGTTTGAAACAAATCCCACTTGGGCCTCTTTCATAGATGACGTCAGGGAACAGTATTACCCTGTGGGAAACTATGATGACCAGTACACAAAATGGACCATTCTGCGTCAAGAAAGGGACCAGAGGGTGTCGTAGTACACCAACAAATTTCATACCTTGCGTACAAAGCTGAGTATCAAGGACTCCGAGCAACACCTAATTCTGAAATATCGTAGTGGTCTACATCGGTACATCCGAACTTAGATGGAATTCCTCGACATCTCTTCACTTGGATCCACCTATCGGTATGTTATGAAAATCGAGGAGAAATTTTGACAAAAGAACAAGCAAGACTCTGGACCTGCGAATCCACAGCAGAAGCAAGGCAAGGGAAACCCTGGACCGCATAACACAGTAAAAGAAAACAACAACCAGTCCCCGCCACAAGCAAAGAAGGGGGATGGAAAGACAAAGAAGGACACTTATAAGTGGTGTGAATTTCATAAAATCCCTTGGCACATCACTAATGAATGTCGCTCAAAGCAGTCATAAGTAGCCGAGATCAAATCTTTAGAATTAGATCCTGATTCTGATTCTGAACCTAATGCCATAGCCGCATACAATGGGAGGCAGATCATTGATGTAGACCCCACTGCCACTATTGCTACCACACAGATTCAACTAGAGGATCCTTAAGAGTCAGAGGCAGAGGAGCGCCTATTCCACTCGCAGATGTGGGTGAAGGGGATGCCTCTACATTTTGTTGTTGACAACGGCAGCCAAAGGAACCTGGTCTCAGCAGAATTCGTCAATAGATTGGAGCTTCCGACAACACCACACCTGCAACCTTACAGCATTGGTTGGCTAAGCTAAGGACAAGGTATCCGCATTACTCAACAATGCCTCCTACCATATGGCATCAAGCCTTTCAAAGACGAGGTACAATTTGATGTGGCCCCACTTGAAGTCTGTGATGTTCTTTAAGGACAACCATATATGTGGAAGTGTCATGTTGTATATGAGTCACGGCCTGGCAGTGTCATTGTTACTTTGGGAAGAAAACTCTATCGAATACTAGAGACTGTTGGACCTAACAAAGTCTCGCAAGGTAGGAAGATAAGCTCCCACATCAGAAAATTATTCCTCTTCACAATTGCGTCTAAAGGAAAACATAAGATCACAGAGACCTCCACACCCTTTGCATAGGGTGTCTCTGCTCATCAGACACAAGAAGAAGACAGAGCCATTGTTTCCTCATCTATCTGATTACCTCTATGATGCAAGGCCATGCATTCAAGGTGCTCATCCAGAAACAAATCATCCATACAACAATTACAGCCTTCTCAAGATTTCAAAGAAAGAAAGCCTCTTCACTTCAGCAAATGTCGCACCAGGAGATCAACTCAACACACAGCTCGAGATATGATATGGGATTCGACGCAATGGAGACCATTGCTTCCTAAGGAGGGAGGATTGATCTAGATGGAGATCGGTGGCCACCCACCTATTCCACTGGCTAAAAACAATTGTCCATTGTAGCAGTTTCCTAGTTATTTTTCTACAGTTTTTCATGTCCTAAACTTTCGGGGCCGTTTTGAGGCCCTAAACGACGTTTTTTGGAGATTCAGGGCCAAATGGTTTCCATTAGTATGCACTTAGTTGAACAAAATTTGTAAAGCTTAGACATACCTTTCCAACGAGCTATTGAACGCCCAAATCGGAGATCGTATGCAAAAGTTATGACCCCGGGGTTCTCACCTCATTCTTATTATAAATAGGCCCCTTTTGCCTCATTTTATATTCAGCTTGGCACGAATGAGCGTAGCAGCCACATCTCTTCCCAGAGATAGCTACCACCATTCTAGAAATTGTATTACAGTCTGTTCTATTTCCGCCATTTAATGGAATATGTGTTTACTGTATCTTTGTTATCTTTGCAAAATGTCTGTTATTATGATTCTGTATATGTTCTTTCATTTCGTTAATGCATAAATCTGGAGCAGTGGTATCAGAGCAATCTGCTCTTTCATTATTTCTCGGCGCATGTCCTCGACGAGGTCCGAGTATAGATAGTTTGGTCTCGAACTAGTTTCACTTGATCATTCTCGCCGTCCCAAACGACCTCCCATGGCGGAAGAAAAGAGAGACGACAGAGCAGGAGATCCTATCAAGTCGTTGCTCGAGGAAGCCCTCGAGCGACAAAGGAACGAGATGATGGATAGTTTCACCCAAATCCTTCTACGAATGTCGGCAGTGGCAAGTGAATCTTTAACAAGCAGCCAGTTCGGGGATGCAACTCCCTTCAAGGTACAAGTTAACTTTGATATTCCTTTATTTGAAGGCAATATCAATGCAGATGCCCTGGATAATTGGTTGAATGTTCTAGAAGGGTATTTCTCTGTCCACAATTTTTCTGACAGAGAAAAGATCACCTTTGCACTCCTTAAGGCAGTTCCCCATGTCCAAAATTGGTGGGGTACTTATTGTGATCAAAACTCATCAGACGAGTCTGGAATGTTTGAAACAAATCCCACTTGGGCCTCTTTCATAGATGTCATCAGGGAACAGTATTACCCTGTGGGAAACTATGATGACTAGTACACAAAATGGACCATTCTGCGTCAAGAAAGGGACCAGATGGTGTCGGAGTACACCAACAAATATCATACCTTGCGTACAAAGCTGAGTATGAAGGACTCCGAGCGACACCTGATTCTGAAATATCGCAGTGGTCTACATCAGTACATCCAAACTAAGATGGAATTTCTCGACGTCTCTTCACTTGGATCCGCTTATCAGTATGTTGTCAAAATCGAGGAGAAATTTCGATAGAAGAACAAGCGAGACTCTGGACCTGCGAATCCACAGCAGAAGCAAGGCAAGGGAGACCCTGGCCCGCAGAACACAGTAAAAGAAAACAACAACCAGTCCCTGCCACAAGCAAAGAAGGGGGATGGAAAGAGAAAGAAGGACACTGGTAAGTGGTGCAAATTTCATAAAATCCCTTGGCACAACACTCATGAATGTCGCTCAAAGCAGTCATTAGTAGCCGAGGTCAAATCTTCAGAATCAGATCCTGATTCTGATTCTGAACCCAATGCCACAACCGCATACAATGGGAGGCAGATCATTGATGCAGACCCTACTACCACTGTTGCTACTGCACAGATTCAACTAGAGGATCCTGAAGAGTCAGAGGCAGAGGAGTGCCTATTCCACTCGCAGATGTGGGTGAAGGGGATGCCTCTACATTTTGTTGTTGACAACGGCAGCCAAAAGAACCTAATCTCAGCAAAAGTCATCAAGAGATTGGAGCTTCCGACAACACCACACCCGCAACCTTACAGCATCGGTTGGGTAAGCGAAGGAAGATGTATCCGCATTACTCAACAATGCCTCCTACCATATGGCATCAAGCCTTTCAAAGACGAGGTACTATGTGATGTGGCCCCACTTGAAGTCTGTGACGTTCTTTTAGGACAACCATATATGTGGAAGCGTCATGTTGTATATGAGTCACGGCCTTGCAGTGTCATTGTTACTTTGGGAGGAAAACTCTATCGAATACCAAAGACTGTTGCACCTAACAAAGTCTCGCAAGGTAGGAAGATAAGCTCCCACATCAGAAAATTATTCATCTTCACAATTGCATCTGAAGGAGAACATAAGATCATAGAGACCTCCACACCCTCTCCCCAGGGTGTCTCTGCTCATCAGACACAAGAAGAAGACAGAGCCATTGTTTCCTCATCTATCCGAGTACCTCTATGATGCAAGGCCATGCATTCAAGGTGCTCATCCAGAAACAAATCATCCATACAACAATTACAGCCTTCTTGGGATGTCAAAGAAAGAAAGCCTCTTCACTTCAGCAAATGTCGCACCAGGAGATCAACTCAACACACAGTTCGAGATATGATACGAGATTCGACGCAATGGATACCATTGCTTCCTAAGGAGGGAGGATTGATCTAGATGGAGATCGGTGGCCACCCACCTATTCCACTGGCTCAAAACAATTGTCCATTGTGGTAGTTTCCTAGTTATTTTTCTACAGTTTTTCAAGTCTTAAACTTCTGAGGCCTTTTTGAGGCCCTAAACGATGTTTTTTGGAGATTCGGGGCCAAATGGTTGCCATTTTCATGCAATTGCTTGACCAAAAGTTGTAAATCTTAGACAAACCTTTCCAACAAGCTATCGAACGCCCAAATCGAATATCGTATGCAAAAGTTATGACCTAGGTAAGTTGATTGTTCAACTTACCACCTTGGGGCCGCAAACTTTATGACGGTTCATCTTCTAGGGTTACATTTTGGACTTTTGGCGTTCTCACCTCATTATTATTATAAATAGGCCCCTTTGGCCTCATTTTGTATTCAACTTGGCACGAATGAGCGTAGTAGCCACATCTCTTTCCAGAGATAGCTACCGCCATTCTAGCAATTGTATTACAGTCTGTTCTATTTCCGCCATTTAATAGAATATGTGTTTATTGTATCTTTGTTATCTTTGCAAAGTGTCTGTTATTATGATTCTGTATATTTTCTTTCATTTCGTTCATGCATAAATCCGGATCAGTGGTATCAGAACAATCTGCTCTTTGATTGTTTCTCGGTGCATGTCCCCGATGAGGTCCGAGTATAGAGAGTTTGTTCTCGAACTAGTTTCACTTGATCATTCTCGCCGTCCCAAATGACCTCCCATGGTGGAAGAAAAGAGAGACGACGGAGTAGGATATCCTATCAAGTCCTTGCTCGAGGAAGCCCTCGAGCGACAGAGGAACGAGATGATGGATAGTTTCACCCAAATCCTTCTAACCAATTGACTATATATTATATTATCAAACTTTTTTTAAAATACAATTAATACTAAACTTGGCCATGTACTTGGTCTTAAAAAATTTCATCTCTAATTATTTAACACGTAAGTACATATTTTGATTGTTAGATAATAATATTAACTTTCTCTTGGTTGGACGTGTGCCAAAGAGGTTGTTCGGTCCTTGTAATTTGTCATAAATACTCATTGTTGCTAAACACTCCTCCAAGGATCTATCACCATCCATATACATAAGCATTAGGATCTACACCATCATTTTGTGCCAGTGCTACAAGTCTGAAAATAGCCAGACAAGGGGTGCCATTTCTACAGTTAGACTAGCCCCTAAAAAAGTTGAGGATAGGCAAGTAGTTAGGACTGTGTCCTTCAAGCATAGTAGAAACCAATGATCAAGTTGTTTTCATAAATACTCATTGCTGCTAAACACTCCTCCAAGGATCTATCACCATCCACATACATAAGCATTAGGATCTACACCATCATTTTTTGCAAGTGCTACAAGTCTGAAAATAGCCAAGCAAGGGGTGCCATTTCTACAGTTAGACTAGCACCTAAAAAGTTTGAGGATAGGCAAGTAGTTAGGATTGTGTCCTTCAAGCATAGCAGAAACCAATGATCAAGTTGTTTTCATCTTCAAAAGAGAAAGAAAAAAACCTCCTACATAATAAAATATTCCCCAACAAATCAATCTTCAAATAGTAGGTACTCTCTCCTCCAAGGGACAGATACAAGTCTCCGATCAAAGGCATGCCTCTTGCTTCTAATATGCCAAATATATCATCTCAAAAAGGCACACCCTCAAATTGGTATTTATATTTATCCAACATTAAACTCAACAGGAGTCGTCTCCAGGCTTCATCATGCTCAAACTTGGCCCCCCTTGTTAAATTTGTGAACATGTGTAAGGATATGACATCCACCAAAGTACACAATCACACCAAAAGCTATATAAAAGAGTCCTAGATGGAAGATTCATTGAAGTTTCCTTGGACTGTGCATAGAAATGGGATCCCCGCTTCTTTAGTATCTAATTAACATGCCATCACTGCCTGTAAAACAAATATCTGGATATAACTCTTTTTTAGTCTTGAAATTTGTAATCCAATATTAAGCTTGTGGGTCCTTTTAGCGTCGGCAAACTGAAGATGGCCATGCTATTCCTTCAAAGAAAATTAGGTCGATGGTATTGTAGATTGAGCATGATTGCTATGGCTCATTGTATCAAGTTCAAACTATTGTTCAAAGAATGATTGTACAAAGAGTCTGAGACAGACCCCTTATGTCACCATTTCCACTTTTCAATGTCCATAGCATCCATTCCCACATAAATGAACACAATTGTTTCAGTGATGATTGGCATTCTTGCAAATGCATGCCTATTGGTAATCCTTGAGCTTTCATTTACATTATTCCAAGTGTAGTGAGACTTAGGAATCCAACTCCAATCTCAATGCAGTGCTCATCAGAAAGAGATAAACAAAATTACCAAATAGTTGCAGTGTAGTGCTGCCATAAATATGAGTGAGGTCAAAGTTATGAACAGTATTGAAAAGGACAATAGACATGACATCATTCATAACGCATTCACCAAATAGAAGATTGTAAATCAATTGCATCTCATGCTGACTCAGGATATTTAGTATGGAATTACTTGCAAATATGAATTGGTCATGAAATCTGAGAGTTGGTTCCAGCAGTACTTTAACCATCTAGGGCATGGATCACATCTGCATACTGGGAAAGCACCATAAAAAAACATCCTTGGACAATAGTGTTGTTGAAAATAATGCCTCAGAATGGATTTTGAGGTGTAACACATAGGATGACATGCAACAATATAAATAATTAAAGCATATTATCGAGCACGATTGATCTACTGCCAATTTTATAAAGGAAAAATGAAATCATAACAAGATGGAAGACACAAGAAAAATATTAAAGGCCACGGGTGGGCCGAGAAGATTGAGGACACTGTTGTTGTGGGATTGATCCTATCCATAGGATGATATTATCTACATGTCATGCCAAATTTACAGTCACCTATCTTCATGTAGAATTGGTTCATTTTTCTTACCTTGTTTCTCCAACAGTGTTCATCTTCAGCAACAACAAAATTTTGAATTCTATTAAAGCAGGAGGTGCATAACTGTTATACGAAAACAAAAGAGGATGCTTGAGTCTCCTTAGTATAGTTGTTGTCCTAAAATTTAACAGTTGAGTTTAGTTCAAAATTAGTGTGTGCTTTTATAATTTTAGAAAAAGTGTTTCTTTATTTCTAAGGTGTTTTACAAGTTTATAAAGTGTGTTTTTTTCCGGTGTTAGATTAGAGTTAGATTAGGTGCATGTTGCATGAAGAATTATATTCTAAGAGGGCATAGATCTCAAGGAGGGTTCTTGGGTTTATTAGATGTCCTACTACAGTTGAGGTGAATCGTTCCTATGCATATTTTCATTAAGGATTGGGTGTTGATCCCTAGGCAGTTTTAGGTTTGGTTTTTTAATCTTGGAACCCAACAAGATGTGTTACTTTTGTAGCCTATGCCTTCTTAGTTTATAAAATAAAGGCAGAGGTAACGTGTTCATAAGGCCAGTTTTGCATGAGATTATGTATTGGTTTATTTTATTTGGTTAATGAGAAAGCAGTAGAAGGTTTAACGATCCATTTAGCTTTTTTTGTTCATATTTATTTTTTCAGTGTGACATGTTTCAATTTTTTAGCATAGCTTAGATTTGCATCTTTGAGAATAAATTAAAGCTCTTCATTTCATGTTTTAATATGAGTGTAGTAAATTGTTGCCATGATCTGAAAATTTCAATAGAAATGACATTCTAATTGACCGGGCCTTCCAGGATACATACTTTCCCTATGGGTACTGCTTGACAACAGGTGCAACATCATAGTTCCCATGCCTAGGGCTCCATGTGGTAATAAACAAAAGGTTCATTTAACTCCAGCAACCATTGCATTTCTTTGGGATGTGTGCCCATAGACTAAACGAACTCGCAATGCTTGTTGTTGAACTTTTGGAGAATTAACTAAAACAACCTTCCTTCCCTGGATGAAAATGAAATAACTTGTGATTAAGAGAATGCAATGGTCCCTAATCGATATCCTCTTCAAGAGGCATACCTAATACCCATGACAACTTGCAAATCAAGTTGATTGCCACAAGTTTAAAGTATAATGGTCCCCAATGAATATCCTCTCTAAGAGGCATACCCATGACAACTTATGAATATAAGTGCTAGTTATCTCCTTAAACTAGTTATCTATGAACATAAGTGTTAGTTATCTCCTTAAACTTCTCCAAGCTGCTAGTTATTTCACCAAAACGTTGAATAGAAGTGCTCCTATGCTGAACATTGGTCCAAAAGGATGGATGATCAGTCCATCATACTACTCTTTATGTGCCTAGAACTATTGATATAGGAGGAGAGAGTGCACAGACTTGAGTTTGAGAATCACTTTTATACCCAGAAGTTGCTTATATTGTTGTTGTTTACCCATAGATTTTCCCAGCAATAGATACAAAGTTTTTTTTTTTTGATTTGAGGTCAAAAGAGGGCTAGGAATCAGATCAACGGCATGGAATAGTCCTTAACCATGATCAATTGTGTTGTGAAACAACCCATATTTTCCTCTTATGATGATTCAAGGTCTAAGACGTGCTTAAAACTGCCTAACTTGTGCCCATAACGTGCCAAATGACCTTCTTCTTCACTACTCAAGGGTGAAACCATTCCCATAAAGTTTCAGGAATCTACCCAGGCCTGAGTTTCAACTTTTTTATCATTGCTATGGTCACCCAGACTCACTTCTAAATGTTATTTAAGCGTTGAAGAGTTCTCAGATGTCCTTTTCATTGCCTCTTAACGCTTGTTTGATGTCAAAAAGGCCCAAAAATGCTTGGAAAAGACTTGGTTTGCTTGATTAATGTTGTTTCTTACTGATATAAGGCCCAAAATTGACACAAACCATGCCCATATTTAGAAAATAGGGTTGCTTGATGGTGGAAACCATTCCAAGAGAGTGTTTACAATCTCATATATGCTACTTCTCTCCACACTTATGCTCAAAAACCAACCCAGATTAGCCCAGAAAGCCTCCAAATGTTACCCCCTTATTTGCATGGGTGCTTATTGAACATTCATTTGTTGTCATATGCAACCTCAAGTATTTAGATCTTTGAAACATATTCTACTTAAGACATATGGTAACTCCATTGCCAAGAATTCCAAAAAGATGTTGATTTACACTTCTATAAATCCAAACCCAATGATGATTACAAATGTTGCATCTCCATTGGCATGACCTGTCATCATTCTTGGTGTGTTTTTTAGGGAGCTTGGTCACCTATAGAACATCATGGGACCATGTTCATAACTTAGAACACCATGACAATACAGTCCATTGTTTTCATAGAAATTCACTGTCAATTGCACTTCTCAGGAGTTCCCGGCCTTGCAAACAGTGGACTGCTTGTCGTGGTTTGAAATTTGTAGTGATGCCAATGGTTTCAAACTTCCTAGGTGCTTGGTTAAACTTTGGATTAGTCTGCATTACGCAACTCATCAACATTCTTTCAAAGACTATTGATAGTGATAATGTACTCTGGTGGCTTTCTTTCCTCTTTTAGTTATTATTCTATCACTTGGGGGTATCCAGGGGTAATTATATACTTTGACATTTTTCCCTACATTGTCACTATAAGATTTATGTCGATGAAAAAATTTATGTTAAATATGTTAAGTTGGTGCTTGGACAAAGGTTGCCTTGATTTTCACTTACTAGCAGTTCTTGAGGTTTAATTGTTGTTTCTACTTTTGTTTGTTCCATGCTAGTCTATTTGCTTATCTCAACACAAGAGAAAGATGAATATTTCATATTACAGGGAAATCATCAGGGCTTATTTGTGGTTATAGTATTGAGACCTATGGTGTGTTAGACTCCAAAAACCTGTGGATAAAGGTATGGAGAATTATTATTGCGCCATGTGTTGTTGACAAGTTATCATTGAGCTACCTCAAGATATGTTGATTGAATATATAAAACTGCTGATTTGTATTTTTCTTGAAAATTATTTGCCAAGTGTATTTTACCATTTATTTTGTTATATTCAGTTTTTCAAGACATGTATGTCTATATTCATGGTTACCATATTTGGAAATATTGAAAATGCATTGGCATAAAAACCTTCATTATGGAAAAGCATTTCAATGATGTAGGACTTGGGAGTTTTGATTTCATAGTGGGTAGCTATAAAAAATAAACTAGAATAGAAGAGAGATAAGATAATTTTATTAATGTCCGTTGAACGACCACTAAAGTAGGTCAATGGGACTAGATAATTTTATTAATGTCGCCTATTTGGGACCTTTTTGTTAGATCTGATATGTTTTTGGCACTTTTTGTTAATGCCAACCTTACTTTGTGGGTGGCAATTATTATTTATATGCCCTCCTAGTAGGCCTTTTAATGACATGAATTGTCTTGGGGTATTTCAGTGCCCTCTGAACTTATTTCCATGCAGGGAAGTTGGGATTTTATTATCCCTAAGTGATCATAGGTTGGGATTGGTCACTATATTAGTCACATTTAATGATTTGGTCACTGTATGAGTCACATTATAGTAATATAACATAGAAGTTGAGGCTTGTCATATACTACTGGCCCTTGCATTTACGCACCTTCATGAAGGCGTTCAATCAATACCCGCCTTCAATGCTTTTCAATTCCATTTATATAGCACTTAAGTTGCCCATAAAATGCTTATTTCTTCATGGTGTGGGCTACCCAGGGTCTGTTATCGATGCCCAATAAACTACCAATTGCTTTGAGTTAATCCTTGTGTAATATATAATGCTTTGCATGTATGAGAGTGGCTCCTATCTGTCATTCATAAATTGCAGTTAGGGTTTTATTTATAGCTTTGTTTTGTCATCTTTTATTACACCTTGTTGAGTTTTACCTATATTAGATATTAAGGGATAGTAAATTATGTCATCTCACCACCCATACCTGTCATGTTGTACATCAATTCTCAGAATTCCAACTTTCTCTTTAGCTCCAACAATTTATTATGATTGTTGATAAATAGGAAAAACAAAAAAATGAGAATCGGTCCACATGAGTCCATGTAGAGGGATGCATGTATCTATTTGCCATGTTAATGAGTTGTTCTAGTTTTAATTGCTAGAGAAAACTCTATTGGAAACAACAATTATGAATAGCTTGCACAATTAAACTCTCGAATTGAAACTAAACATATAGTAATTCAAACCAGAAATAAATCCATTGTCCTCTGAATTCTTGTTTCCAACCTATTTTTAGCATTTATGTAGTGCTGAAAATATTATATTAGGGACGGTTTTCTTGAATAGTTTTTATGTAATCTATTGAGACACTTCTATGACTGTAAAAGACTATTTTATGTAGTTGTATGAGCTTTTAGAGAAGGACAGAGTTTTGCTAAGAGATCCTTTATTGTCTTTTGGATATTTAGTTTGAAGGGCCAGTATTTTTGGATGGTCTTGGAATGGGAATGCATGTGCAGAATGCAATTTCTTTTATTTTAGAATGAATTATAGAATTTTTTTCCAACGATTTTTTTGTGCAAGACAATTAGGTTGGTTGGTCAGATCCCTGGCCAAGAATAGCCAAGAGGGAGAGTTGAAACCATGGGAAGTAGAGAAAGGAAGAGATCTGCAAGACTTAAGTAGGAAGATAAGAATACAGGGATTTAGAGGTGTACTTGAAGCTAAAGGGAAGAAATGTAGCATAGAAATCTTCAGGAGCTAAAGATTTGAAACTCTTATCACTCTAAGATATGATGAGCAATTTGCTATGGTGAAAGAATAAATACCTTCAAGATAGTTACCCCATATCAATCATTGGTTAATGGTTTGTCCCTAATATAAGAGCAGTTAAAAGAGTTGAAAGCACATAAGGAGCCACATAATTGACTTGTGATGAGAAAAACAAGTAGATATTTCAAGGTAATTGAACCATACATTGTTGGTTCTAAGCGTATCATATGATATGGGGTCTCATTGGCATAGGGATTTGAATTGAAAGGCTCCTTGTGATGCAGTTGGAGGCCAAGCATCTCATTATACAATGGGCCAATGTTATGTCATGTGAAACTATTACAAGAGTATTGCAAGGCACTTATAAATCTCGTAGTAAAACCTAGACCATTGATCTAGCCTTTCATCTAAGAATATATGAGGTTTTGTTGTGTACCTTGGCCTGGGGCACATCCAAAACCCCACAATGCTTATATCCATTCTCTTGAAAGAGATTGAACAGTTTGGGTTCTTGTGGGAGTTTTTAACTCCATTCTATTATTTCCTTTCAACAACTTTGTTGGACAGATACCAATTTGATTGAACTATTGCCAAATGTTTTGTGCCCCATCACCTTTGCCACACATCTTCAAACATTGTGATATTAGAATAAAAGCAACTTCAATGAAGGGTGTTCAAAAGTCTTGAAGAGGAATAAACCATTGACATGTGTCCTTTGATTTTGGGCATGGGAAAACTAAGAAGTAATATGCCTAATTAGGTTCACTTAGATACAAGTCACAAGAAGCATCCTCAATTGGCTCTTTGTTCCCTCATTCAGACTACTTGCTTAGGCCTCTTGATTTTGAAACAATGTTAGGATTCTTAGTCTTTTCTTATAATTACAAATGACACAATCTTGGTGTTAATATTTCTCCTTTCCCCAATTTTTAAAGAGTTTTCTCTCAATGGGAGAGTGTCTTCTTTACAAGCAGGAGGTTGGAGATTAGATTCCTTTGTGCCCTAATGATATTGCAATATTGATATTTTTAATAAAACATATTTTATTATATTTATTATGGCTATAGGGGGAGTTTCAAACCCTTTTTGTATGTTGCTACAAGGGGGGTTCAAAACTTCCCTTGTATGTTACAACAAGGGGGGTTCAAAACCCCCCTTGTAAGTTTATATGAGGGGGGTTCATAACCACCCCCAAAGGTTTGTAAAGAGTTTTAGGGGGGGTTTCAAATCACCTCCGTAGGTACCTACAAGTGGGGTTTATAACCGCCCCCAAAGTTTTGTAATAAATAATTTTAGGGGGGGGTTGAACCACCCCCAAAAGTCACTTTTAGCGTCGGTTTTGATCTCTTCCATAACTGCCCTTAAAAGTCTAAACTTTTAGCGTCAATGCTATTGGGGTGGGTTGTTAAGACTGCCCCCAAAGGTTAGTAAGATGGATTTTTAGAGGGGGAGGTTAGAACCGCACTTATAGAAACCAATGGGGGGTGTTTGAAATCGCCCCCGTAGGTACCTACGAGGGGGGTTTGTAACAGCCCCTAAAGGTTTGTAATAAGGAATTTTTATTTTTATTTTTTTTGGGGGGAAAGGGGGGTTGGAACCTCCCCCATAGGTGTGTATGAAGGGGGTTTAGAACCGCCCTTAAAGGTTACTTTTTTTGGGGGGGTGGGGGGGGCGGGTGCATAGAACCTGTTATAGCTAAAAATGACACATCTCTTCCTGTGACCACTTCCCTATGATTTCGTCGCATGTCAACACTTCATGAAAAGTCACTGAAAGTCATTGAAAAAACACCTAACTTGGAGGACCCATATCTGGAGTTTTGTAACTCCGTTTGACCTCATCTCTATTCCATTGGAAAGATATTTTAGTTAGATAAAACTTTCCAGAAGACACCAAAGTCTGAAAATGCCCAGAAATGCCCTAAAAATGAGTTTTTGATGTGTACACAACTTTCCTTAAGGAAACCCCTGTACGTACGCGAGTTGCTATATATAATAGTTGTGTATGCCTTAAATACGTGACTTTCTGGATTTCAACCCGTGTATACCTCCTCATGCATGCGACTGTTGTCTCTGCAACCCGTGTACGCCTCCTGAAAATGTCAAAAAATACTTATTTTGAAATTTGGGTAGTTTGGGTAGTTATGCAAATGACTCCTTCAGTTGCAACTACTTTGTCTTTGACCCTAACTCTTCATTAACCATATAAATAGAGGTAGGGAGGTCCATGAGAGGAGACTTGAATCTTTGCATTGTTATGCTAGAGGATTTGGAGCTCTCTTTGCCCACACCTTTGCCCTAGAAGCATTCTCCTTGTGTTGCAGAGCTTGGAGGCTGAGTTCCTTGGAGAAGAGAAGCAGCAGAACCAGATCAAGGTTTCGTGAGGTGGCGAACTTGAAGAGAAGGTATACTTGTACTTGTTTTCAAGATTAATAAAGATGTATGTCCTTCTTCTTCCCAAATCATTGTTCAATGTGTGATTGAATCTTTGTTTATGATCATATTATGATGATAATCAGATTATTATTTCATGTTTATTTGATTATCATTGCTTTATATGTGGTCATATTGGTTTGAGGAAGGTATAATTCGTTTTGCAGGTCTCTTGGAGCAAGAGGAGCAAGAGGAGAAAGAAGAGGATTGAAGGGATGCTTGGATCAACCTTCATTTGGATAACGTATGAACCATTCTAATCTCTAAAACTTGCTTGTATATACTTGCAGAACCATTTGCATCCAGCTTTCAACCCTAGTACGTTCATGGCCTCTTAAACCCTAGCCATAGGAAACTTTCCTTTACAACAGAACTGGTGAATCCGCTGGGGAGAGACTTGTATGTTTGGGGTTTCTTTGTCTTTCTTTCAGCCTTTTGTAAAGTTTCAAGTCTTTCTTACAATTTAGGAACACCTTTTGAGTTTGTTGGAACACCTTTTCTTCCTTCCTAGGTCAGTTTTTTATCCTTTTGTGTCTTTTGTCATCCATACGTGACTTTCAGGCTAAACAGTCGTGTGTCTGTGTTGTATACATGACTTGCACTACCTGCAACCCACATGTCATACGCGACCTTCCTTAAGGCAACCCGCGTATGCACTTGAATTTGTGTTCTTTCATCATTTTTTAGGGTTTTTTGGGTGATTTGAGGGATTTTGTAGGGTCTTCAAGGGTCCTCTGCATGTGCATGACTCCTGAGAGGTTGTTTTATCTCTGTTAAGTACTCTTTGTCTATCTTGTAAGTCTCTTTCAAGCCTTTGAACTTGTTTTTGCTGCCTTCCCCCCCACCTCCTTCTTTGGCTTGATCTTGTTGGACAAGGTACTGAGCATCCTCTGTTTGTAGGTTTAGATTAATACTTGGGACTTCTTGACCTTTGTTTATGTCAGTCTTATTACTCAATCTCTTAACTCCAAAGTTTTTGGCTTGTTTACATTTGTGAGCCTTCCTTCCAAGAGAGGTTATATCCAACTTTAGAGAAACCTAGGGTTTGTTTGTGGGGTGTAGAGTAGCTGTCTATTTGCTTTGCTTACAGTACTTGCTTGCATTAGTTGATAGGTTGTTTTTTCTTTTGCAATTATAAAAGAAAAAGACAAAAACACATGTTTGCTTTATATGCAAGTAGATTAAGTTTTTTCTTTAATACACTACATATCATTAAATAAAAAATAAAAAGAATTTGTTCTTTTGTGGCTTTTAAGTTTTCTATTTGAAAAAAGAAAGAGAATAGTTTTTTTTTATTTTTGCATTTCATTTCTCTCTGCTTAGTCATTTTATTTCAACTTTGAGTCAAAACACCACATAAGTTTCACACCATTTACCCTCTGACTAAGAACAACCCTTAAAATAAACGATATAATTTAAAAATTATTAGTAAGTTTTATTTTATAGGGTCATACACCAACTAGTTCAGGCTAGACTTGTGGATTAGGGAGTTTTAACTCTCCGCAAGTATTAAATTTCAGACGTAGTTGGCCAATCACTAGGTAAACCCTTTTCTATGTTGATTGTATCTGGGAAGCTCCTCTCAAACGGGAGTTAAGCACGAGGTCGCATGGAGACTTGGACTGAGGAGATAACCCTCCAATTCCTTGTCAAAGCGTAGACCAAGGTTTTTTCACATCTGGGGATTCTATGTTAGACAGGGTTTCGGGCTTTGCTACCCTGCCCATGTGTACGAACTAGGCTTGCGACTATCCCCCCAGACTGTCAATATAGTTAAGGTAGCCTTTAGTCTCTTTGACATCTAGGGTTCATACATAGGTACACCAGAAGGCTATTTCTGGTTGACCTTGGACGGGCTTGGAAGGTAACCCTGGTAGAAAGTGTGGGAGGGCGGTGGGTGATTCCTCTGCTTATGCCTAAGAACATCTACAGGGATGCCAAGTAATGGTCTATCAGCTTTCTTCTGGAAAGCATATCTTATACTTGTTTGTCTGTTTGGATTTAGGAATTTTTAGTGAGTGTTGTGTGGTTTGTATGTGCTTAGTGTACCATTAGGTGTGTGCTTTGCACTTTTGGTTGCCTTTCAACCTCGGACTTTGTCTCCTAGTTTGAAAATATGGCTAACACCCCTTTGAACACCAACCAAGAGATCCCCATGCTGGAAACTCCTTGTACTATTCCTCTCACGGGGAATGTTGGTGTTCCCTTGATGGCCACCCTAAATCTACCTGGATTCACCCTAGGGCTACCGGTGTGGCTTTTTTCCACTCCAACCGTCCTGAATGCTCCTGATGCTTCTCAAGTAAGCTCCTTATATCAAGGGCATCAAAACATTGCTTCCCCTTCACCTGTAGTTGATTCTCCTACTCCTTCTGCCTCATGCGGTGAAAGTACTGATACTAATAACCGACAATCTAAAAGGAGTAAAAGGAGGAATGGGAAGAAGGCACATAAGCAAGGGGGCACCCATTCAACCTCTGCAAGTCAAGTTGAACCTCACCACCCAGCCTCTGCAGTTCATGCCGGGGGCACCTATCCAACCTCTGCAAGTCATGTTGGATCTAAGCACTCAACCTCTGCAAGTCAAGTTGATCTTCACCATCTAGCCTCTATTGATCATGCTTGTGGGATCCTTCCAACCTTTCTAGGTCACGTCAGATCCAGTCACTCAGCCTCTGCAGTTCATGCTGAGGGAACCCATTCAACCTCTGTTATTCAAGTTGAACCTCCCCATCTAACCTCTGTAATTCATGTTGGATCCATCCACCCAGCCTCTAAAGTTCATGTTGGGGGCACAAACTCAACTGCTGCAAAGCATGTTGATCCTAACCATTCAGCCTCTATTTTTCATGCTGGTGGTGCCCATCCAACCTCTGTAGGTAATGTTGGATCTAGTCTCTCAGCCTCTACAAGTCATGCTGGGGGCAGTCTCTCAGCCTCTGTGGTTCATGCTGAAGACAATCCACTAGCCACTGCGATTCATGTTGACACTGTTGAAAAGACTACCCGTTCAAAACACAAGCCTAAGTTTCCTTGTCAGCTTTGTGAGGGAGACCACCTTACTTATAAATAACCTTCTATCGTGGAGGTACGAAGAGTTTGGTTTCATGGTCATCCCATTTTTTAACATTCTGAAGCTTTTCAACAACCAACCTCTCTTAGTCAAGTTGGACCCAGTTACCCAACCTCTGGTGGTCATGTTGGGGGCAAAATCTCAACCTCTGTAGGTCATGTTGAGAGCAAACAGCCAGCCACTACTAGTCATGTTGACACCGTTGAGAAAACTAGTCGTTCGAAGTGCAAACTTAAGTTCCCTTGTAAGCTATGTGAAGGAGATCATCTTACTCACCAGTTCCCTGCTATCGTAAAGGTGCAAAGAGTGTGGTCCAAGATTCAAGAATTTCCTTCTCTTGAACAACCTATAGTTTCTCAACAACCTACTCAACCTTTGGTTGATCAAGTGGTCGAACCAATCTCAGATTTGGTCAATCCCACTCTTCTTTCGAAGAGTGATCCCGATGTGATTGAACCAATGTCATCTTTGGTCAATCCCACTCTCCCTTCAGAGAGTGACTTTCATGAAGTGGTTGAATCGAATTCATTGTCAATCAATCCCACTCTTCCTTTGGAGAGTGAAGTGTCTGCTAGTCACATTTTCTTCACTGCCAGTTGAGAACTTATTGAACAAGGGGGCACTGAACTCACTTCATATCAACCCCCACCAAGCTCTCGGGTTGCTTCCTTTGATTGGGATAGCCTAGTTGAGCCATGCCTTCCTTCTAATGCACCTTTCCAGATAAAGGTCAAATTTGAATCATACATGATTTCTCATTGTATTGTTGATGAAGGAGCCTCAGTTAGTATCTTGTATGCTTGTGCTTGGCGAGGCATGGGATCTCCCAGCCTTATGTCGACATCTAGTCAGTTACTGGCATTTGATAGAAGAACTAGTATATCCTTGGGAATTCTCACTCAAACACCTGTTACTTTGGGTGGGAAGACTGTCTTAGTTGACTTCATGGTAATAGAAGACCCCTTGGACTTCAATATGCTCCTTGGACGTGATTATGTCTATGCCATGCAAGCTGTGGTGTCAACATTATTTCATGTGATGTACTTTAATCATGGCGAAGAAATTGTCACTATCGATCAATTGGATTTTCTAGATCCATCTCCTGACCCAAATAGAGACCAGGTTTTTCCTTTATTGATTCCCAATGTTTCTATAGACACTCCCCCGCCACAAGTGAACTATGTGGCCTCATGTCCTTCGCGTTCAATTGCTACTGAGAAGCAGCCTCTATTTTCATGCTTACCTTCTCAGGACTTGGTCCCAGCAGTTGACTAGGTAATTCATCCTATACAGACCATGGAGCTTGCTCTCCACTCTGTCAATCCATTTGAAAGTATAGACATGTGTCCTATCTCAGATGATATCCTTCCTTCGGATGAAGTCTTCCTGGAGTCTTTGATACAGTCTGAACTTCTTTTGGATGTTGGTTCAATTGTGACTAAGTCTAACCTTGACTTGCTTAATAAGCTTGATATTTCTATGGATCGATCTCCTTCTATTGGTCTTGTTGAGTCTTCGAACTCTCCCTTTGATCAGCAAGTCAGTGATCCTGATGAGTTTGATTTTTCTTATGAAATTTTCAACACCTGTGATACTGAATTTGTTCCGGCAAACTCTATATCCCTTGTTGATTTTTGCTCTCCTTCTGAGGTTGATCTTACTGATTATAAACCCTCGATCCTTGGTGCTATAGAATCTTCTTTGGTCGATGCTGCCTTAACTTTACCTTTTATAGAAGATAGCAAAGTCACATGTGTTTCTGCCAAAGTGACCCGCATCAAATCTTTCCTTTTGAATATGATCCTGATGTTGCTATTTCTTGGAGACAGGATTCTTAGTTCGATTCACAACTGTTTACTGGCCTTGTCTTGTCGTTCAAGCTGTAAATACATTTGCATCTGCCCTGCTCGCGCTTATGAGCCTGATGTCGGCTTCCACGCTTTTAGCTCGTTGTGTAAGCCCTCATCTTTGCTCTCATCATCGCTCAGCCTTGTATATTTTTGCTTTTGCAACTTGACACCATTTACCTTGAGGAGACATTCCCTGAGTGTCTTTATCCTGCTCATGTTCCTTGCATTATGCATAGGTTTGTTCCTTGCACTTGGAACTAGTTCCGTCCGCCTATGACACTTGTCTCCTCGCATTTAGAGCATTCTTTCTGCTCTCCTTCGAGCTCGTTAAAAACAGTAAGGAGGCCACGAGTTGACTTTTCTGGACTCGTTAAAACTTCACGAGAAAGATATTGAGTTTCTTTAGGCCCAGGTCTGACTCCTCAAAATAGACTTGACTGCCGAGTAAACTTGTCCATTCAGGCTTGTTAACAATATGTGAATGGGCATCCACATTGGTGGTAGGTTATCTCTTTCTCGAACCATGTGGAATAGTATGAGAAAGGATCGCTCTCTTTTCTACGGAATTGAGAAGAGTATTCTTAGGAATAGGTTTATCACTTTTCCGGACCTGAGGGACTAAATTTACGGAAAAGGAACCCCCCGTATGAGCTTAGTTTTCTCTTTTTCGTGCTCTGGATCCAAACATGAAAAAGATTTCGAGTGTACTTTATGTCTTTGTCATGCTCGTTAAACCCTAAAGAACAAAGCATCAAGTTTATTGTTGTAAGCCCCATTTCTTGTAATAAAATGGATCTTTCCGAGTGATCTTGCCTTCCTTCACACTCATAAAACTCAGGCTATATGGTGCTTTTGAAGGAGCGTTGGGTAGGTGGTAATTTAACCTTTTTCGGACCTTCCCGACTAAGTATGAAAAAGGTGCGCCTTTTCTTCTTCGGAAGTTAAGATAGTTCTTCTTTGGTATGTTTTATAATTTTTCGGCCTCAGGAGACTAAATTGGACGAAAAAGCACCCCCCTGGAGTCTTCTTTGGAGTTTTCAAACTCTCTAAACTATGAAAACACCATCGAGCATGTACTAGTTCGGGCTTGTAAAATCCACGAATCAGTGCTTTATCGAGCATTCTTCTGTCTTTTCTTTGAACTTGCCAAAAATGAAGATGGTCCCGAGTTTGCTTTCTTGGACTCGTTAAACCTTTACAAGAAAGAGGGGAAGGGAAGTTCATTCACATGTACTTTACATCATGGTAGCAAGTCTTGTTTCCTTGAACAAAGCACCAGTTTTGAGTCTATCAACAGTTGGGTCCTAGTATTTTGACCTTATCCTGATTCAAAGTTTATTACTCCTCTAGTTGGTCTCTTTTCCAATTATATGGGGAATCTGTCAATGCCTCCTACATTGTAGATTTGTTTCATTGGTCCTTTCGTGTCAAAAGTTGACTAAGTCACTTTGGTGTCATGCTCACTGTTCAAGGATTAAACCTTTGTCGGCCATTCTGCAGTTGCCTTGACCTTTTGTGTTGGCCATTTCCTCGTATCAATTCATTACATCATGTCTTCAGCGTTTCTTGTCATGAAATTCAGTACCAATTCCAAATCCAATTAGTCTTTGACTTACCTCATGTTGGATGATGAAGGATGCCTTAATGCCTTCCTTCAAACGGATCTCTTCCTATCGACTGCAACACATCTTGCTTTGGGAATGAGATTTAGAGTTTTATGACAATACCTTGGGGATTGCATTCATCAATGGCAATTTCCCTCGCTATTGGGTAGTGGGAATACCTTAATGTCTCCTACTCGATGGATTCTTCAAGTGTTCGACTTCAGGTCTTTGTATTCACACTTGTTAGAATGTATTAGGTACCTTGGGGACCATTTTCATTAATGGTGGTTTCCCTCGCGTTTGTTAACGGTTTTCATTATTGACTGGTAATCAAACGGTTTCCTCCTTTATTCGCATGGTTAGGATTCGTACCTTTTTTGGTCGGTTTGTATTGAAGACCTTGGGCCGACAATAGCATCATCATTTTTCTATTGCCTAAGTTGCGCAAGACCTTGTTACATTTTATATGACATTTTGTTGAGACATAGATCCACCTTGTATTTTTGTGGCTATGATCGATTGTTGAGCATGGATCCACCTTGTTCATTTGTGGCCATGACTCCTTTAGATTTAATATGGCGCCTTTTTGCATATTGAGTGACCATGATAGTTTCATTAGCTATACATATGTTGGATCCGCCTGTATCTTTATGGAAATATGGACTTGTATGTCCCAGAGATCAGTTTTTTTTTACATTTATCTCTCTTTCAGGTACCTTTGTTCGAGCCTTTCGATCTTGGATTCTCTGCTCTCTCCATACTCAGTTGTTTCCTTTATAATGTATTTCGGCTATCGTCTTCCCCTTCAACCTCATACATTAGAAGGGATCTGTTATAGCTTAAAATGACACATCTCTTCCTGTGACCACTTCCCTATGATTTTGTCGCATGTCGACACTTCCATGACGACAGTTCATGAAAAGTCACCGAAAGTCACTAAAAAAACACCTAACTTGGAGGACCCATATCTTGAGTTTTGTAACTCCATTTGAACTCAACTCTATTCCATTGGAAATATATTTCAGTTAGCTAAAACTTTCCAGAACACACCAAAGTCTGAAAATGCCCAGAAATATCCTAAAAATGAGTTTTTGATGTGTACATGACTTTCCTTAAGAAAACCCGTGTACATACCCAAGTTGCTATATATAATAGTCGTGTACATCTTAAATACATGACTTTCTGCATTGCAACCCATATATACCTCCTCGTGTACACGACTGTTGTCTCTGCAACCCGCGTACACCTCCTGAAAATGTCAAAAAATATGTATTTTGAAATTTGGGTAGTTATACAACTGACTCCTTCAGTTGTAACTACTTTTTCTTCGGCCCTAACTCTTCATTAACCATATAAATATAGGTAGGGAGGTCCATGAGAGGAGACTTGAATCTTTGCATTATTATGCTGGAGGATTTGGAGCTCTCTTTGCCCACACCTTTGTCCTAGAAGCATTATCCTTGTGTTGCAGATCTTGGAGGCTGAGTTCCTTGGAGAAGAGAAGTAGCAGAACTAGATCAAGGTTTCGTGAGGTGCCAAACTTGAAGAGAAGGTGTACTTGTTTTCAAGATTAATAAAGATGTGATGTCCTTCTTCTTCCCAAATCATTGTTCAATGTGTGATTGAATCTCTGTTTATGATCATATTATGATGATAATCAGATTATTATTTCATGTTTGTTCGATTATCATTGATCTATATGTGGTCATATTGGTTTGAGGAAGGTATAATTCATTTTTCAGGTCTCTTGGAGCAAGAGGAGCAAGAGGAGCAAGAAGAGGATTGAAGGGCTGCTTGGATCAACCTTCGTTTGGCTAAGGTATGAACCATTCTAATCTTTGAAACTTGCTTATATATACTTACAGAACCATTTGCATCCACCTTTCAACCCAGTACGTTGATGGCCTCTTAAACCCTAGCCATAGGAAACTTTCCTTTACAATAGAACCACCCCCAAAAGTCACTTTTTTTTTGTTGAGGGGGGGGGGGGCGTTGAACTACCCCAAAAGTCAATTTTTTTGGGGGGGTTGTTGGGGGGGGTTAGAACCGCCCCCAAAAGTTAATTCTAGGGGCGGTTTTGATCTCTTCCAAAACCGCCCCTAAAAGTCCAAACTTTTAGCGTTGGTGCTATTAGGGGTGGTTTTGTAAAGACAGCCTCCAAAGCTAAAATTTCCCTGAAAAGTGACTTTTGGAGGCCGAAGACAACCCCCCCTAAAAGTCAAATTTGTTGTAGTGTATGAAGAAGGTAATTTGTCATCTAGTTTATTGTGGCATGCAAGTTTTGGTCCCTTAAATTATAACATCCTTCGTTTGTTAAGAAATAATGGTGTATATGGTTTTCCCAGTATTCCTAAGCAAAAGAACAAATGTGATGCATGCTTACTAGGAAAACATAGTAAGTGATTATTTCAAGAGTCTAAATTCAGAGCATGTAGAAAGTTAGAGTTAATTCACTCTAACTTGTGTGGCCCCATGCTAATTCCTTCTGCAAATGGTAATAAGTACCTCTTGACGTTTGTTGATGACTATTCTAGAATGTGTTGGGTATATTTCTTGAAGACAAAGTCTGGAGCATTTCAAACATTCAAGAACTTTCATGCATGGATAGAGAATCAAGCACAAGCTCATATTGATACATTCCATTCTAATAATGGTAAGGAATACACCTCTAATGATTTTGAATACTATTTTTGTAAACATAGAATTGCGAATCAAAATTCAGTTGCTTACAATCATCAACAAAATGGTGTAGTGAAAAGGATGAATTGAACATTAATGAATATGCCATGATCAATGATGTTTTTCAAGAATGTAAAACTCATGTTTTGGGGTGATGCAGTAGTATGTACAACATAATTGAGAAATAGAATTCCATCTCATGCTCCTGAAGATAAGACTCCACATGGAATGTGGTTTGGCCACCTTCCTTTGGTTAGGCATCTCAGGGTTTTTGGTTCCACCTGTTGTGCCTTTATACCAAAGGAGCAAAGAAACAAACTTGGTGCTAGAATTCAAAGATGCATTTTCTTTGGGCATTCAAACACTTTCAAGGCATATCGTCTTTATGATAAGGTAAACAAGAAATTTGTTGTTTACATATATGTCATTTTTCTTGAAACTAATAAACATGAAAAGTCTATTGAAATACATCTTGATCGTCTGGAGGAGTTTTCCTGTCTAAAAGCATATGAAAAGTTGATAATTAAATTCCACATATTGAAGGGGGGATCCCAATCTTGGATCAGGATCAATATTTGGAATTTCCTTTTGAAACACCAAAACCCCCTCATGAAGAAAGTCATGAAAGAAGTTATGACCACTTCACCTGAACTAGATGATGTGATTGAAAGGATTAGAATATTGAACCTTTAAGATAATGAAGCACCGTGAGATGATCAACTTGGACCATAAAGGAAGATTTAGAAATGGGCCATAAGGACACTTGAAAGTTTCCATCCAGATTAAGTTGGAAAGACAGGAACAAGAAGCTCAACAAGACAAGAAGATGGAGGAGAAGCATATAACTCAGGTGATGACATGGGTGTCTCATTTGATTGTGAATTGAATTTATCTACCTAATTTTGAACCAACTTCCTTTATAGAAGCTACTGCAAGTGATGAGTGGAAAGGAGCCATGAAAAATGAATACGATGCACTCATAAAGAATGGATCCTGGAAGCTGGTTGACCCTCCAGATGGAACCAAACCAATTGGTTGCAAGTGGGTATACAAGAAAAAATACAAATCATTTGGTTCACTTGACAATCACAAAGAAAGGCTCATGGAGAAAGGCTATGCACAAAAAGAAGGAATTAAATATGAAGAAACATTCGCCCCACAAGTCACGTCCCCTCCCCTCTCACCACGGAGAGGACGCGACTACTGCTATCTAACTGGGCATCTATCCCCATGAACATAATAAAATTAGCAATTGCCCCAAAGGTGAAATAAAAATCCGAAAGGAAAAAATTGGGAAAAAGAAGTGGAAAATATAATAGTATTTTTTTGTGAATTATTATTAGTATAGGTTGGGATAGGCAACATCTAAAGTAGGTTATAAGCCGAGTTAAGTAAGTGATATTCCTAAGATTGAAACATAAAGCTAATGTAAAGCTCTCATGTTTAATTAGACCTTGTTCTTCAACATGAGGAGCTATGACATAAGAATTTATTTTAAGCACTTGTGAATCCATAAATGCATAGAAGCATTGAAAATATCACTTTGAAAGCAATGGAGGTCAATCTACTTACAAATGCAAACAATAAATGCTAGAAAGGAAGGCCAATGGAACAAAGAAATTCATGGAAAATGCAATAATTGGAATAAAACTCTTCTCGAGCTTGCAACTACCTTATATAGCGATGATTACTTAAGGACCTCTTCAAAACTACTTATGCCTCACCTCTATTCCTTCACTCCATGGAAATACCTTGAGGAAATATATAGAAGCAAATCCAAGTTAAATCTTCAACTTATACCTATTTTAAGTCCCCTCTATCTTAATAGCTTTATTAGACAGACCTTGAGGAAAGATAATTAGTCTACCTAGTCGATTTGAATAACCATTGAAACTTGTAGCTAGTGGAAAAGAAAGAATTTTAAATAACTTGGAAGGAAATCAATGTAAGTAGTTGGTGAGAATAAATATAACAATGAGAACAATGCCAAAAAAATTAAAGTAATCATAGGATGAAATAACACTTGGAAGTAGCTACAGTAACTGATAACCCTGTCATGCATGCATTTGTATAGGCATATATTCTTTCAACACTATATTACAGAGAAGAGTGGAGAAAAAGCTAAAGAGACAATCGAGCTAAAGTTTCTCTTATAGAGAAATATCAACTAATCGAAGAACAATAACATGCCAACTCTTTGAAATGAAGCATTCTTCATCCAAGAGAGGAAGTAAACAACTTTAAGAAACCAACCAACATAGGAAGCAAACAATTTTAAGAGGACATTGTCTCTCTTTTGTAAGTACAACCAACACATTGTCTTTATTCATTGTCGATTATGTCATTTGCCTCGCTTTGCTTCGAGAGGTAAGCCAACAATGAGGTTGTTGTCTCCTTCATTGTCAGTTTGTTCATTTATGCTTTGGTTCTTGTTGATATGTACAAGGCTCCACTTGACATGCTTTGATTCTTGTTGATATGTGCAAATCTCTACTTAAGATGTTAGATGTTATAGTTCTTGTTGATAAGCAAGGCTCCAACAAGTAATTATTACTTAATTTTATCCTCCACACTATGAAGTTTTAAACCATTTTATATTTACAATAACATCAATGTAAAGCAGTGGAGATTATTTGCTCATCATAACATTAAAGAGTGGGAAAAAATATTTAATGTGAGAAGTAATGTTAAACTAATTTATAATGTAATTTATAACTTAGTTTCATAGAAGATGACTAACCCAATATTTTACGAACAATGTAGCACTTCACCTCAATAATTATTGAGGTCAAATCAATGATTTATCAATAAAAATAAAATAAAATTTATAATGTGCAATGAAATAAAAGAAAGAATGGTATTTGTACTCTCCAATAAAAGAAAAGAATGATATTTATACTTTGTAATGAAAACTTAAGATAAATAATTAAAATTTGAATTGATTTTCCAACAAACAAATTAAAATTGTAGCAATGCAATTCATAGAGTCCTTACATTGAGGTGACTAATAAGATAGTATTTTTTATGAAAGACTAAACACATCTCCATATACCGTAGAACCTCGACATCAAACTAATATTGCAAATGATTTTAATATACAGTATAAATTTAAGATTGTATTGTTAAAAATGTCATTGTACTCCTACCTAACATGGGTATCTAAAAGACCTCTAGTAAATGCCTTTATGTTACTCCCATCGATGGCCCAAAAAATACATTTGTACGGATCAAAGATGAGGGAGAAGTTAAAAAACTCGTGGTTGATGCCTATAGATATGGATCCTTTGTCTTTAATAGAGAGTCTAAATGAGTTTCTTACCTCTGCGTAATAGATCTTATTTGTGGTCGATCATTTTGGGGGAGATTTAAAACATACAATTAGTTGGGTAAGTTTCTTCTGTAAAATTTGCAATCCTTACAAGTGGATCTCATTCAAACTTTTTTTAAGTTATAGGTTTATCAAACAAGGATGTCCCTTGACTGCCTTATTATCCCTTCTTGCAATGGAAGGGTTGAGCAAGTTAATTCTACGAGAAAAGCATGATGGTATCGCCCAACTCCTCTTCGTGGAAGATGTGTTTTTTGGTATTCGATAGGAGGAAGAGTGGAGTGCTTTCTTGGATATTATTAACTTATTGTTTTCTCTACCTCAGGCATGAAGATCAATCCTAAAAAATATAGCTTTCATTGGTTTGAGACAAATAGGGCTATTTTATAGCAAGCTCGAAGGTTGTTTCCCTATACATTTCAATCCATTGATTGTGGATTTAAATAGCTAGGCTACTTTTTGAAACCTAATAATTACTGGAAAGAAGTATGATTGTGGATTGTAAAAAAGATTGATAAAAGAATTGACAACTGGTGCTATAGATGGCTTACTTTGGAGGAAGGTTGATCATGTTGAAATCTATTATAGAAAATACTCCTATGTGTTGGCTTTCTCTTGCTAAAGTTCCTTCTTATATCATTAATTAGATAAGACATTAGATGACTAGCTTCATGTGGACTAGTATATCTACAGAGGATGACAATGCACTTAGCTTGATGGGAATTTATTTCAACTCCCAAGATGTTTGGGTTCTATTTGAGTGGTTCCTTCTTATATCATTAATGATATAAGACTGGTTCCTTATTATATCCTTAATGATATAAGACATAAAATGATTAGCTTCATGTGGACAAATAGTATATCTAGCTTAATGGGAATTGATTTCAACTCCTAAAATGTTTGGTTGTTGGGGTTTGAAATTTTTTGTTTTTGTTTGGGAAAGCATTAGCTATGAAGACCCTTTGGAGAGGTTTGAAAGGGAAAGACTTCTAAATGAGGGAGTGCACTTAGCTTGACGAGAATTGATTTCAACTTCTAAGATGTTTGGATGCTATTTTAGTCGTCCCTTCTTATATCCTTAATGAGATAAGACATAAGATTATTAGCTTCATGTGGACAAGTAGTATATATATACATAGGGAGTGCACTTATGTTGATTGGAATTGATTTCAACTCCAAACATCCTTAATGAGATGAGACATAAGATGATTACCTTCATGTGGACATAAGATAATAGCTTCGAGTGCACTTAGCTTGATGGGAATTGATTTCAACTCCAAACATCCTGAATGAGATGAGACATAAGATGATTAGCTTCATGTGGACATAAGATAATTAGCTTCATGCGCACTGACTATAAAGACTCTTTGGAGAGGTTTCAGAGGGAAATGCCTCTAAGTGATATTATTATGGATAAACATTAAAAAGCAAGCCATTAACTAAATGGATCAATAAATCCAAACAAAAAAAGCAGTTCAGTCTCTAATATGTGGAATGGGATGACTAATATGTGGGGTGGACCCCTTTATTGATGATGGTTTTTACAAGCTCTCAACAAGCAAAATCTAGGAGCTTCAACGTAGGGGAAGATTAGTCGATATTGTGTTTCATCTTAAGACCTGGATATTGGTCTCGAGTGCAACCGATTGGGATAGATATTCAAAAAGATTGAATCACAGTGCAATTAAAGTTTTGTTGTTTTTGTTGGGTGCATTCTACTAGGAAACAACAATGGTTATAATCAGCACATTAAACAACATGAATAACACAAATTTGGATCACCACATTAAGCAACATGAATAACACAAATTTGGAGGACAAATTGTGTTGTTTTTATGTGCATTATAAAAGCGCCAATGGATTTGGAGGACAAACTGTGTTGTTTTTATGTGCATTCTAAAAGCATCAATGTTTTTAATCACCACATTCAGTAACGTGAATAGCACATTGGAAGTGAACAGACTTAGTAATGAATAACACATTGGAATTGAACAGACTTGGAAGTGAACAAACTCAGTAATGAATAACACATTGGAATTGAACAGACTTAGTATAGTAAACCCACATTTAAGGAAAAGCTTCCAAAACCATATTTTTTTAAAGAAAGATAAAATTCAGGACAACTATTTGAAATGGTACTAAAGCGCTTTCTTTGTTATCTCAATTGATAGCCACACCCATACAAAATGGTACCGAAACGCTTTCTTTGGTATCTCAATTGATAGCCACACCCATACAAGCATTGGGGGCAGACCCAGTCATCGCATTACTAGATTTTGATAAAGTTTTCTAGGTAGATCTCTCTAAGTCGTTGAACCCTTGCTATGGATAACAGACATCATTGGCTGAACCATTATTAGTACCATTGGTTAACCTAAAGTTAAATGGAATCCTTTGGAGTGGTTTCAAATATAAACGAAACTTAGGAAATCAAATCTATCGCAGAAGAATTACTCCTTGTAACCATTTAACCTGCTCAAACAATTCTCTAATAACTTTCTGACTAAGAATTAATTCAAATTTAACTGCTAGACCGAATTTGGTGCGTTTTCAGGAGAACATAAACCATGCTCTGCGGTCACAAATTTACTTTAGAACACTGAAAAACAAATATTAGTCTTTATTTTCTAGAATTTTAATAATATGGATGATGGAATTAATTCTTCCAAATATCTTAGGTTGGAGATGCAGTCTTCATTTCCAGAGAAAATTGGACTTATTTCTTCTAAGATTATAGTAAGTTTCATAAATTTTATGGACGTTTTAACAAAACATAGACCTTTGTCTATTTAGTGATCAGAAAAAGGCATAGACGGACCCTTCACATGCTTCTTTCATGATCTTAGGTGTGGAAATGCAATATATTGCTCAATATTCATGTCAATAAGCAAGTCCTGTGACTTTTTCTCTTCATGGAGCTTGGGTGTTGAAAACTATAATATTGTTAAATTTTAATGTTGATTATTACAAGAACAAGGGAGTTAATAGTAGCAAATAATTCCATAATTGATTATTTTCACGCCTATAAAACTGTTGCTCAATAATTGATTATTCCATGAAAATTTATGTCAAAATCCATCCATAAAATTACCCTAACCTTGTCTCTAATCCTTTGGCCCTTGCCCTCTGATATATCAATGTAATGATCTGATTGCCTCTTTTTTTGGGTTTAATGGCCACATCACAATAACGGTGAAGATCATTAATACAGTGACCTGAAAGCCATGGTCATTGCAATAATGTGTTACATGATTACAGTAATATATGCAAAATGGTTATGGATGTTCCATAGGAAATATGATTGTTAACTCACAATATATTTTTACAATATTAGTTATGATATTCCATGGAAAAAAAATAGTTGATATGGGCACAAACTCACATTATGTTTTAGATTATTGCTTATTACCAAAGCTTATTTAGTAAAGCATGTGAAATATTTAACTGCCACTGTGATTTAGAATATTGTTCATCACTTAAGCTTAATACTCAAATCTACAATACACCAGGTAGAATTTGCTGATTAACATATAATTAGCAACACCTAACTAGACTAAAATACTTCTAACAGGTTGTCAATTACAAAATGTTCATCCTCTTAAACAATAATGAACAAAATAGCACTCAAAAAAAGCAACCATAGGGATGATTGAATGATTAAAATAGCACATACTAAGTAATAACCTGCTCCCTCGTTTTTCTCAAAAATTCACTAAGAAGCAACCAGTGCCAAACAGAAACCGAAATTCTACTTGTTCCCAAAACACAAATATTGGCATGGTTCAACTTCTCAACCGATGCCAAACAGAAACCAAAATTCTGCTTGTTCCCAAAACACAAATATTGGCATGGTTCAAATTAATGCATCCCTAGACTATAGAAATTTCAATTCTCGGATGATATAATACCCAAAGTATAATAGAATTTGGGATGCCCTAGACGCCCTGGCCATTATCGAATCGCCTCTTATAATTCCTCTCTCTCGCCAAGGATGCCCTGGCCATTCTCGAATCACCTCTTATAATTGCTCGATTGATCCTCATAAATGACCATGACGACGGCGTTGCCGTTGCTCACATTACTGGACAATGTAATCAAGTTGGTGTGGTAATCAGCGGCACCTACAAGGAGCTGGTTCGAGGCAGAGATCCATGTTTCAATCGGCTAAAGACAACAGATGAATGGGAATCGATTGCCCTCAATTACATATCGAAAATGACATCGGCGCTGAAAGGAGTGGTGTACAGCCACAGAGAAGCATACATGAGAAGCATGTCTATTATACTTTTGTGGGAGATGGGGAGAGAGTCAATTTTCCTATGGACGCTTCCAATGTTCCACTGTAATGGATGGACATTCCCATGGGAAATCGCGGCCAGAGGTGGATCCAACGTCTGTATTCACAACATATCTGCCGAGGAGATATACTTAGCCATAAGGCTGCATCAGGTTAATCATTTGTGTTGTTCCCATATTGTCTTCAACATCCTCCTCGACCACCCAAACCTGCAGCCACTACAAGGAAGAGTTTACGTTCTCACTGTTCTCGAGCTCTTTGAATTTCCTATTGAACTGCTGAAAAGTCTTCTTTGTAGGTATGGGTGTGAGGAACACTCAATCAACTGACAATTCAGAAGAATGAGACAATTCAGCCCATCGAGCCATCTACCGGACAATTCAAAGGAACAAGCCATTGACAAGATGATGGCAATGATGCAATGGCAGATTATAGTTGGAAAAGTAAAACTTTGTAGAGCATACCAATGGCGCGTGGTTATTGGTTAGATAGACGACCAAACGGGTACATTTTTTTTCAAACCCGACCTCAAAGAAAGAAAGCCTTCGGCTTAAAAATGCAAATGTATAATAAATGAAAACATATGGAAAGTAAATAAATGCATACTTTCAATATGTTCATAATAATTTTTAAACAAATACAATTGCAGAGTTAATACAAGAGAACACTTCTCTTGAAAATGAGTAGCCCCAAGCAACTAGCTATGTCGTTGCAATGTTCCACCCAACCATAGGCCAATTGTGCTCATCAATCTCTCAACACAACTGCCACCCCCGAGCTGGGCATGATTTCCACAAGGAAAAATGGAACAATAGACTCACACATAGCCAAATACAAACCAAGCTTCAGCCAAGCCAGTCTACAATTGGGTTTATCATGCTGCTAAGGCAACGAAAAGGAATAATTGCTAAGCTAGTGAGCTCAACCACAGAGATATGGACACCCCTACAAGATCTATCTAGCTTGGACTCCACAATACCTACACACCTGACACAAGGAAGTATTCCCTTCACTGCTACACTGTCCCTCAGTCCATACCTTCCCTTCCAGTGTTCTCCAGGGCATGCATAGAAGAGTAGCCAACCCCTTTGATCTTTTGTGAGGTTCCTCTCTTTACTAGGTTTATCAAGCCAATTCTAGGCCTCTTCCACTCCTAAGTCTTACTCATAATTTAGACCAAAACAAGGATGCACATAACAACAAACACAAGTGTTGGGTATGAAGAAAAAATGTTTTGGCAACCAAAAATGAAATGGTAGATGGGGAAATCAACCTTGGGAGAGAAAATTCGATTTCAGAAAAGGTTTATGGGAATTACAGGGGCAGAAACGACCTCTATAAACCCCCAAATCATGAATCTCTCTTCCCTTCCACTATGCAATACAAAAATGGATTTCCCAGCCATGAAAAAATGAAGGAATGAGCTGAAAAGCGTGAAGAAAATGCCCCAACTAGCTCCAGCTGCATGAGAAAGAGAAAATCGCATGGGTGAGGAATGGCTTGGGCACACATTTTTGGGTGTTTTCTTGCCCCATAAGAAAAAATACGATTTCCCAAAATTGATGGCTTGCCCCAATACGAAATCGACTACCATACGTCTCCATTCCCAATGCATTAATTACCTCAACCAACTTATGGAAGAATTAAATGATTGGGTAGTTGAGAGTTTATGGGTTATCTCATTGACATTTGGCTCAACACTGTTGGCTCAAGGGTTTGAATAATTTCCCTCCCCATTCCTTGTGAAAGCATGCCCCCATCTCTTATTGCATTGCATAACTAGTTGTGAGAATTTTATTAAATTGCATATTTACATTATGTCTCAATTTATATTGTGCTTGGCTAGCACGAGAACCATAGGCATCGATTTTAATTTCCTATACATAAAACACTAAATCAATGGCGGGGCCTTGGACTTGATCTCCTCACCATGATTTAATAGCCATATTTACATCATTTACAATTTTAATGCAATTGGGGTCAAACCAGGATATTACACCACAACAAAATGGGATACCATCTGCACTTTGCTCTCCTTGGCTGCACAAAATGGGTGGAAATTCAATCAAATGGATGTAAAAACAACTTTCTTGAATGGAGACTTGAAAGAAAATGTCTTCATGTCTCAACCAGAAGGTTTTGTTGTGAAGGGACAAGAACACAAGGTATGCAAACTTGTCAAATATTTGAAAGGCCTGAAATAATAACCTCAAGCATGGTATAAAAATCTAACCGAGCATCTTTTAAAGCTAAATTTCAAACATTATAGTCTTGATAACACAACAATGTTTGTGAAGAAAGTTGGAAGATCTGTTGTGTTTCTTGTGGTGTATGTAGATGAGCTTTTGATGACAGGGAATAATGAAATTTATATAGCATCCATTAAGAAATATTTGAAGAAAGGCTTTGAAATGATTGATATAGGGCATCTTCTTGACTACTTAGTAATTGAAGTAACTCAACATCCTAAGTACATATTCATATCTCAAAAAAAGTATGTTGGAGAATTGTTGAACATCATTTGCATGATAGAATGCAACCCTCTCTCAAATCCAATGGGAAAAAAGTTGAAGCTCACATTAACTGAGGGAAATAATTTGAGGATGCGACCAAGTATTGACAACTCATAGGAATCCTTATCTACCTTACCACCACCAGACCATGTATTTCTTATGTTGTTGGCATTCTTTCTAGATTCATGCACAAACCTTGTGAAGGATAGTGGTCTGGTGCAAAAAGAGTTATAAGGTACTTGAAGGGAACTTAAGACTTTGGACTCAAGTACACTAAGGTGGAATACTTCGAACTCATTGGGTACTCACAAACACCCCTTTGGATTAAGAGGGGGAATATTGGAAACCTAATCCTCATATTATGGTTCCACATGTTATGTAAATAATGTAAATAAACTATGAATATGAATAGTCACGTAGGAAGCTTTAAAGGTTGGTTGGTAGGTGAAACTCAACCACTAAATGAAATGTATAAATAAATGCTTTTGTAATGGAATAAATGAATTCGGGAGTTATTCATTTGACACTAATGAATGTGGACCATTGAATCAATTTTTTATCACATTTGTAATGTCCATTTTCAACATATTTTTTAAACATAAAAAAAATATTGTTGTTGTTTTTAACAAAAACATGTAAATGGATTTTGTATTAAAATGGTTGAGGGGAATCCTAAGCAACCCAAAATTTACAAATATTTTTAGAACAAAATTTATGGCCATAGAAAGACAATTTCTTCAAAATTTCCCTCAACCATATACATTCATATTGTAATATGAGAATTCAAAAAGTTTCTACTGCTATACTGCCTAAAAAAATTCTCTAAAAGTAAAATCCATCAAAAATCCATATGAAATTAGCTAAGCTATAAGTAAAATAGGCTAGATTAGCCTCTCTTTAAGGAGTAATTTCCATGAATTTAATCCTGAATTGAGGAACTTGGATCTTCAAACCTTTCCAATGTTGTCTTTAGCACTATATCCTCCTTTATATTCTTTGAAGTAGAATACTTAACATGGGACTAGCTTCCTTGGGTGAATACCAAGATGAGATTTAAATTCAATTCTATTTATTTTATCAATGTTTTCAATCACATCCCTCTACCACATTCCACTGAACAGAAAATATATGTCAACAACTAAATCCTCACCTGAATATCCAAAAGAATAGAGAATTTCAGACCGATTCACATGAGCATGATCACTCTCTCGGGATTCCCATTGGTGTCGCCCCACCACATTCAATTCTTGGTTTGACAGACTTGGAATGTCTACATTTCTTTCACATGTGTATCTAAGAACATAGGAGACCACCATAATTCCCACTACGATGACACGTGCAAGTAAGAGCGTGGAAAATCGAAGGCACAAGAGGGAGGGAGGTCTTGCTTGCTTGAGGTTAATATGATGAGACTTGGTGATAATTACATGAACTAAAGCCTTTATTTGGAGACCACCTATCAAGTGGCTCCAATACTTTCCATTAACAGTTTAATAAAAATTCCCTTAAACTTTCTCTCGTTCACCACATAAATTATCCATAATGAACTCATGGTAGCCATCTTTGCTCTCGAGGATCTATGTTGCAAACAAGCACCCATTTATCAAACTTGATCGTGATTTTTGCTAACTAGTTTGCAAGGTTATTGTTGTGTCTTACAATGTGCAAATATTTTACCTCGTTAATGCTTTGGAGATTCTATGTGATTCTACTATAAATCATGTTATAAATCTTACCTATTTTTCAGCATGGCTTGTCCCCTAGTTAAAGACATTAGAGAGTCTCCAATGGTTATGATTTGTTGTAGTTGAAGTTTTTTAACATTCATGGAGACACCCAATCCCCAATGAAATCAAATTAATTATTGTCCATTATGGTCAATTAGGAACCCCCACACCTTGAACCTAAAGCTATGTTTTTATCAATAGTTTTGACCTACAATTCAATGAGTGTTTTGACCTATTTTGCATTTTTTAACTAAATACTTTTCAATCTTATTATCTATCTAATTTTGACCCCCATTGTTAATATGTATTCATGACTACTTGAGTCACAAAATAGGTTGATCCATAAACTATCGTGGATATTCCATTGGAATAGTTCATCACAATGAATCTTACAACTTCGTTCTTTTTATTAGCATATTTCCATTGAATGCTAAATAAACTGAAACTTGAATAAAAATAATTAGAGAAAATAGATGCGCAATTCACACAATCAACACAATATTTACCTTAGGAAAACCCACTGTGGGGAAAATCCCAACCATAAATGAGGACTATGTCTTGCTCTTTTATATAGAATGCAAATACAAATAAAATGGTACTCTCTATGGAGTTACCTATGACTCTACGACCATAATGGCTAATATAGGATTTCCTCCTTCCTCTGTCCTACTCTAATATACATTCTTGTGATGTTTCTCAACTATGGAACAATACAATAACATCATCAGAATCGAACCCCTTCTTCCCCTAACGACTTTGTATTTAACATAGCCTTATAGTTGTCTAGTGTTAATCTTGCATGCTCCAACTCTTGATTAGGGTTAGGTTTTGGGACATTCTAGAATGTTCTTGAAATTCCACATGTGACTAGTTACACGTGTGAGAAATGAGAACTTACACGGAATCTACTCGGTACCATGGTGGTCAACCATATAGGCCAAATTGTGGGAGGCACAACTTTTTCATACAAACTTTGTTTGAGGCAGTTCTTGGACCATTGGAAAGTTATCGAAGTGTAGAATCACGTTTAGGGGAATTACATATACGATGAAATTTTGACCCCAAAAAACATTGTTTAGACCCTCAAACAAGCCTTGGAAGGTTCTGGACCCCAAATTTGCAAAGTGAGGCCTTCCCCTAAAATGGGCCTTGCAAGCCAATTCATCCAATATTTCCACCCATTAAGCACCAAAATATATGACAAATTATATATTGATCTGTTTAAGATCATAGGTTGAAAATATATGTCAAAAATATTTTTCATAAGTAATTTCAAGTTGCATTTGAGGCATAAAAATTGTACTTTTTTTACCAATGCGTGTTAAAAACAAAACTTATAGTTGTAGTGCTTACTACATTCTCATCTATTGTTAATTAACTATAAATATGAATATGGCTAAAATCAACACTATTAAAGGGGAATTGGTTGACCTTGGGAAGAGATAGAGAGATTGTAGATGAGCATAGAGACTGGGCAACTTATGAATCCTTCACCAATTGGTTATAATGTTGTTCATTGGTATATTACAAAATCCATATTCAAATATTCCAAGTTATTCCTATAAAAGAATTCAACAAATATGACTCTTTCTTCCTACTTTGAAGAGAATTGGAAGGGAAGAAAATCCTTAAGGCTTTATTAAACAAAGAAGGGGAAGATCTTCCTTATGTTTTGTAGGAAAGCGGAAGATAGTGCCATGATTATTTGCAAGCTATATGAGATGCATGGTGCTTTGTAATGAGGATATGAATTGAGTAATGAGAGCAAAGGGTTTGGTTGAGTGAGTTGTGAGCCGATAGCTTGGATTGATCTACCCTAATGGCCTCATAGCCCAACTTGGGGATGGCATCTACATTTAATGCCTATTGTTGGGTGGAAAATTTCTTGCACACAACTAGTTTCCTTGTACCATTCTTGGTTAAAATATATTTTCTTTATCTATCTATATGAATCTAATATTGTATATTCACTATTATATATTTACATGGATTATGCATGTTGTGTGTAGTTATTTTTAATTATGAACATGGATACTTGGTTTTTATGGATTATGTTAAGCCAAGCTTGTTTAATCTCACAACATTTTTATTACCATGCCTTTTTTCTTTCAAGGGACAACCTCACAAAAATCCCTCCAAGTACTTCCCCGTGATTCATGGATGTTAAACAAGGTAAATTATCAGCCTTAATTACAAATACTAACTCTGTGGGGATCAAGAGACTTGAACCCATGACCTACTTGATTTTCGGGGGAGAGATCTCACGTTTCTCGATGTTTGAGCAAAAAATTAAGTTGCTTAAACTTTAAAACTTTTATCAATCAATTACTACACATATGAATCTCATAAATAAATCATCCACATGAATCATCCATCCATAAGAGACAAGATATACTTTGGGGAAACCCTCCAAACATGGAGGATGAAAAGCCCAACAAATATTTGATTGTGATAGATAGATTTGTAGAGAATGGTTTACAACACACAAGCAAATTGCTCGATAAGAGATATCACCTTAGAAGCAGAGAAGAGAGATCCAATACAATACTATCATGAACTTGCCAAGTACTTAACACTTTAATAACAAGTCAATACAACTGTCACGTCCCCTCCCCTCATACCGACGATGGAGAGGACACGACTAAGCTGTTGTTGCTGTCAGACTGGGCAATCTAGCCCCATGAACATGATAATGAAAATGCATTGAATTAAAACATGCACAGATGCATAAAAAATGTAACTATACAACGGAAGCAAATCATCCATTCAAGCATTCAACATATTCATAATTCATAAATCAAGCAAATACAGTAGCAAAGGTAAATACACAAGAGAAATACAAGTGAATACTTATCGTGTAATTGAGTTGGGCCGCAACTAGCTATGTCCCTACAACATTACACCCAACCATATGCCATTGTGCTCATCAATCTCTCAGCATCACTACCACCCCCGAGATGGGCATGATTTCCACAAGGAACTAGGGAACAATAGGCTTAAACATAGCAAGACCATACACCCACAGTCAAGCCAACACACAGTTGGGTTTCACAGACTATCAAGCCAATCCAATAAAAAATTGGGTTTCACAGGCTATTAAGGAAACAAGCCAATAACATAGGGGTTCCTTGGACATACTCAACCAACAATCACATTCAAACACAGTCAACCCTCTAACAGATGGGTTCCTTGGACTTACTCAGCCAAGCCAACAAGGGGATGCCCCTCCAAGCAAAATACAAGTTATGGGTTGTAGAGAAGCATTTGGAAACCGCAAACAAAAATGGAAAATGGGGAAAAACAACCCAGGGTGAACAAATATGATTCCAAGAATCATTCTTGGGAAATATGGGAGCAAACTTGACCACCATAACTCCCAAATCGTACATCTAAACTCAGAAAACGTTTCTAGGAATAGCAGGAGCATAAACAACCACCATTCACAACCAAATCGTGAATCCCAAATTGTGAAAACGCATATGGGAATTTGGGAAGCAACTTCGGCCTCAGCAAACACCCAAAAACATGAATCTCTGCTGCACATTCACTCAGCAACACATAAAACTAATTCTGGGCATGGAGAAATGAAGAAAATGACAAAGATCGTGAAGGGAAAATGCCCAACAAGCTCAGTTGCGTGAGGAAAGAAAAAACATCCTCTATTCACCCCCAAATCGAGTTCTCCTTTGCCCATCTACTGAACAATATCAAAAACGAATTTTCCCCAACTGTGGAAGGAGGAAACAACCACAAAAATGTGAAGGGAAGATCCCAACAGCTCCAACTGGGTGAGAGAGCAAAACGTATGGGTCCATAATGGGATGGGCATCCATTTTGCCTAAGAAGTCAAAAACATGTTTTCCAAAAATGGGTGGATTCCCAAATTCGAATTTGACTCCCATACTCTTCCCATCCCCATGCATTAACTTCCCCAAGCAATTTCTAAATGACTGGGCACAAAAGACAAAATGGGTAGTTGACAACTTTATGGGTTTTCCCCTTGACATTTGGCTTTTCCCCATTGTCTCAAGGGTTTGAATATTCCCCCCTCCCTATTCCTTGTGAACTCATGCCCCCATCTCTTTCACGTTGCAACACAAAGCTAGTTGTGGTATTTTTATTAATTTGCATTTTTACATGATGTCCCAAATATATTGTTCCTGGCTAGCACATAAACCATCGACATTGATTTTAATCGTCGAAACATAAAACACTAAATCCATGGTGGGGCCTTTGTCTTGAGCTCCACACCACGATATATTAACGTCATTTACATCATATGCAATTCAATACCATGGGGTCGAAACCGGGGTGCACATTCCCCTCCCCCTTGGGGTCAAAACCAGGGTGTTACAACAACCTTCCATGCAAGGAATAGTGAATATGTTTCACAAAGAATGCTTCGAGAGCATCATAGCTTTGAATTGAATGGAGGAACATTAACACTAGTGCATGAGATCTTCTCCATGCAAACATTAGCGCCCTTACTGCATTAGTGCCAAGTCATTGTCCTGAGAATCTTCTCGATGCACAATCCATGAGACATACCTTCCAATAATAGAATTAAATGAATGCTAACTAACTTTGAACTGAACTTCATCTTCAACTGAATGCATGAACACAAATTTAGGAGATTGCATGAGAGTCATAGTGCTTCACCCTCAATGCCATTAGTGCTTCACTCTTAGTGCCATTAGTGCTTCTCTCTTAGTGCAATCCATGTTAATCATTTTATTTACTATTTTTATCTTTGCATGGATCTCGGGGAGATTCCTTATTCAACTAATACATTCTTTATTTACATTTGAGTCTTTACTAAAGCCTTTACAATTTGAGTTCACTTGGAAGCATACGTGGGCAATTAGAGTCCTTTATCTTTCTCTATGCCTATCCCATTATCATTAATCATTTATTGCATGGTCAACATGTGTATTATTTATTTATCCATCTTATCATATCATACTCAAAAGAATTGTCACACATATTGATGATCATATATATTACCTCGAGTCATATAGTCATATGCTAAAGTAATTCACTTTAGGGGTAGATAATCCCTAAAGGAGACTTGTAGCACTCTGTGATCATGACTAGTAATACATCACATAGTATTTCCAGTTTACTAAGTAAATTTTTCCTTACCTCAACACATAGAGGTCCACCTGAATAAGTATCCATTTTCTGGATGACTTCATTAGGATCATTGCTTCATATAACTCCCAAACCCATATCCAATAAAGGAGATCCATCTCATAGGGCATCGTCTATGAGAATCATTAATTTGATACAAGACAAGTCCATACTTGATACAACATAAGTCTACAGTACTAGCATCCCACCTCAACACATGAGTATATAGATAGGACTACACAAGTCCGAAGAATGACTCATGATGTTGTACAATCAACACTCTCTCTCAGAGAGGGAGACTTTCTTTGCTTTACTGATCATTTTCTGTCATACCAAGCTTATCTTGAAATTATCTCGACCTCGTCACTGACATCGACATGTCCACGTATTTGCAATTTTCTCATTTGTAGCTATGTATTGAAATTTCACTTTACATGACCATGTCTTCGATGAAGTAAAAAATCATCTCAATGTGTTTTATCATAACACATCTCCAACTTTATACACATATCGATTAGATACGCATACTTGACTGGATACACATACAAAGTATGGTCATGCTCTCCAGTCATCACAAGTATGGTCACTCTCTCCAACCATTACAAGTAACTTTTTCAGTTACTCTGCTTCTTAGTTGGTAGTACTATATGCAAAACAAATTTTCTTTTGTAGTACTCTCTGACATACATCTTGCTTCTGTACTACTAGCCGCAATATGCTTAGTTTTTGTAGTACTAGCCACAACTTACATCACTTATCTAAGGGTAAAACAATATTTGGATAGCACAATAGGTCTACCATGTATCAATTACAATAAAGAACCTATTGTAATGTACCTCAAGGGTACTCAAACATATGCTTGGAAATAAGCATAAAATACAACAGGCCTGCTAGGTACATTAAGAGACCAACCAACTACTTATACATAGTAGCATCATTTGAATCCAATCCCAAATGTAGTTTCTCTTAAACTAGAAACCATGGATTTCAAATCCATCATACACAACATATTAAATGTGTAACATCTTACAGAAAAAAAAGTTTCATATTTCTTTTCAATCTTCAACATTTGTTGACTTCAAGAATCTTCTACTATCTAGAAAAGTCCTCTGTGAGCTTGCCATTCTCTATGATGTTCTTCAAGGCCTTATCACTTTCATAGTGATTTCATATTCTTTTTGTGAATACCGCAACACCCCAACTACCTCTCCAATAGGTTTAATTGTTCTCTAACAATCCTGACTATAACTCTTCTTTGAGTATCCAATAGTCTTTGAGATTTTGACTATATCTTTGCTCATGTGGATTTTCTCCAAAAGGTATACCACATCCCATGGTTGTCTGAGTCATGCACCGTGACTAACTAGTTGGAGATTTTATCTATTGTTTCCTGTGAAGACGCATCAATACTCCCTCTTTAACTTTAGAGGACTCTTTATGTTCTACAACTAAGCTTGTCCTACAAAAAGGCTTAGTAAGAATGCTGGCAATTCTGCTCAGTGGTGGATATGTATCATGTCTCGGGTATGACCGACTAAAAACCTCACAAAGCTTTACTGCTTTACAACATGCATTATCTCGAGCAACATATGTGATCTTCCTCGATCACTGTACTAGTCAGAATTCATATATCTTTTTAGTTCATTGTTCAAGACATATCTGAGTCCACATTCACTTGTACCGAAAAGATACTACAACACATGCTTTGTTGTACATGTCCATGTACAGAATGCAAAGCATATAATTGATCATGGTGCTTACTAGATACATCTCAATTGACTTTGAGATCCTCCAAATCTTAATCAACTTCATATTTTATCTTCGTATGTGTGGCCATGGACTTACAGTCCATCATCCTGAACCTCTTCAAGAACTTTACTAAATATTTTCTTTAACTGAGAAAAATATTTATTTGGTGACTGCCACACCATTAATCTCAAGACTAATAACAATAGTATTTAAATGTTGTTCTCAAATTCCTTCTGAATACATGAGCATCATGCATGTTTCTTTTTAACAGGAGGTACATCAACCAATTTCACTAGTTCTTCAAGAGCTAGCAAATCTAGCTTATCCTTCTCACCATTAGGATGTGAGAATCATAATCTGGGTCCTCCATCACGAAGACTCATGCTCATCTATGTTTGAAGTTGTTCTTGACATATGAATGTAAATAAGATAAATTAGCTTCAGGAGTATTCACATCTCTCAGAATAGTATTAAGGTATCTGTATTGTCTTCTTCCTAGGAAACATAGGAACCTCCTGATCTGTTTTCTTTCATGATTAGCCATTAGAATGAATCCACATTAATGTCATTATTTATTTATAGGTCAGTGCATATGGATTTTCCCTACAAGACAAATTTTTAATGGTTAGAACCATATCATACTCATGAATTTTTATTCACATAAATACTTTCAATAAACTAATAATGATTTACACAATTGTGTACAAATATTAATTAATTGTTTTAGCATAACCCATTCTAATCCCATGTACTGATTTGCAACTTTATATTAGTCTTTATATCAGTCCCATATCAGTCATATATCAGTTCCATATCATATCTTATAAAAGAATTTAATGCAACCCCATGTTCATAACTCATGAATAATCATGCAACCCTAATTTCATATGAAAATTTCATCCTTATATGCAGTCGTATGTATCTCAAAAAATTACAGCCTTGTATTCATCTCTCATGAAAGTTTATGCAACCCCAAATTCATAAATATTTATGCATAACATATATTTCATGAGCTTCACCATTTTCCATTAATAACAAAAAGACAACAATATATGTGCTCAACCTGTTATACCATAACACAATTCCTAACCTTGGGAATATAGATCTTTATATGACAGTAATGAAACATATTCAAAACCCTTTAGATTTGATTTATAACAACATATGATAATCAAAATACAAAGTACTTATCTTTATTGTTTTTTTGTGGTCTCCCTCTTGATCTCTTCATCCTTGCTGAGATTTGATGGAGTCCTTATTTATTCACTGTAACTTTAAGCACTGCAAATACTTACTGCATGCACTGGGTAGTAAATCTCTGCATGGAGAATAAGGATCCCATGCACAATAAGTCAAATGTTTTTCTTCACTAAAGGAAATACTCCTTTTGTTCATCCTTTTCCTTGGATGATTTCTTTTGAGAAGGTTCACTTCCTTCTATAGCAGTGGATGCATGAAGCTTTTCTTCATTCTTCTTCCTTGCATGGCACTCTTTCACAATGTGTCCCTTCTTTCCACAAGAGAAGCATTTATCTTTTGATTTGTCAAATTTCTTGCTGAACTCTTTATTATTTACATGGAATAAATTCTCGGGAGCGAATGGATTCCTTCCTTTCTTCATTGTTGCCACGAGGAAAAGATTCTCCTCCTTAGTGCACACAACCTTGCTCTGGATGCGCCCTTCTTCTTGAATGCAATCATGCCGTAATATTTTCAAATTTGGGCTACTCTTCTCTTCCATTTACCACAGCCAAGAAAGTCTCCCATGAGAAATGGAGCCCATCGATGGCGGTTTGAAGAAGGTCATATTCATATGTCATAACACCGATTCTAACAAGATGACCTTTCACTTATGAAATCTTGGTGAAGAATGCTGCCACAGTCTCATCCTTCTCCATCTTTAGGTTCCAAAGCTTATTCTTCAAAGCCCTATTTTGACTTGGGTCCTTCTTCTCGAAAATATTTGTGAGTGCATCAAAACACTCCTTTAAAGTCTTCAACGGAGTGATCATGAACATGAGATTGTCCTTGACTGAATCAAAGGTAATCATCTTGGCTTTTGCTTAATTATTCTTGTAGTTTACTTGCCTTGCATTAGTGGTAGGTTCCTCTACCACAAACATCACGAATGAATAAGATCATACTATTCAAGAATACTCAACACTATTGCCTTCCATGTGTTTAAGTTGGAAGTACCTTCAAGGTGGTCTTCTGGTTGGATGGAGATTGATGTCATGGATCTAGCTTTTGATCAACTCTTCAAGATCATGTAGGCTTTAGTTTGCTACACAAAACTAATCTCCTTCACACCCTATGATCTTATTCCATGTCAGTGTTTGATAAAAATATGAAGATGCTTGAACTTTAAAACTTTTATCAATCAATTAATGCACATATGAATCTCATATATAGATTAGCCACATAAATCATTCATCCATAAGAGACAAGATATACCCTGGGAAAACCCTCCAAACATGGAGGATGGAAAACCCAACAATTCTTTGAGTATGATAGATAGATTTGTAGAGAATGTTTTACAACATACTAGCATATTGCCTGATAAAAGATATCACCTCAACAGTAGAGAAGAAATATCCAATACAATACTATCATGAACTTGCCAAGTGGCCAACACTTTAATAACAAGTCAATACAACCTTCCACGCAAGGAATAGCGAATAGATTTCACAAAGAATTCTCCCAGAGCATCATAACTTCGAATTGAGTGGAGGAGCATTAACATTGGTGCTTGGGATCCTCTCCATGCAAACATTAGCGCCCTTACTAAACTAGTGCCAAGTCATTGTCCTCAGAATCTTCTCCATGCGTAGTACATGCACCATACCTTCCAAGCATAGCTTTAACTGAATGCTAACTAACTTTGAACTGAACTCCGTCTTCAACTAAATGCATGACCACAATTTTAGGAGACTGACTGAGAGTCATAGGGCTTCACCCTTAGTGCCATCAGTGCTTCTCTCTTAGTGCCATCCATGCAAATAATTTTATTTACTATTTTTATCTTTGCATGGTCTTAGATAGATTCCTTATTTAATTGATACATTCTTTATTTACAACTAAGGCTTTACTGAATTCTTTCCAATTCGAGTTCACTTGGAGGAATACATAGGAAATTCTAATCCTCTCTCTTTCTCTATGATGATCTCATTATCATTAATAATTTATTGCATGGTCAACATGTGTATTATTTATTTATCCATCTTATCATATCATACTCAAAATAATTGTCACACATAGTGATGATCATATATATTACCCTGGGTCATATAGTCATATGATAAAGGAATTCATTATAGGGGTAGTTAATCTCTAAAGGAGACTTATAGCACTATGTGACCATGACTAGTATTACATCACATAGTATTTCCACTTTACCAAGTAAAGTTGGTCTTACATCAACACATAGAGGTCCACCTGAATGAGTACCCATTTTCTGGTTGACTTCATTAGGATCATTGCTTGATATATCCAATTAAGGATATCCATCTCATAGGGTACTATCTATGGGAATCATTGACTTTATACAACACAATTCTACAACACTAGCATCCCACCTCAATACATGAGGATATAAATAAGACTACACAAGTCCCTCACTACACAAGTCCGACGAATGACTCTTGATTTTACAATCAACACTCCCTCTTAGCGAGAGAGACATTCTTTGCTTTACCAAGCATTTTCTGCCATACCAAGCTTATCTCAGAAGTATGTCAAATTCGTCACTAGCAACGGATTATCCACATATTTGCAATCTGCTCATCAATAGCTATGTACTGAAATTTCACTTTACATGACCATGTCTTCGATGAAGTAAAACTTAATCTCAATGTGTTTTATCATAACACATCTTTAACTTGATACACATCTCAATTAGATACGCATACTCGACTAGATACACATACAAAGTATGGTCATGCTCTCCAGTCATCACAAGTATGGTCACTCTCTCCAACCATCACATGTAACTTTTTCAGTTACTCTACTTCCCAGCTAGTAGTACTAACTACAAAACACATTTGCCTTTGTAGTACTCTCTAACATCCTTTGCGATAGCCGGTTGGAGTGTTTTGAGAAACCAGTCCAAAAGGAAATGGGGTTGAATGTTGATTTTGCATAAGTTCCAACAATGACGCCATTCATGGATATGGTCCGCTATGTGCGTCGCCATGTTCTGTCGAAACTATGTGAGAATTTCTAAGCCAAGATCAGGTCTTATTGGTAACTGAAAATATGCTAGGAATGACATGGAAATGGTTTGAAATATGGCATGAGAAGCTCTTGTGAAATTTACATACCATTTTGTAGTTGTGTTAGTTAGGGTTCTTTGGAAGAGACAGAGGCGAACCAAATATTCTACTATGTTGTTAGAGGAACACCATAGGTTAGACATAATGTGGTTGGCGGGGTCATCTCATTGTTTCCCTTCAAAATTAGGGATATCTGAAGCTAGCTTTTCTGGCATATATGGCCAATTGGAATCATGAGCTATGGGATCATTTACCAATTTGCCAAGGTTATGAAGGTTCAAACATGCCATGAATGGTAGATTGGTATTGGGGGTTGCCATGTTATTCTGAATGTTGTTTCCTCGAGGGTGATACCTTGGAATATGTGGCGGTGATATTTGTCTTCTAAGAGAAGATGGAGATGTAGTGTGGCTTCCTTTCGATGGGGGAGAAGAAGGTGGGGTATTCTTGCATGGGGGAGTACTGACTAGTACTCTTCTGCGAGAAGAGGATGGGAAAGGGTCAACACTATATTTAAGGGGAGAGAGTGAATAAACCAAGGTGTATCCTCGTCTATAAGACCCAATCAATGTGGCATGGGAGTGGCCCCGACATGGCGATCTCCCTCGTGTACCACCAGGAGATGAAGGAAAAACACCCCTTGAGAGAGGGGAAAGGCCTTGGAGTTTGCGGGACTGCCATAGGGGGGTTTTGTTCCTCAATGGTGGAAGTCTAGTTGTCAAGTGAGAGTGATGGGTGATGAAATAAACACATGTAGACAAATGCAAAAATTATGCCAACCACAATAGATGCAAGATGGTGCAAGATGTGAGTGATATGTTCAAATATGGCTTAGTGCAATGGTGTCCACATGTTGGTTCTTTTTAAATTACGATTTTAATAAGCTTGTATTTAGAAAAGAACAACGCGTGTAAATTCTCTAAAAAGACCTATTGTCCTTCCTCTTGATTGTAAACGAACCTCTAAAAAGCATAATGCTGGCGATAATGGAATCCACACAAAAATTGACTAGTGGAGATAATAAAGAGCCAATTCTATTGACGATGGGACCAATGCTCCAACGACAATAGCTAACTTCGGGAATCACTTGCACTCAAGTATTTCATGGTGGTATCCTAAATTTGGCCACTATGGTTACCTTAAGTAAAGTGTGGATCAATAGTTAGGCTTGGGCGGTATAATGTCGTCTCCCTAACAACAAGGTGAGTGCTTTGTAGGGGAGAGTAGGGAAACTATACCTTGGCTTTTACCTCCTTGTGTGTCAATACATGTATCTAATCTGGGATCTCTTTGAACACTTGCTTATAGTAGGATTTAAAGTACCCTATAAGACAACAAAGCTAAGTTTATAAAATATTCCTAATGAAACTAAGTTGTTTGGATGCCTAACCCAATTGGCCTACCAAGCTAAAATGTTATTTTGTGACCTCCTATGGAGGATTTTGGTTGGTGAGCATTTTATAATGGTTATTAAGGATTTTGTTGTGAATCTAAATGAGTGTAAGGGAGGTATTTCACACTCTCCTTCCTATTTGATTCACAAAAATTGTGGAGAGCATATTTGGTTGGTAAGAGTCTTTAGGTCCCTTAGTGTGTGCTAGTGGGCGTATACATGTGATGAAAGCAAATAGTAGTGTTGAAATTAAGTGAAGTGTTCTAAACAAAATGATGGGAATTGTAAGTTGAGCTCTAAACAAACTAGTGATGCTTGCAAAAATAAATCCTAAGTGTGCATGGGACGTATTTCACCCTTCACTCCCTTTTCTTATTCACATAAATCGTGAAGAGCATACTTGGGAAGGAAAGGAGCTTTAGGTCCTTGCTTGTGTGCACAAAGTGGATGCTACACTACTTTAAACTAAGGATATTAAAGCAAAAGCAAAAACCATATGATGTCCCAGATACTAGTGACAACAATGATGTCCTTGGGGAGCCTCAAAGTTGGTTACCTAAGTTGAATTCGAGGGGGAATGACCCCTTTACTCCCTAATCTTAGTCCAGGTGGGATAATTAATAAAGGAACAAGTAACCATTGCAAGCTAATTAATTCCTAGTTAATTAGTGCGCAACTAGTGGGTTGCAAATTGTTTGTGCAAACTAATAAAAAGCAAATAAAGGACAATTGGTGTGAAAATACAATTTACGGTTGCGCTACAATGCGGCAAAAACACTCATTGGTGCGTTGTAGCGAGGGTTCAGTGAGGAAAACGACGCTGATTCATGACATTAAATCCACGCGGGTGGAAGACTGGTAAAAAACGTTGTCAACGCGTCTATCAAAGGATAAAGCACACGACATTGCCCTAAAAACGACAATAACCATGCTACTATGTAAAATGGTTGATACGACCGAATGGAGGCCAATTTTTTTGAGTGAGAGGTATGGTCTTATTTTCCTACAAGACACAAGATACCGAAATTTAACCACACTTGAAACAACAACCTAAACAAAGAGAAATTAACAAAAATGAAGTGGAGTCACCATTAATACTATTGTGGGAAATAATGCACAAGAGTGCTTTCCACTTTAGGATGGGGCTAGGACTTATAGGATGCAACAAGGCCTCAATATTTGGAGCCCCTTTGGTTGGTGGGTTGTATGACCCCAAGTGATCCTTCAATAGATTATTAGAGGGAAACAAAACGAAACAAATAAAATGATAACAAAACTTAAACAAAATAGAAAAAGGGGGAGAGGATGCAAACTCCAACAATAAATGTGAGCCAAACCTCTTGTATATTGGCCAATGGTCAAGCTAATACAACAACTTGGAGAGGAGAGCTCTAAATGGAGGCAAACACTCTTCCTAAGGGAGGCCTTTCTTGTCCAACAAATGCTTGAAGTGTGGTTAGTGAACCAATGTGTGAGAAGAGCACTTGCCCCTTGAGAGAGGGAGGTAAGGGAGCTTTGGAAATGCTTGGCAAGAGGGAAGAGGTGAGCTAAGGGGAAGCTCCATCACAATTCCAACATCATAACTTTGCTCTTAAATCTTCTTGCAATGAGCATGCCCATGTCCTTCTTTTATAGGTCAAGAGGTGGCCAAGAAATTACAAGATCATAGTGTGAACCCATTGATTCATGTTTTGGCTCCAAAGTACATTAAGAGGCCATTTAAGGCAACCAAGTATGTGAGAGGCCAAATTCAAATTCAAATGGGTAAGTGGAGTTTTCATGAGCCATCAATGCGCTGCTGGTGGGTGAGATCCTATCGTTTGTGTTAGACACGTGGAACTTGAAGGAATTTTTGTGCTGCAGTGTAAGTGTTGTTCTAGAGGTGCGCGTTGTAGCGCGGATAACTAGAGTTTAACCTGCGTGGTTGTGACTTTTGATTGTTTTGGGGCTATCTTGGACTCATTCTGCTCTTTAGACCTTGTGAAGGTGTCTTCAATTGTGTGCATGCTGCATGTTGATGACACTTTACCGGGTGAATCACGAAATTGTCGCAGGTGTGTGAGTTTTTCATGATAACAACAAACATATTGCCTTTTGAGGACATTTCAAATTTGCTAATAAGTAGGTGACCTTATTCATCTATATACTCTTCATTTTCGATCTTTCATTAAGATATTGATGATTAGTTGCATATCCCTTTCAATAATTATCTTCGTGTTCATAGTAATAACCTCATGACTTCACCATTCCAGAGTTTCCAATCGAAGCATCATCGAAATTTATTTTCCCATGGAGTTTAGTGTTGCACAAGTATTAAACCAATTCCTTGTGGATATTGGTAGAAATTCAAGCATAGTGTTGTAGCCATGATTAAGCACCTCACTGAATCAAACTTGAAAGACATAGCAATATCCTCTTCACCCCACTATTCCAAAGTTCCTTGTTGACACATCATCAAAATTTATCCTCTTATGAAGTTATAGTTTTGTATATGTAGTATAGGGGATCGAACTTGAAACCAATTTCTTGTGGATATGGATCTTTAAGCAAAATTCTAGAGTAAGACATTCAACAAGGTACCCATATTATTGGTAGAGATTCAACCCATAGAGTTGTACCCATGAAATTAATTCAAAAAATCAAGCTTAAAAGGTATACCAATCGCCTTTGAATGGTTTTGCACATGTATTATATGGGATCAAACTAAAACCAATTCCTCATAAATAGGGATCATTCACCAATTCCTTGTAGATATGGATCTTTAACCAAAATTCTAAGCTAAGACATTCAATAAAGTACCAATGCTATTGATAGAAATTCAACCTATTAAGGTGTAATCATTATAACACTTTAAGAAATCAAACTTGACAATATACCTATACTAATTGCTTCTCAACATGGCCATTAACCCATCATCATCATCAAAATTTAATTTCTTATAAAATACTAATTATATATATTTCTTATTTATATAAATCTCTTACCAAGATGCTTCTTAACGTGGCCATTAACCCATCATCATCGTCATCAAAATTTAGTTTCTTATAAAATACTAATTATATATATTTCTTATTTATATAAATCTCTTACCAAGATTCTATATAAAATATATGCTACAATATAACCATAGAAGACAAGTTTAGCCAAGGTAATAGGACTTGGACAGACAAATTTTGTACAAATTATTAAACCTCAACAACCATCCTTATTTAAGAACACATAACAACTCTGAGACCAGGGAGTTTGAATTTTATTTTTTTGAGCGTTTTCATTTTCTGAATTCTCACCATGACACTTCTCTCACAGCCGAGAGTTTGAATTTTGTTTTATTTCTTGAGCGTTTTCATTTCCAGATTTCTCACCAGATCTCCACCACCGCATTCTCGGATTCAGCTCAGACCCGCGGGCGGCCAGATCTGTAGAGAATCGTCCCAAATTCGCATTCCCATTTACCAGGTATGTATGTTTTCTGATCCATGCAATTCTACAATGTATGTTCTCTAAGATAGAACGGCAAAGGAAATGGCGCGGTCTATCAATACTTTTCACAGAGGAGGCGGGATACTATCATCTTCAAACAACACTCCGTCCTCCCCCTTGCACCGCATCGCCACCCTCAAACCCTCTTCGACACCCAGAGAGCCCGCTTCTAATGATCCGTGGCGGGATTCGAACGACGGACCCCTCGAAGAAGAGTTCACCAACGATCCCATCTTCGCCAAATTTCTTTCGGATGGTTTCAACTCGACGAAATTCGCGAGCGAGGCTCTCAGCAGTGGATCCGCAGTCTCATGCGCGGATAAATTAGCTGAAGGGATCCGCCTGCTCGAAAAGCAGTTGAGAAATGAAGTCTATTCACGGCATGACGAGCTGATTCAGCAGCTGTGGAGCTTAAAGGACGCCGAGGGGGTTTTGAACGTGGTTAAATCGGGGGTTAGTAGCTTGCAGGGTTCGGTGCAGAGGGTTAGGTCTGAGATTGCAGAGCCCTACAAGCAGATCAGGTTAAAGTCCCAGCAGCTTTCGCACCTCCATGAGACCGTCGAGCTTCTCCAGACCACGGTTAGGGTTATAAGACAGGTGAGAAGGCTGAGAGAATTGATGGATTCTGAAGGTGCCAGTAGCAGGCTGGACCTTACGAAAGCTGCTCAAATGTATAATGAGATCGAAACCCTCAGAAAAGAAGGGGATCTGCTGGGCATCGAGGTTGTCGATGAGGAGATCCCCTGGCTGGTGGAAGCGGGGAAACGATTGCGATCGGAAGCAATGAAGGTTTTCGAGAGCGGAATGGAGGCTTTGAACCAGGCTGAAGTAGGGAGTGCCCTGCAAGTGTATTACAACATGGGGGAGTTGAGAGAAACTGTGGAGGCCATGATTACTAAGTACAGGTCCCAGTCTGTTAAGCGTGTGAGTTGGGCGTTGGATATGAAGGCCATATCGGCTAGTGTTGGTTCTGGCTTCGGGCCAGGCGGGATTCAGAGGAGCGGTACACCACAAATTGGAGGCAGTTTGAAGGCGAAGGAGGGGCTGTGGCAGAGGATGGGATCTTGTATGGATCAGTTGCATTCGACTGTAGTTGCAGTTTGGCATCTGCAAAGAGTGCTGTCGAAGAAGAGGGATCCTTTCACTCATGTTCTGTTTCTTGAAGAAGTAATGCAGGTATGTAATTCTAAGTAAATGCTATCATCTGTTTCTGATCTGCAACTCGCAATCTCTATAAATAACTTTTTGTTTTGTGAATAAAAAATAATTTTTCAGTTAATACACAAGAGATGTTACAGGGATTCATATGCAAAATTTGTCACCTACCAGTAAGCACTGTGCCCCCATTTCAGACCTTCCAGAACAAAGCCCTTCATTTGATCAGCCTTATAATTTAGATTTTCTTCATTTGACATACATAATAGCACAATTCTCCCAATGTTCGCTATACAAACTGTGGCCTCTACAACCAACGTCTAACAAAAAAGACCATTTTTCTGCTTCTACATGCTATCTGATTATTTTCAGTAATCTGCATATGATATCCTATCAATAATAGAAGGCCAATATCAACACAGCATAGGACTAAGTATTCTGGTTTATTACATGGAGATGAATTCCACCAGAAAGTTATGGCCTATGAACCCTGACAAACCTTTGTCCTCCTTCCCCATGCTTTTCAGTCACTTGATGCCCAGCTTGAAGAGAAGGTATTATATCATAACTTGTTCATCTGCAACTACATGTTCACACACTTGTGTTGGCTGTGATTGCTGGTTCCTCCTCTCACCCAGGTTCTGAAGCAGAGTTGTCATTCACATTGTTCAATTGGGTGAGCTTACGGATCTGCTCACACATCTCCAGCATGGCAGAGTTCATATTTCCAACCATATGCAGCAACACATTCCTCTTCATGTTCTTCTTGTTGAATTTCTTTTGGATGATAGAAGCCATATTCCCTATAAGTAACAATTCATTGCATAAGTAGGCAATTGCTCAGAAACATAAAACTATCAATACACAGAAGACAGATTAGTTGTGAATGTAGTATGTGAAAATATATTTCGTTGATGATCCATACCAATTTATCTCCAATGGAATGTACTGGTATTCAACAAAGAAACAAACGTGGGACATGGGTAGATTCCCAAATTGCAGTGAAATAAAGTAGCCAAGTTATGGACTTCATTATTTACAGAAATATATAAACTGCTTGAAGTGATAAAACATAAATTATTAAATGGAATTGCAAAGAAGAGAAACACTTTTGCTTGACTTGTATCAACTTCAAAATGTTTCTCGTGAGGAGTACCAACGTCATTAGAGGGATTTATGCCAAAAATGAAATTTATCAGATAAATGCCGCAAGGTTGCAATTGAATGGATTATTTTATGTATAAATCTGGGAAGATTAACATGCTGACTAAAATAACACAACTTCCAGTACGCTTGCATAGAGTAGTGAGGTGCTCTATAGCCTAGTATGGGGGAGATGTTGTAACACAAAAAAAACAATTAAAAAAAATTCATGTCGCCCATAAAATAAAAAAATTGAAACCAGCATGCCCATAAAATAAAAGAAAAATTAAAACCATCATAGATCTGTCTTATATCCGGATCTGTCAAGCACCGAGAGGGATCAAATCTCTTGAGGTGTAATTTTTTTTTTATCTTAAATGTTTTGCACATTAAGGAAAAAATTACACCTCAAGAGATTTGATTCCTCTCGGTGCTTGATAGATCCGGGTTTAAGATGGACCTATGCTGGTAGATCTAATTGGCAAATTATAACACTAGATTCATTGATTTTAACCTTTAGGCTTTAGCGTGTGGCATTTTTGTCATTACATTGTAATAAGTAATACAATGACACATTTTATGGTATATAGGTTTTCAATAACCTAATATAGTGAATACATTCTATTACGATCGTTGTTGAATAAATCAGCATAGGCAAAAAATTGGTGAGGGTTTGGAATACAACTTGGCAACATCAACAAAAACTAGGCAAACCACAGTGAGCATTAAAAACATACAAAATAAATTCATTCTTTTTCAATTGTTTAAACATATAAACCAACAACATCAACTAAACACATTGGCAAATACGGATGGAAAAAACAATGATATATATGATGTAGTGGATGCCAAAAAAAATGATATGTTAAAGCTGATATTGAATCTTGAACCTTGATAGCTGTCCAATCAAGGACTCAAAAGTGGACAAATTAAGTCACTTCACATGAGGACTCTAGATACAAAGGACATGGAAATATGAGTATTTGACTTAGGACATGATGACCCTGTGAATAGGACCCGGGGGCACGGTTTTATATATAAAGATTACGCACACATTAAAAAATACTATAAATATGAAATATAGGCATAAAGATCCATTTTTTTTAGAAATTAAAACATTTAGAAAATATTGATACAACTAGTTAGTAACTACATGTAACATCAATGATGATCAAACACACAAGAAATTAGAATATTCATTACATGTCATAAAATAGAAGTTTAGAACTTAGGTTTTGAATCATAAATTGCAATTTTCTCATTAAGTCATTTGATGTAATCAAAATCAAAATGTATTATGTCGATACAGAGTCATTGATAATAGATACTATAGGTGTGAATGCCAATGGAAAATACAAAATAGGGTAGAATCTAGATACTAGAATCGTAGATTGAAGAATGTCAGAGCTCGTCATTGTCAGTAGTCCTCCATGTCAACATCATCAAAATCATCATCACTTCCCACTGCGATCTCCTACATCCTTCTCTACTATATCCAATCTAAGATCTACATCTATTTGTGTGTAGGATAACCCTTCAAGAGGATCACCATTATCAAAGTGATTGGCTCTAGCACTGGTGCATTGAGATCCAAGTTGGATAATGCCAACGGAACATTGTCGTCCAAACCCATATCAATAGGAAACACATCCCACATCTTTATCTTTCCCCTCAACCATTCCTCCCTTTGCCTGTAAATAAGATGGAGGTTGGAGTGCATATACACCATTCTCTCTGCCTTGGATCGTGCTCTTCTTCAAACTATACAAATTCCCATATGTGCTCCAAGTCCTCTTGTAAGAAGAGGATGAAGAACTTGAGAGAGGACCCTCATGGCTAAATGCTGCAGAATAGAGCATGTTGTCTTTGAGTTTCCCACCAAGTATAAGGTTTTTTAAAACCCTTGTCTTTGAGCACATCATAGCCTCCAAATCTCCCAATTCTAGTGGAAAACTCTACAATGCCCTCCTCCTCCTCATTAAGGAATGCTCTATCCAGATACATCATTCTAAATGCTTCTTTCTTTTCTTGTCAAATCTCTTCGTCCCTATGAGGAGGGAATTTGTGTGAAGGCCCCAACATTGAACCAATCATTACTATAGTATTTGGGATTCAATGAGTGAGCCAAGCAATGCAAAGGTGTGCAATTCTTATCCTACCCTTTGATAAGAATATCTCATATGGTGGTGAATAAGATCTCTGTTGATGTTCCATACCAAGGGCTCTCATTTTGCAAAATAATGTTTCGCACTGACTCAATCATAGAATCCCACTGCTTGTAAACATCTCCTAAGATGGGCTAGTTTGTGTCTACAAACCATAACCAGTGTTATCAGAATAGGTCCGATTCATGCAAAACCGCTCGACCCGACTAGATTTAGTCCTACAATGGTTTGAACCGCCTACCCATATCGGAAATGGCTGTTTCGGTGCTGAACCGACCTTTTTTCATTGACTCGGTCGGTTCCGTACGGAGTCGTATAGTCACGACTATGGGCACATAAAATGCAATTTAACACACACACACAAAAACTCCTACCATTCTCCTAATCTTTAATATTTTATTCGTTTACGTAAATTTTTAACATTACCATTAATCTTTTTAGGATGTTTGTGAGTGGTTCCAACCTCATCAAACTTCATATGCACAAAGTAGAATTTTAGATCCCATTCAAAATTCAATAGGCTTAACAGTGTTAAAGGTTTTAGGATTGCAATGTTTCCATTTGATTCTATTGTGTAAGAGGGTAGGGGATTGGTATTTAATCAAGCGCATCAACCCCTTTGTGTACCTTGATGTTGGTGGTGCTAATTGTTTGACTCTTTTGTCATGACCTTGGTAAAAATGTACCCTTCACTCAAGCAAAATTACTTATTAGGCATGCAAAGTTTTTTCTACCTTTTCTTAATGCTTGGATTAGGAGGTTTCATCAAAATTGTAGGGTGTTGACTAATGTCCTTGGATGATCAACTTTGACATTTGAGATAGAGGCAAGGGCTAGAGCCTAGAGGTAGGGGGCACAAGTTGCTTTTAACGAATAGGATCCTAATATAGGCAATGATTTTGATGATATGTAGTTATTTGTTGTAGCATAAAGTTTCAAGTTTTTTGGACTCTAGAGGCCATTTAGAGCCTATTTGTTTATTTATTTTGGGTCAGATATATAGATTGTACTCAATGCGATTTCCGTTATATGCACCCTTACTTTCTATATTCATGAGAAACTTTGTGTATTTGTGTGTAATTTTTTGGATTCTTATGGATGCACATGATTTTTTTTCCCAAAATTTGAATATTTTATGTCCTTTTTGGTTTGGTTTTTCCTCGGTTTCGATTTAGTTAAGAATTTTTGGCTATGTCGATTCTATGATCGGTTCGGTTTTGATAACATTGGCCACGACAAAGAAGTGATAGGGTCCATGATCTTAATTATAAGACGTACCCACTTCCATCAACCATCATCTAACATTTTATCTTCGACTTTTTTTGAAGAAGTTTGATCCAACTTTCTCCAAAAAGAGCATAACTTTGAAATAACCATGGCACCAAAGAATTATCTTTACCTCCCTTAGCCTCTTCAAAATGATGAATGAGGAGGCAAATCGAGCTTCCACAATCTTCAACAATGATAGATGTATGTACTCTTTATAGATTGTGGGGGCATTGGTATGGTTTTATACAAAATTGTAGAAATGGCGTGGATTATCAAGAAGGATTTCCATTCATTTCACATTACAAGCAATAGATTTAAGTGCTAAATTCAAAGAGTGAACAATGCAAGATGTGCAAAATATTTCTGAATATCTAGCTTCCACAAGCATGCCAACAACTTTGTAGACAGGTGCTTAATTGTGACAATTTGCACACAAGATTTAACACCTACTTCTTCAATAACTTTAATGAACATCTCACCCATATATTGCATATCCTTGTATTTTCTAAGAGCATCCACCGCTTTCAAGAAGATTCATCAATTTATGGCATGTTGATTTTTGTGAGTAGCATCGAGAGCCCTTCTCTTAGGAGAATGGGACCACCTGGTCTGGGACCATGGTGAAGGCTCAACCCAGTGTTGAGTGACCATTCTGTTGAATGGTAGATATCTGGTCTGGGACCATGATATAGACCCAGCTCTGCCCTGGGTAGACTCAACCCAGTGTTGAGTGACCATTCTGTTGAATGGTAGACATCTAGTCTGGGACCACAATGTGGACCAATCTAGTACTGGTAGACTCAGCTTAGTTTTGAGTAGCCATTCTCTTGGAGAATGGAGGCACTTGGTTTGTTACCAGGAAGGCACTATAAGCCCTAGATTGGGTCTAGGCATGTGTGGCACTCTGACCCTTGATCTATGGGCTTTGTGTACTTCTCCAAGGATTAGCCACCCTTGGTTAAGTTACCCCAGTACTAGATCTAGGTGTCACACAGAGTGTGAGATAAAAGCATTAGTAACTCTCTTGGCTTATGATGATGTATGTTTGGAATTAAAAGGACCACAGGTAATGACCACAGGGGCACTTGGAAAAAGGCCAAAGTCAAAAATAAATAAGGACTTTTGGACCACAGGTGGAAGTAAAAAATAAATAAGGACTTTTAGTAAAAGTAAAAAATAAATAAAAGACCTTTAGGTAAGAAGGTAAAAGTGAAATTAGGAAAATATTAAAATGTTATTATTTTATCTTTTCTAATTTTGGCCCACTTAACAGGTGAAGGAAGACTAAAAAGAAGATCAAGTCTTCTCATTATTATACACACTTGCACTCACAGGTACAACTGCTCCAACTAAAGATTGCACAGGTGACTGAAGAAGGAGAAGTTGGATGTGATGCCCTAGCACGGATGAGTCTAGCTAGGCCATTCACACTTTTTCTGGTTTACCCTCAGCTAGGGTTTGTCTTCTTCCACAAACAACAACAACTTCTCTCTCTCTCTTCTTTCATGAGTTAGGGTTTTCATCAAAACCCTCACATCACTTTCAGATCTGTTCAATGGCAGATTTCTTCATGGGTAGAGTTCTTCTATCCTCTATCGAGTAGGCCATTTTCATCACGGGCAGCTTGCAATTTTCATAGGTTGACCCACTTCATCTCTGGGCAGTCCCATATTGTCCTCGACATCATCTTCTCCATCACGGGCTGCCACCTCTGCTACACGAGCAGTCCAGCTACTCCCACAGCAAGGCTCGAGAGCATCTCCTAGCACCCATATTGGGGCTCGGGAGTGCCCACAGTAGCTTGGGCAGTCTGTTGTGGCCTCGGGCAGTTAGCAGAGAAACGCGGAAGCCCTTTGGGCTAGCCACTAGACCCCCAGAAGCCCTTTGGGATAGCCACCAGACCCCTGGTCAGCTACAGGACCATCTGGCAGCCCTACGAGAGCTTGGATAGGGTCTAGACAGATCTGATCTGTCATTACAGTTGGAGATCTAGAGCTATCCGGGCAGACAAATCACGGGCAGAGATCACGGGCAGACTAAATAGTCTGGGCAGGCTAAAAGTCTGAGCAGACAGTCACGAGAAGAGATAGAAGAGATCCAGGCAGGGGCTGGGCAGGTTTGATAAAGAATTCGAGTAGACCGTGATTGAGTTTTCGGGCAGCTGATAACGGTCAGGCAGTTAAAAGAATAGCTGATAACGGTCGGGCAGGTAAAAGAATATTTCTGGGCAGGTGCTATCTTCTTCTGGGCAGTCAATTTGAAATTTGGGTAGACCCTAATTTGTTGGTGGACAGATTGATTTTATTGGACAGTCTTTTCCAGATAGATTTGAAAACTTCCACTGCTAGGGTTTGAAACCCTTCTCTGAACTTTTACTGAGAAAATTTACTGTAACTGTGGTTTATTCCAGATCTGGGTTTGAGGAACTTTTTTGAAGAATTTCCTAAGTCATCTCATTTACGAGATGAGCTACTAATGCATTTTGGGGTTTTTGTCCTTTGAAGGTTTCCCTAGTGAAAAATCTTGTGTCCATTGTGCTGTTGTGATGAATGTATTTTTACTGCACTTGTTATTTGTTTAAGTTCATTTGCAAATTTTTAAGTTACATGCTAATGCTAAAATTCAACATGGCAGACACCATGAAATTGATGAGTGGATGGCGTGCTGCATTTGTCCATCCATCAGAAACAATACTGGCATTGTATGAAGGCCATGATGATTTAATAGGTTCTAGGATTTTATTCACCTTCTTTGCCTTAACCAACAATGTGGCTCTAAGCTTTTATGAACTACGAGGTACATACTTGGTAGGATCTTCTTCAACTAGAGCTCGACACATCTCAATTAACAAAGGTGATCATGCAACATTAAATGAATTATGTAATGAAGTTGAGATAGAAAAAGAACCCAATGGTAAGATCAATCTCCTCTTGCTTCTCTTGTTGCAATATATTGTCCATTTGACCGCCTCTTAGAGTTTACCTCTTTCTTGGTGGCTAAATTGTAGTCCCACTCCCAAATCTACCCACTCCCAAATCTACTAGTAGGATTCCTCAAGAATGGAAGAGGATCCTCATTTTACTATTTCCTACTTGTTATTGCCACCTTCTCCTAGCCAAATTTATCCTCTCTTTTTATTTCTTTTCGTTTTCTAGCACTCACCCCTTTATATGGTCTAAATTTTACAATCATTGGCCAATAGATGGCCCTTAACTCAGAAACAATACTGACATTGGATGAAGGCCAAGATGATTTAATAGGTTCTAGGATTTTATCCACCTTCTTTGCATTAACCAACAATGTGGTTCTAAGCTTTTATGAACTACGAGGTACATACTTGGTAGGATCTTCTTCAACTAGAGCTCGACACATCTCAATTAAGAAAGGTGATCGTTCAACATTAAATGAATTGTGTAATAAAGTTGAGATAAAAAAAGAACCCAATGGTAAGATCAATCTCCTCTTGCTTCTCTTGTTGCAAGATATTGTCCATTTGATCGCCTCTTAGAGTTTACCTCTTTCTTGGTGGCTAAATTGTAGTCCCACTCCCAAATATACTAGTAGGCTTCCTCAAGAATGGAAGAGGATCCTCATTTTACTATTTCCTACTTGTTATTGCCACCTTCTCCTAGCCAAATTTATCCTCTCTTTTTATTTCTTTTCGTTTTCTAGCACTCACCCCTTTATGTGTTCTAAATTTTACAATCATTGGCCAATAGATGGCCCTTAACTCAGAAACAATACTGACATTGGATGAAGGCCATGATGATTTAATAGGTTCTAGGATTTTATCCACCTTCTTTGCCTTAACCAACAATGTGGTTCTAAGCTTTTATGAACTAGGAGGTACATATTTGCTTGGATCTTGTTCAACTAGAGCTCGATACATCTCAATTAACAAAGGTGATTGTGCAACATTAAATGAATTGTGTAATGAAGTTGAGATAGAAAAAGAACCCAATGGTAAGATCAATCTCCTCTTGCTTCTCTTCTTGCAAGGTCTTGTCCATTTGACCACCTCTTAGAGTTTACCTCTTTCTTGGTGGCTAAATTGTAGTCCCACTCTCAAATCTACTATTAGGCTTCCTTAAGAATGGAAGAGGATCCTCATTTTTCTATTTCCTACTTGTTATTGCCACCTTCCCCTCGCCAATCTTATCCTCTCTTTATTTCTTTTTGTTTTCTAGCACTCACCCCTTTATGTGGTCTAAATTTTACAATCATTTGCCAATAGATGGCCCTTAACTCAGAAGTAGGTGCTCTTGTATTAAGTGTTGCATAAATTACATGTTCAAAGAACATTCCTTTCCCTAGCAAACTTTGCCTTTGGCCCTTGTTGTCTTGTTACATACTTTTACCATGGATATTTCTTTTCATGAGCTTGCTATCTTGCTACAACATGTATTTTTAAAGCATTGGAAGCTACACTTGCAGCAAATGGAATACTAGTAGTATTGAAGATAGATGAGCTTGGAGGAGGAGGAGCAACACCAATGAAGACATTCCTCTCTTTGCTTTGACCTTTACCATTTGCCTTTGATGATCGATCCATGAAAATTATGGAATGTCCTATTTCACAGTGGATAACCAATACAAAATGACATCAAATATATAATCGTATCTCATTGTTAGAGTCATCTACAATGACAAATATAACAACTAGCTATCTAGTACCAAATGGCCTCTCCCCCTTTATGAGATAAGGGAAAGGATCATTTACCACTAGAAGGTCCTGCATCATTTATTTAAAGTTGATTGGTGGGTGTGGTTGTATCAAATTTCAATCTATGTTAAAGGTGGTGATGATGCTACCCCATCATCCTTTGTGATGTCAAAGGGCATCTTTGCCCCCGCACTTGTTGGTCCTCCCCTGCCCCTTGTCCTTAATGCTGTTGTACTTGTGCCTTGTCTAACCATGTAGGTGCCTCCTCCATAATAGGTGCCTCATACTCCACCTTCTGCTTAGATAATATGTTAATATTGTCCAAGGAAACGATGTAGGTGCCTCCTCCATAATAGGTGCCTCATACTCCACCTTCTGCTTAGATAATATGTTAATATTGTCCAAGGAAATGATGTCCATATCAAGTATTTTCTCTAGCTACCTCACCGACAAGCGGATATTGTAGTAGACATATACCATATCATTAAGGCGAGGGAAATCCAACTTTTAAGAGGGTCGTAATAAATTTAATGTGTCTTAAGGGTCATAAATATGATAGAGAGACATAAATTATAATAATTATAATTGCTTAGTTGAATTTATAACTCATTGTACTTTTTTGAATGTATTTTTTCAAACACACTCAATTGGGCTCGCATCCTAAAGTGTTGCAGGTTTGACTGAGGACTCGAATGAAAAAATTCCATAAATTTGGTGCTTTTCCATTTGTAATTTTGCTACCAAACATCTACAACAAATAAGAAAAAAGTACTTAAATTACATTTCATTACAATGGAAAATAGGAAATGAAGAAAACATAACAACTTTCAAATAAAACACAAATTAAAATTCTAAATTCTAATGGCTTAAGTGGCATCAAAATGCTCCTTTCATGGATAGCATAGGTCAAGCCAAATAGTCTGCTAACTTCACGACATCTCCCTTTTGTGATTAATTGTTCTGTGAGCATTGGCTTTAGGTACCATCCTCTGGAGACATATCAGAAGCCCTTTCATCACCTCACCATTGAAATCAAAGTTACACGAGTAAGCATAGCTGGGGTTGAAGAAAAGTGCTGTGGCATGAATGGGCTGTTGGAGCACCCTAATCCATTGACTATCAATTAAGTCCTAGATCATCATGTATTTTTCATATTTGGGGGTATCCTTGCCCACATGATAAGATTGGATAGCTTTTTTGGCCCTATCCATGGCCTCATAAAAGTAACCCATTGTGGGATTATTCCTATAAACCAAGTGGAGAACCTTTACCAAAGGTTTGATAACCATGCACACTTCTTGCACTCACTCCCCATAATGAATTGGTGTACACTAGTTCAATGATGGCTCTCCCATTTTATCTTGTGCTAAATGCACAATTGCAAAGCTCATCACAAACAAACATTTGTGCTTCAACTCAAATTGACATTGGAGCTTAGCTTGAAGAGAAATGAAGATATTGGTAAAATGTGTGATTATAGGATGCAACAACTCCCTATTCCTTCTGAATTGCCTCATGAGGCTAAGAACAAATGCATAGTTATATATGAATCTTGTGGTGTTGCTAGCTCGATCAATGACCTCCTTGACAAGGGATATTTTTCCCACATCCTCAAACATCAAATCAATGCAAGGAGCAATACATGGAGTCTAGAACACTATAGGGTGCCTCTGGATTAGCAGCTTGCCAATAGCCATATAATTAGTTATTATTTGTACAACATGTTGTACACCAATCTTTTGGATGAACCCATTCATTAATTCACAAAGCAATGTTGCATCTATAACATGAACCGATGCATCAATGTATTTAATTAACATTGTGCCAAGAAATTAAGAAGGGTCCTACCCTTCCCATCTGTCCAACCATTGGTCATCACCATGCATCTAGTGGCCTCTCATGACTTTTTTGGGTCCTCCAATCTAGTACTTGCCATTCTTTTTCCTTGAAGAATTGATCCCTGCAACTCCTCGTAGGTAGATCACCTGTATCCTAGGCCAACAACAGTGATGGCAGCACACATTAATTGAAAAGATGGACTGGTCTTTTAATGCTCAAAAGTATGTTGCTCCAGAAAATAGACCTCCCCACAACCCTGTTTGCTTTTTGCTTCTCCTTTTGTTAACAACTGATAGAATGGAAGGTTGTGCCCCATCTCCAGTTCTTGGAACAAATGAAGGTGAGGCTCTGATGGAAGGTTTACCCATGGAGTCCCCTCCACTGCTTTGAGTCCTAGATGTGCTTGTGGGCCTGTGGTTCTTGAGGATCTGACACTCCAATGGTAGCAAGTTCAGCTTTGATAGTTTCCTTTCTCTTCTTTTCCTCTATAGCATCGTGGACAGTTTGCATAATATCTAGGGTTGATTCACTACAAATCCCAACATCATTCCCTGGGATTTTAGCCAAGTGGTACATCAACCGGCTAATCCTTCCTGTCATTTGCTTCCCACACAGTTTACAGGACATTCTTTGTCAATTTGTCCCGTTTTCAGGTTCATCATACTGCCAAGATGGATCCAAAGGCTTTGGCACATTGGCAAGGGAATACTCGATGTCCAATGTCAAACCCGGAAGAGAAGAAAATCAAAAAATGAACATCAAATACTGCTGGAAAAAACCAGCTTGCTGGTAAAAATTGGACTTAAATTGTTCTATGAGCCATGAAATAGGGTAATGAAAGGCAAACAATATGGACTTTGTAAACCCTGAATAAATCTAGAAAATAACTAGTTAAGAGGATCGAATTTGAAGTACCCGTGATCTGAGAATAGCAACACTGCAGGAAGATAGGAATTGATCATTGCTCCAATAGAGAAACCTTTGATGGTGATGAGAACAATGGTTTGGCTCTCTTAAAACTGGTTGTTGATGATGGTACCAGGTAAACTCTTTCCCTCTCATTTACCAGCAGCTGCAAACACAAATGAGTAAAAGACAAACCCAAAATTGGCTTTAAGAAACTCAAATTCATGCTGTGTGATTTTTACTATCATGGTGTGATCTTTGGTGATTTTTGCTGATATTTTTGTAAAAATCGCGAGGTGCAGTTTTTAGTAAAAACCATGAGCGGCAAAAATCAGCTAGTGTTTGACATCACGAAGTTTTACAATGTTGGCAAAAATTGCTGATTCTTTCATCCATGATTATGACTCTATAAAATATCGTCAAAGGTTCACTGTTATTTCTTAGAGCAGTGAGTGTTATGTCTTTTCCAGTCTGGTGAAGATTTGCAAATATTTTTATGCTCTTGAAATTGTTTACAATTGTTTTATCGTTTGCATTCTAGAACCTTGCAGTTGATCAAAACACTCGTTTTCAAGTTGTCCTCTGTAAATATTTTCGTCCTTTTCCAGTTCAGGCCAGGTTTTACTACTTTTTTTATGCATTATGTTTATATGAATAAAATAACGGACACATATGTTTGATGATTATTTGTCATTTGTTGATATCTAGTCTTCTGGTTCTCAAATATTTCTCTGTACTGCATAACCCCTTTGATTCCTTTCTTTAAATATTTCCTTTAAATGTCCGATTTTTTCAATTTCTTAAGGTTATGGATTTTTTAAGCATTCCTCATCCTGTTGCCTCTACTGTTGTCATCAACTGTTGCACAACTTATCAACTAATTTAGCATTGAAGTAAGCAATGTCCCCTGATTCTGTTTGCAATCTTTTTGCCTCTAAAGTATTAAATGCTACATGATCTTGTGTTTTGTGTTGTAGCTTATGCTCATTTGATGATTATTCTCATAAGTTTTGCTTGGTCAATCTATTTACATCAAGCTAGTTATGACAATACAGGAAGGTGATCCAATGTTGACAGATCGAGTGTGGGATGCACTTGTCAAGGCTTTTGCAAGTCAAATGAAATCTGCATTCACAGCATCAAGTTTTGTAAAAGAGATACTTGTGTTGGGTTATCCAAAATTGTTGTCGATGGTAGAGAATCTGATTGAGAAAATTTCGCGAGACACCAGTGTTAAAGGTGTCCTTCCAGCTGTCAAGACAGAAGGAAAAAATCAAATGCTAGCTACTATAGAATCTTTCCAGATAGCTTATCTGGCACACTGTCTGAGCAGCCTTTCAGATCTTGTCAATAATTTGTTCCCAATGTCCAGCCGTGGTAGTATTCCATCACAGGAGCAAATTTCAAGGTTCATTTCTCGCATTCAAGAAGAAGTTGAAGCAGTTAAATTGGATGCACATCTAACACTCCTTGTTTTACGTGAGATTGGTAAAGTCCTGCAGCTGCTTGCAGAAAAAGCTGAGTATCAGGTACTGAGTTTCTTCCTGTGTTCAGTTTGCTGCTTATTACATTAGCCTTAAGCTGATTTTCAGTTATGCATTACATTTTCCCTTGTAATGTTGCTTGGATGCACATTTATCATTTCACCCTTTTGAATTCACTTCTTTATATTGATATATGTTGTTTCAGAGAGCTGTTTTTGTATTTCAACTTTCTATCTAATGTTATGATTTCCAATACTTCGTATCATGTAATAAGTAAAATAGGCATGATTGCTGGACTCCGCTTCCAAAGACCACACCTTGGACCATTTGCATCTAGGATTGAGTTGGTACCAGTTTACATGGGACCCACCTACCGAATGAAACTCCAGTTCAGCATCTTGGGACTGCTCTGCGGCAATTCTTCTGCATAAAATATGTTTACAAATTTAGCTTTGCAAGAAAGGAAACAAAATAACTACCATACTGCAAATCCTAAAAAGTTAAAACAAAAACCCTCTTTTATCATTCACATTTAGATCATACTCTGAAAAAAAACTAAATGGTGTCTCAGGGGAAACATAGTTTAGCAGGTCATACGGCTAACTGTACAGCATCTGTATCCTATGGCAGAGTAGATATAGACAATGTCTAATGAGAGTATTCTGTGGGTTTGGACTTGATGCCTTTTAAAGCCTGGGTAGCTTTGGCATGCTTTCTAGGGTTCTTATGCTAACATTGCATAAAGTAGGTTTTATATGTAGCCTTCTAAAGCCTGGTTGCTTTGCCATATTTTTAGATTTGTCAGACTGGTATTGTTTTGTTTGTTGTGCTTTGTTTTATGGGTTTTGATTCACAAGCATACACAGTGTCAGTGTCATGTGAAAAACTCACAAAAACATAATGTAGTGTTACTTTTTCACGAGGCACCATATCATATCTAGTTCACTTGGAGAGAAATATCTGCATTCCAACCAGTTTAAGCTCTTCAAGTTTCATGTACAATAGACATGATTAGGAAGGATGTATATTATCTGCTGCTTGGAGCCAAAGTGGGACATGTTAGTGCTTATGGCTATGTAGGCTAGGGATTCACCTGTGCCCAATCTCTGTCTCCTGGATATGTTGATCTTGGTGTACTTGTTTATTGAATTTTAATGAATTATAATCTGCATTTGCAAAAGGAGAACATAATGATAAAACACAATGTATAAATCTCTTTTGGTCTGCTTATATTGACTACTGAATTATGCTTGTTGTGACAGATATCCACAGGTCCAGAAGCACGCCAGGTGACAGGTCCTGCGACTCCTTCACAAGTTAAGAATATTGCTCTTTGTCTTCATCTACAAGAGGTTCACACGCGCATTACTGCCATGATTTCCAGCTTGCCAACAGTAGCTATGGAAGTTTTGTCACCATCTCTAGGTTCCATATATGGTGTGGCACTTGATTCAGTAACACCCCTTTTTCAGGCCATGCTTGATCGCCTTGAAAGTTGCATTTTACAGATCCATGATCAAAACTTTGGGGGAGAGGACATGAATGCTGGCATGGATGAGCATGGTTCTAGATACATGGAGGAAGTGCAGAAATCAATAATTCACTTTCGTAGTGAATTTCTTTCAAAATTACTGCCTCCTTCATCTCATTTTGTCTCAGTTTCTGGAGAGAGCATTTGTGCCAGGCTTACTAGAAAGATGGCTGCTCGTGTGCTAACTTTCTTTGTTCGACATGCTGCTCTTGTAAGGCCTCTTTCAGAATCAGGAAAATTGCGGTTGACCAGGGATATGGCTGAGTTAGAATTGGTGGTTGGACAGAACTTGTTTCAGATGGAACAGTTGGGTGCACCTTACCGGGCTCTTCGAGCTTTAAAGCCCCTGTTCTTTCAGGAAACAGCCAAACTTGGCAGTAGTCCTCTCCTGCAAGATCTACCGCGCAGTGTGGTCCTTCATCATCTTTATTCTCGAGCTCCAGATGAGTTGGAATCTCCTTTGCAGAGGACAAAATTGACACCCAAGCAGTATTCATTATGGTTGGATTCACAAGGAGAAGAGCAAATATGGAAAGGTATTAAAGCTACTCTGGATGATTATGCTGCAAAGATTAGTGCCAGAGGAGATAAAGAATTCAGCCCTGTATATCCTCTTATGCTTCAATTGGGATCCCCGCTTGCTGGAAATACTCCAGGGTCTAAAGGATATTGATTGTAAAGTAAGCAGAAAAATTGGTTGAATCTAGCATCTGCATTATCTCATTCTGGAGATTCTTATCAAGATTTGTTTTGGTATTTTGAAGCAATCTAGAAACATTCAATTTACATTACATTGGTCTGTTTTGTGTCTATAATCTTGTTTAGCTGTTGACTTATGCAGGCAGGCATCAATCCAAGAGCATCCCAGCCTCCTGTACCAATTTTGATGTTGTGGATTAAACATATATGCTTTATTCTTTTAAACCTGTCTGTTTACGTCATTAATCATATACTTCAAAGAGATGCCGAAACCAATGCCTATATCTACATGTTGCATAATCATGCAAGTTAGTTGTTTGTTTTCCATATTAAATCGCCCTTGGAATTGAGTGAGAATAATATAGTAACTCTCTGAAGTGGTGAACCAGAGAGTGTTCCCATGGTTTGCTGTGAAGTTGGCGAAGCAGTTGGAAGAAGAGTATTAACGTACATAGAGGAATAGGTATTGTTTTATGCAAAAGTTTGCTTCATAGTCTGGGAACTGATCTGTAATCATGAGAATGTACTGCCCACTTTAATAGTTACAAATGTTCACCATCAGGTTGTACTCCAGTCTATGTGAGAACATCCACCTTTCGATATCCATGGCAAGTGTTGAAGGGGTGAATTGCAACTTCATTTTAGTCCACAAGGTTAGATTCATATATTTAAAGAGAGCCTTCTCTGATTATGCAAAAAAGAGAAAGCCCTTAAATGTTTAGTGCATCAAATTAAGAGCAAATGTACTGGCATTTATTTCTAAAGAGTTGTTGAAACAAAACAGTGTTCCATGATTTTAGCATCATTTATCATTCTATAGCATGCTGCTTACTCTCTCAGAAATAAATGTAATGCAGTACTTTTATCTTATTAACTGCTTCGAGGAGAGATTGGTACAGTTATATTCTAAAGATTTGTGTTTGATGAATTAATGTGAGGTGGACCTACTATTTACTCTGGACCATAAAATCTTTTGGAAAGCAATCACAATGTAAGATACTACTGCAATTGTAAGTTAGAAATTGAAGTGATAAATGATATTATGTTATGGAGAAAATGTTGTGCAATGTTGTGTTAAATACTCAACAATCCTTGGGTGCTGGTTTGGCATAGCAAATCCTCATTTGTTGCTTAGTTTTTGTGTAGGCATCAAGTTAACATCTTTTATGAAAAGGAATCTCAGCGTGAATTTGCTCAGGGACAAGTAGACTTGTAAAGAAAGAAGGTGAATTTTTGATGTAAAGGGTTGATGCGCTAACCCTTTGATGAATTTTTAATTTGTAGGTTAAATCACTACAAATTAACCAGTAATCTCTTAAATAGGACCAAAAGAGATCCCAAGAGCCTTAACGAGCTCTTGATAGGCCTTAAATACAGGTTGCCGTAACAAAGGGCTTAATTATGGCTAAAATACCCTTAAATAGTGTTAATTACGCCGAAGGCGTTTCACAATGGAGACGTAGTCTCAAAAAATTCCTCGTTGTTCCATCTAATTGCAATTCGACAAGTGTCTCCTCTGTTGGGAGAATAGGAGTTCGACAAGTGTCTTCTGTGTTACGGCTGGTCCTGTGCATGAATGGATTGATGAGCTTATGTCTTGACAATTTTTTTCATGCACGTTTGGTGAGCAATTTTGTTTTTTTGCTGCATGTCTCGATTGACAGGCCCATCTTTTTTGCCAGTGTCCTTTACTGCAGTTGAGTTCAGTCCTTTATCAATTTAGTAACACGATTCCACAATCTCGATTCTGCAACTTTTGTCGCACAGACTATCTTTCCACAAAACAGTTTTTCGCGAGCTTGCTTTTGCAACCTCATTCTTTCTGCAATTGAGTTTTTGCAACTTCGTTTCCGTAGATTACCCTTAAACAAGCTCATGTGGATTGATGGGCTTTTGTCCCGACAGTTTTTTCATGTATGCTTGGTGATCAATTTCATTTTTTTGCCACATGTCTCGTGAGACAGGTCCATATTTTCTGCTAGTGTCTTTTATTGCAACTCAGTTCAGTCTTTTATCAATTTGTCTACGCAATTCTGCCATCTCGGTTTCGTAACTTTTGTCTCGCAGACTGTCTTTCCACAACACAACTTTCTGCAAGCTTGCTTTTGCAACCTCATTCTTTCCGCAATTGAGTTTCCGCAACTCTGTTTCCGCAGATTACCCTTCAACAAGCTCCTTTTCGTAACCTCTTTTTTTCGCAATATTGTTTGTGCAATACAGATTTTCGCAAATATGTTTCCATAGTTTTGGTTCCACAACTCTATTTCTGCAAATCTCCTTTCCGCAATTGCTTTTCCGCGTTTGCCTTCCCGCAACAGTTTTTTTCGCAATTGTGGATTGCGGGATTGCAATTCTCAGTTTTCAAAAACGGCTATGCCCAATGGTTTCATTGCTGCTCGAGTCAATGAGACATTGTTGCTTCATTAATGCATTTTTTTTATCAATGCATTGTTACTTAATTAATGGAATTTTTCCGCAATTGAGTTTTCACAACTTTGTTTCTACAGATTACCTTTTAACAAGCTCCTTTCTTCAACCTCCTTTTCCGCAACACTGTTTTTGCAATACGGATTTCCGCAAAACTGTTTTCGCAACTCTATTTTCGCAAATCTCTCTTTCGCAATTGCTTTTTCGCATTTGCCTTTCCGCAATAGTTTTTTTGCGATTGCGGATTGTGAGTTTGCAATTCTCAGTTTTCAAAAACGGACTTCCACAAACTTGCGCCTGCAACGGTCCTTTCCGCAATCAGATTGCAAAACTTGCTTCCCACTTGATGTTTAGGGTGTTTTGCTAATAGTTGGTTTGCGTGTTTTGACTACACTTTTATATGTTGCCCTAAGCGACCGGTTTTGCACATGAACAGATTGATAGGCTTATGTCTTGATAGATTTTTTCATGCACGGTTTGGTGGTCAATTTCGTTTTTTTGTCGTACGTATGAATTGACAAGCCCACTGTAGTTCATTCCTTTGAATTGGGGCATAACCTTTGCCAAGATTTGAGGTCGAGGGTTTTGCGAAAGTTTCAGTTCGAGGGCTTTTGTGGGTTTAGGCTAAGATTTTGTAGGGTTAATTTGGTCGAGGGATTTTGTGGCTTTAGGCTCACAGTTTCTGGGGTTAATTTGGTCACGGTTTGGTTTCATTGTCGCTCGAATCGATGAAGAACACTTTGTCGATGCCCCTTCATCGACATGAATGCTCTATGTTAATGCTTCATCGATGCATTGTTGCGCCATTAATGCAAGAAAGCTTGTCATTTGATTCAAACATGGGCCTATTTCTTAATTGTGGCTCAACTTATGAGGATCTCGAAGATCTTGTCACAATTCTCGATTTACAGGGTTTGTTGCTGCACCGTTTTTGCTTTGCACATATATACAAAGCTTCAGGTAACCAATATTTGGTACTTTTTGCCTTTGCTTTGCTTGTATTGCTTTTGCTGTGCTTCGTTTACACAAGAGATTTTGCAACATAGGTTTTTCTACTTTGTCAAATTTGCAAGTATTCCTTCAGCGTGCTTAACTGTTTCAACATTCATTGTGGTAGTAAAATCTTTGCTTGGTATTTCAGTGGCTTTGAATTTATCTTGTTGCAATTGAAATTTTAATCTTGAATTTTTCAGAATTTAATATTTACTTACAAGTTGCTTATTTATTATCAAATTGAGAGTTTCATTTTGTAAACTGTATGTAGTTGTTATTTTGGAATGGGTAAGAGTAGTTCTGAAACATGATATTTACTTTACCAGGGGCAACTGTTCTTATCTTGCATATAGTTGACAATAGAAGCAAACATATATCACTAAGCATGTTTATAAAAAACAATTAACATTACCATTTCCAAAACATGCAATCCACATTGCCCTATTTGATTCCACAAGAAAGAACAATCGTCACGTTATGGAGACTATGCTAACTGAAGATGCTATTTCACTCTTGCTACATGGAGCTGTCAACCTTTTCCCGCTCGTACAAGTTTCCACATTAAACCAAATGAGCTCACTCAACTCATTAATTATTTGGTTCCAAATTTCTATCTCATGCGGCCTTCACAATCATGAGTTATTACTTTCAATTATATATAATAGTCTCGCAGAAGATGGACAATTAAAAGAAGGAACTATAATCAAAGTCACCTAATGTACATGCAACGCTGTACATAATGTAATGTATGTTTCATTTCTTCGTTGTTTTTTTCCCACTTAATGAATTTCACATAGTTGATGCATCAAATGTTTTTGTCTCCCATTACTTTCTAACATAATTCTTCTTACCATGACTCACATTGCTTACACTTGAAGTTGTCATAGCAGATGCATCTTACCACTTAGCTGTAGCCTCTCCCTAGTAGAGTAGTTCCTCTGTTGCAGTGAACCATAAATGAAAATCCTTTCTTGCCTGCATCGACTATCTCATTCACATCACTTGCCTCTTCTAGCAAAGTTTGGAGCATTCAAGGTCGAGTTATTGCCAAGACAAACATTCATAAATATGGCAACCAACGAGGGTTTGGCAAAGTGTTCGGATTTGACCTTGGTAATGCTTCACAAGATGAAATACATATCTCCGCATTCAATGAATTGACACTCTTTGTACGACCAAATACAAATGGGAGTGGTGTACACAGTATCAAATGGGAGTAGTGTACATAGTATCAAATGGCATAGTGAACGCATCCAATTCATTTTTCAACCATTTGAAAAGCCATAATGAGATTTTCCTAGGTTCCTCCTCAACCATCCAACCATGCTTAGATGAATACCCCTTAATACCTTTAAATTGCTTTAACTTTACAACTATTAAGGACATCCAAACTATACATGTCAAGTCCATAGTTGACCTTCTTGGACTTGTAATTTCAGTTTAGCCTACATCCACCATACAGAAACAGGATGGTGTAGAGATTGTACGACACACTGTTGGAGTCCACGACATGTCAGGCTATAGAATTGACATAATAATTTGGGGAGAGCATTGCCAAATTGAAGGAGCCGAGCTTGCTAACCTTCGCGGTTTAGCTACTCCTCCAACTTTAGCAATCAAAGGCAGTTGTGTTACAGAATTTGATGGAAAAACTATTGGGACTATCTCCAACAATACTCTTTATAAACTTAAAGATTGAAGAAACTGTCCTTCTCCAGAGATGGTTTCATGCCAATGGATTTCTTTCAATGTCCTCATCTTTGAGCCGAAAATTCAATGGCTCTCATTTTGCTCATCGTAAAAGCATTACCATCAATGAGCTACAAAATATTCAACCGTTTGAAACGCATGTTTGGTACTATGTTGTTGCAACAATCACAAATGTTAACATGAACGACTTTCATTTCTTTGCATGCCCTCTTTTTGTTGATGGTATACAATGCATGAAAAAATTTCCCACAAAGTTGAACACATTTGGCATTGTGGTAAATGTGATGGGGAGTTTCTTGAATGTGACTACCGATACATACTAGAGGTTGACTTGGAAGATATCACTGCACACCTTCATGGTGTCGTAGATTTTGATGATGCTGCAAACCAACTCATGGGCATTTCCGCGAAAGACCCATGCCTCCTCTTAACTGAAGTAGCATCAATTGTTGAAATAGCCCAAAAGATCTGCAACAAACAATTTCTTCTTACTCTTTCAGTAAGAACAAAGACCTTCGGTGGAATTGCACACCTAAAGGTTATTATTGTGATGGTTGAAAACATTTAATCGACAATTTCAGCTTGACATTCAAATACATAAGTTGTTTTGACTTGATACTTGAGCATTCTTTATTGTCTGAATGGATTGCCTCAATTCTCAGATTTTTGTTCTTATTTCATGCTTCAACATAGCAGGATTTTTTTAAACTTGCTTTTAGGAGTTATATCTTGTAGTCTCATAGTTCCACTATACAAGCTATCACTTAACATTCTAAACTTAAATTGTTGATGCAACCTATATGCAACCTTCATGGTGTTATAGCTTTTGATGATGTTGCAAACCAACTCATGGCCATTTCTGCAAAAGACCTATGCCTCCTTTCAACTGAAGCGACATCAATTATTGAAATAGCCCAGAAGATCTGCAACAAACAATTTCTTCTTACTCTTTCAGTTAGAACAAATACCTTATGTGGAATTGCATGCCTAAATGTTGTAATTGTGATGGTTGAAAACATTTAATCGACAATTTCAGCTGGACATTCAAATGCATAGGTTGTTTCGACTTGATACTTGTATGTAATGAATTGCCTCAATTCTCATATTTTTTTTTCTTATTTCATGCTTCAACGTAGCAGGTTTTTTTTAACTCACTTTTAGGAGTTCTATCTTGTAGTCTCATAGTTCCATTGTACAAGCTATCACTTAACATTTTGAACCTAAATTGTTGACGAAACCTATATGGTCACTTTTGAATACAATACTAATTTGCTATTATGTTTATTTATAAAATAAAAAACTTTGTTCTCTTATTTCTTAGCACAACTTTTCATTCTTATGTACATAACACTTATTACATTTATTGTTTTTTTTCATATATATTTTGTCATACTACACTTTGGTCTTCTATATTATTGCTTTCTTATAGTTATCAAGCTAGAACTTGAAAAAAAATATTTACTCCATAAATGTTATTTTAACGTAAATAGTTGGTTCCCAATATGCAATCACTTAAGATTTGCTTTATATCTTCTGTTTTATATCCATATACTTTCCACTTAATACATATACAAAATGTGTCCCTGCCACCAATGAAAGCTTCTAAGTCTTTAACAAGTTTATGCTTTTCTTGTAGGCATCATGTTGAACCATGACAATGAACAAGCCAATGCACGAAGAAGATTTGTATATGCATAGAACAAAGATAAAAACAACAAGAAGCAACGTCTTCTTAATAGAGTTGATCGTCAACCTGTGGATATGTCTTCTTTGTTTTCTCTTGGACAACCTTTCGACACACCATCCCTTCCATCCCCCATGCTAAATCCATCCAACACCCGCCTTGATGATGTACATAAACGATTTTGTAAAATAATAGACCAACTAGCTGACATGAATGTCTGCTCGATTTGCAATGAATGTTACCCTGGTATTGCAATAAAAAAGTTCCTTGGTGCATACATATGTTCTCGTTGTATTCTAGAAAGAAAAGAACGCCGCTTTTCATTGGAAAACAATATGTACTCGGGCATCCAACCACTTGTCATTGCAGTACTTATGCAAGTTAAAGAAATGCTCATTAGTTGCGCTAACCCACTCCTACAAGTCACACATACATGTGGTGGTCAATATAAATATTCTGGCCATACTATTTGCTTCCCCCAAAACATTTCCAATACTGCCACATCCCTACCCCATTTAATATCAGACCTTGACATCCTTGTTGTTCGCAAATGCAACCCTACAAACAATCCGAACTGTTTGTTAGTCGAACACGTGTTCTTGCTGCTCTTGAATACAAAATGGCAAATGATCCGTACTACAAGGATGTACGAGTCAACCCAATTACATTAGCTTCTTTGCCTCTTGTTTCAACAGACATTTCACCATTGATTTGCCATGTTAATAGCATTGATACATTATTTCATCAACAAAGCTCGTCCCCTACCGTCCAACCACCAAATTCATTTGAACCCTATGAATTATTTTCAACACAAAGAAATTCTAGAACTGAGGTTGAGGAAATTAGACGCTTCTTACGCATACCAGATATCCCACTACCTCCTTCCATTGATTGGCCCCCTATAGGCATTTCCCTTATTAGTGAGTACAACACAGAAGGTATTCTTTCCATGGCTTTTTCAACCTTGTTCCCCACAGGTGCAACAATGCTTAAAAAACCATGCATTCATCAAGTTGATATGCATGAATATGCACTTCACCTCATTCACTATCATGACAACAGATTTGGGTAACATCCTCGCTTCTGGTACTACATATCAATCTAATCATGTGTCATCGAAGTAATGCTACTGCTTTTGCTTTTGTCAAAATTAACCTTGAAGATACACTCCCTCCCACAATACTTGAGTTTGTTAACCAATTGCAAGACATGCCTAATGACAAAATTGGTGAAAGGGTCGCACGATTTGGGTCTTCATTGCGTGGAACATGCTCGTATTGGAACAAAAGTAGAGCTGGACTCACAAATATGATCAATCAACAAGGTACAGCAACGTTCTTCTTCACCCTTAGTGCAACCGAGACAAAATGGTTGGATTTGCATGCTCTAATGCCTAGTAAACGCCCTACCGGTTTAGATCAACACCATCAATGGAAGATTCACAACATCATATCAAATCCACATATTACATCACAATACATGCATAACAGACTCACAATATTCCTTGAAGAGGTGCTTCAAAAAGGCCTTCATACAACAGATTCTTGGTGCAGATGTTTTACTATCTCTTCTTCCTTATCCTTCTCTTCATGTTTGTTGCTTTATAAGATTGATTTCTAATATATTCATTTTCCTCCCATGTAGGTATGAATGGAAACATAGGGGATCCACACACATTCATGGTTTTATTTGGTTGGCAGATGCACCAAATACGGACACCTTAGACTGGGAAGACGTTTTTGCGATTGAAGCTGCAAAACACTTTTTGACACATATGTTACAACTTGGAATCCTTGTAACACCCACTTGTCCACTTTTGGGTTACATCATTCTACTACAAATGATCCATGCATGGAGGGATAATGTTGATTGTCAACCTGTTTTTTTTACACATGTTGTCCTCAAATACATTTCAAAGTATGCATCAAAAGTAGAGCCAAAATCAGAAAGATACCATGCGATTCTCTCTCGGCTTGCACATGCAGCACCAAGTGACATCCCCTTTCTTCATCCAATCAAGCGATTCCTTGCACAAACAGTTACAGAACGAGACATTAGTGCACAAGAGATGTGTCACATGCTCCTAAAAATACCTCTTGTGCTTTGTAACCATCACTTTTTTCCCCTAAATGTGAGCCAAACCATCTTCCTCTGTGTTTGTAATGACAATACTAACACCCCTCCAACCCCCCTTCATATTTGCATACATGGAAAGGCCCCTTTCTCTTGAACATCTAACCCTGCTTGAAGCAGCTTGTTCTTGGTATTTCTCACCAAATACGAAAAAAATCAATGGAAACCAAACTTGCGTCACAATATTGTTAGAGTCTTTCCACAATTCACTTTCATTCTTCAAGTTTTGAACCGTTTTGTTGTAGCGAACTTCTTCTATATATACCTTTTTGTTCCCTCCGTGAGGATATTGGAACAATGAGTTCTGAAATTATTCCTCATTGGCATCACATTAAATGAACATATGTTATGTGGCATGTTGAATGTGTACAAGAATAACCCTCTACACCTCCATCTAATGATTTGAACTCCGATCCAAATCCCTTTCCCTTGCCCCATATCATGGATGAATGAGAACTTCTCTCTCAAATCCGACCAGGAAACAACATCGAGATTGATGACCTTGAAATGCTTGGACATTGTGATTTTGACAAAAATCACAATTGGACACATAACAATATACTCACCGATTTGCATGAGACAATGATATCATTCATTGATCTCAATCGCTTGTCCACCCAACTACATGAAGACACCCCCTCGTTGTCCAATTCACATGATTCATGGTCTCCCACACAATGCATAGCCTTTGATTTTGTCATTTCCCATTTTAGAAACACTACACATAATCAACCATTCAAAATGGTGATTCAAGGTAGTGCAGGCACCGGGAAATATTACCTCATATCTTGCTTGAAATCTGCACTCCAAACTACATCTAAACAAACTGCCTCCCCATTGCTTCTCCTAGCTCCAACTAGTGTTGTTGCCTTTAACATACATGCACTTACAATATATTCTGCTCTTTGAATACCCATTGTTGAAATGCACCCTCTTGAAGGCCAATCTCTTTCAAAACTTCAAGAATAACTCTGCCATATTCGCTATATTCTCATCGATGAAATGAGCTTTATTGGCCCAAAAATGTCAACTCAAATTGATGCATGCTTACATCAAGATTTCCCCTCGCATTGTACAACCCCGTTTGGTGGTTGTTCCACGATCCTTCTTAGTGACTTTGGGCAATTGCCTCCTGAAAAGGACATCCCCATGTATGCATGCTCATCCCTTGGATATGCTCTCTGGCGTACATTTGATACTTTTATCACGCTCAAAACCATTTTCCGACAACAAGGAGACAACCCTTCTCAAATTGCCTTTCACCAACTCTTACTAAACTTTCAAAATGCTACACCAATTGTTGAATACTGGGCACTCCTAATGACAAGAACAACCTCATCCCTTTCACATGCTGAAAGTTGTTCATTTGAACAATCTACCCACTTATATGCCACTAATAATTCTGTTGCACTGCACAACAAACACATGCTCAAACACCTTAATATTCCAATTACACATTGCTTTGAAGACCAAAGGAACAAACATGTCCGCTAATCCATCGATGATGAACAATTATCATTAAAGGTCCTTCTTGCTATTGGTCAACAAGTCATGTTAACTGCTAATTTATGGGTTAGAGCAGGCCTTGTTAACGACTTACTTGGAAAAGTATTGACATTGTCTACAACTCCAACGAGCAACCTCCTAGATTACTGTCCTTTGTTATTCTCAAATTCCTCCACTGCAAAGGACCCTTATGAGATGCTTCTAATCCTACTTATGTTCCCATCTCTCCCATAACAAGATGAACGCATAGGCAACTACCACTTCGCATGGCATGGGGTTTAACAATTCATAAAGCACAAGGTATGACCCTACAAAATGTAGCAATAGATATTCGAAACATTGATAGACAAGGGCTTACATTGACTGCAATATCAAGAGTTAAATATCTTTCAGGCCTTCATATTTCTCTAGCTTTTTCTTTTTCTAGATACTCTAAAATGCAAGGCAATCCATATGTCCAACGCAAGAGAGAAGAGGAAATATTACTTGCTTCAAAGTCTTTAAAACCAAAATTTGGTTGAAGCTTTTCGTTGTTTGCTCTGTAGATGTACTATTTTTCCTCTAAACATATATTTGCGATCATAACACTTCTTCTATTGGTCACACTTATGTTGTTCCCATTATTTAATGTATTGTTACAATTGCAAAGTAAATAGAATGTGCTTCTTCTTGATATCTATCATTTACTTATATGTTTCCCCATTTATTGGTTCAATTCAACAAAGCAATTAACCACTTTATCACATGTTCATTTGTTAGCATCAAATTCAAATTTGCTTTCATCTACTTTAATGAGTTACTGTGTACTGTTTCAATATATCAATGTTGTATTGCCTATATATGTTTTATTACTCGAAAAAATATATTTTTATATGTTGTAATTCTTTATGAACATATGATTTTATGAGTTGAACGCTTGCCTAATCTCTGTGAATGGTTGATAGATCTATGCATGCGTATCATGGAATTATGGCTTTTGAATAGTTGAAGGATGCAGAGAGTGTTTGATGAACCTCTGTGCATGAAACGAATGAGTAAACTCTATCTCACCGATCATTGAGAGGATCGATGCTTCTTTGTATAATTTTCGCAGAGTTGAAGTTGGGTAAATATCAATTGTTCGATTCTTTGATCACTCAACACAAGATTACAGAGAGTACATTCAATTCATCCGACAGAGATTGGACAGTCCGGATTAAAGGATAAAATATGGATCGACGATAGGGGAAGATATCATGAAGTGAACCTGCACGAGAAATAATCGGCCCACAAAGTAAAATGAAGTTCTACACTTGATTACAGATCAACGGTCAGGAAACATTCCGCAAGAGATTGACAGTTCTTTGGAAAATGTACTTTCTGCACAGTTGATTTTTGCGAACTCTTCCCTAGAAGTTGATATGAGATATGATGAAGATTGCGGATGCACATTTTGAATTTTCTCAGAAGGTCCTTCTGCAATTTCCTTTCGGCAACTAATTTTCTGCAAGGTACTTTCCGCACTGTTGATTTCCTGCGGACTGTTCCATGACCGTTGATCTGATATCAGATGCAAATTTCGGACTGCAAGTTTTCCAAATTTCTTTGAAAATGATTCCGCAATTTTCTTTCCGCAATATTTCTTTTGCGTCGTTGATTTCATGCGAAATTTATCCTGATCGTCAATCTTAGATCATATGCGGATTGCAGGTTTTCCAAATTTCTTTGAAAATGCTTCCGTAATTTGTTTTCCACAAGATTTCTTTTGCATCGTCGATTTCATGCGGACTCTCTCCTGATTGTCGATCTTAGATCATATGCGGATTGCAGATTTTTCAAATTTGTTCAAACTACTTCCACAATTTTTCTTCTGTACCGTCAATCTCTTGCGGAGTCTTTCCTGACCGTTGATTTTGCGGATTGCGGATGTTCTTTCGAATATTTTCAAAATGAGCTTCCGCAAATCTCTTTCGACAAATCGTTTTCCATAACTCTCTGAGCCGTCGATTTCTTGTGGATGCTTTCCTAATCGTCGATCTTTGAATTGTGGATTGCGTGATCCGGATTTATGCAAGAACACAACAGAATACACAAATAACCACAGAAATAAATATGCAGCGGAAATAACACTTCATTTCATTAATCAATAACTAAAACTTGTTTACATACAGAATGGAAATAAACTAGCTAGAGTGATGGTAGCTTATCTCTGAGAAGAGATGTGGCAGCTATATGCCTCTGAACTCTGTGTTACAATGAGGCTCGTAGGCCTATATATTATTGAGAAACAATGGAAACCCTACACATCCAAAAACCTAACCCTAGGAGGTGAAATGCCAGAATGTGGACCCCGTTGGGTAACTTGGTACATCAATTTCCCGGGTTGTAACTTTAGCATACTATCTACGTTTGACGCGCATGATACATCGTTAGAAATACTTGTTTAAGGACTACATCCATAAAATTAAGATATCAAGTCTAGAACAAACTCCTATTTTCTCGACCATTCGATGCCGAAAAAATGTCGTTTACGGCCTCAAAACGGCTTCGAAAGTTTAAGACCCGAAAACTGCCAAAAATAGTAAATTGTGCTACAATTAAGGAAACTGGAAAACTGAAAGAAACAATGGTGGGGGTCCAAGTGGAATAGATGGGTGGCCACCAATATCCTCTTGGATCATTCCTCCCCCCTTAGGAAGCAATGGAATAATGGTGGGGGTCCAAGTGGAATAGGTGGGTGGCCACCAATATCCTCCTGGATCATTCCTCCCTCCTTAGGAAGCAATGGTCCCCATTGTGTTGAGTTCCTCTATGAGATGAGGAAACTTCTGCTGAACTTGGTCCTTGGTGAGCCACTTTCCCTGGTGAAGGAGTTGGCCTGCTTTGACAACTCGATATAGCTGGATCTTCTGCTGGTGGGGGTTCTTGGTTTGTGTGTCCATAATCCGATCAGTTATGGTTTGTTCCATGCAGTTGGGGTTTAACTCTGTTGGTGTGAGTTGTTTTGCCACGTCTGATGTGTCCAGTAGAGGTGGAAAGTAGGGCCGAAGGAGGTCCACATTGAACACTGGGTGTAGACCAAGGAATGGTGGAATACTGAGCTCGAAGGCATTATCCTCGATAGCTTTGGTGATGGTGTATGGCCCATATCGGAGCGGGCGAAGCTTGCGGTGGGGTCTAGTGAGGCGCTCCTTCTGCAAATGTAGCCACACTTTGTCGCCCACCTGGAAGTTGTGCTGCACCCGATGATGTTCATGTCACTGCTTGTACTTAGCATTGGATCTGTCCAATATGTCATGAACCTGTTGGCAAATGTGCTGAATGCGCTCAATGAAGCTGTTCGCCTTGGAAATTTTAGACTGGATATGAGCTGAATCATCATGAGTATCTGCAAATGGCATGGCTACGTCAATGGGACATAGTGGCTGGAATCCCAAGCCCACTTGAAAGGGGATGTGGTTGGTTGAGCTGTGGAGGGCCTGGTTATAGTTGTGTTGTACATAGGGGAGGCTCTCATCCCATGTGCGTGGATGCTTTGAGTTGTACATGCACAAAATGTGTACGATCATCCTATTGACAACCTCTGTCTGGCCATCAGTCTGGGGATGGAAAGCTGTGGACTCTGTGAGCTTGGTGTCTAGCATTGACCATAGGCTAGACCAGAATGTACTAAGGAACCTGTTGTCCCGGTCTAAGATTATAGACTGTGGGATCCCAAAGTGTACCTACACTCGTTCAAAGAAGATTTTAGCAGTGGCTTCTGCTGTGATATTCTTCTTGCAGGCCGCCATTATGGCCATCTTTGAGAATTTGTTAACGATCACACACACACAGTCGTTGTCGTGCTTAGTAGAAGGAAGGTCCGACATGTAATCCATAGAGATGGATTCCCAAGGTCGACTAGGGGTAGGCAACGGAGTATAGAGGCCTTGCTTCTTGATGGATGGTTTGGAAATGGAGCAGGAAGTGCAGGATCAGATGTGCTTCTCGACGTCCTGTCGAAGGTTCGGCCAAAGGAAATACTTCTGCAGTACTGCCACTGTTTTCTCGACCCTAAAATGCCCAGCGACCCGACTGTAGTGCGCTTCCCAAATCATCTTGGCACGCTCGCTTGAAGGAACACAAAGGTGTTCCATGTGACATAGTAGTACATCCTGGAGGTGAAATTTTGGAACTTGGTTTCCCTCCAAGAGTGTCTGGTATGTGTGGCTGAATTCTGGATCGCTCTTGTAGAGAAGCAGCCACTCAGAAGTCTAGTGCCCACAAGAGTTGAGCACGGTGGTTATCGCCACGATCGGTGATCGACTAAGGCAGTCTGCAACATTATGGGTGCTTCCCTTCTCGTACTTGATGTTCAAATGAAACTGTTGTAGATATGTGGACCACTTCTGATGGCGATCATTCTGTAACTTCCCTTGTGTCTGTATGAACTGCAGGGGTCGGTGGTTTGTGTGGATGATCGTTTCCTTCCCCAAAATGTAATGCTTCCATTGTCGGCAAGCCTGTACAATGGAATACATCTCTTTGTCATAAGTGGGATATTTGTGGACTGTGTCAGACAGTGTCTCACTGTGATATGCCACTGGATGCCCTTGTTGAGTAAGGACTGCGCCAATAGCATAGTCAGAGGCATCTGTCTCGATATCAAATGTTTGTTGCAAGTCTAGTAATGTGAGCACTGGGGCACAACAGAGGCGATGTTTCAATTCTGCAAACGCCTTTTGCTGAGTTTTCGACCCAAATATTTTTTCTTTCGCTCCTCCCTTGGTGACTTGACTTAAGGGTCAAGTGATATGAGAGAATCCCAACACGAACCTGTGGTAGAAATTAGCAAGGCCTAGAAAGCTGCGAAGCTCTGTTAGAGTAGTTGGGGCTAGCCAATCCCGAATGACTTGGATCTTGGTTGGATACACATGTACCCCACACTCATCAATAATGTATCCCAGATACTGAACCTGGGTCATGCCAAAAGTGCACTTGTCCAAATTGACACACAATTTGTGCTGCCGTAATGTTTGGAGGATCTGTCCGATGTGGTGGAGGTGATATTCCCAAGTCTGGCTGAAGATCAGGATGTCATTCAAGTATACTACTACAAATGAGTTGGTGAATAGCTGCAAGATGTCGTCCATCAGTCTCATGAAGGTTGCAGGAGCATTTGTTAGCCCGAAAGGCATGACCAACCATTCGAAAAGGCTCTCCTTATCTTTGAAGGCAGTCTTCCACACATCGGTCGGTTCGATCGGTACCTGGTGATACCCAGAATTTAAGTCGATCTTGCTAAAATATTTCGCCCCTTTAAGCTGGTCCAGGAGGTCATCAATCCATGGGATCGGGTACCTATTCCGGATAGTGATCTTGTTCAACGCCCGATAGTCAATATAGAGTCTCCAAGTCCCATCCTTCGTCTATACCAACACGATCGGGCTCCCACAGGGCGATGAACTTGGCCGGATGTGACCCTTCTGCAGCAGCTCCTGAATTTGCCTCTTGATTTCATCATTCTCCAGAACAAAGCGTCGATAGATCGGTCCATTGGGCAGCGGTGCACCTGGGGTTAGATCGATGGGGTGCTTGACCTGACAGTGGAGAGGCACCTCGGTGGGTGAGGTGAATATGTCCCGGTACTCCTCCACGACCTTGTCCATTTGTTGTTGTTGTGTGGAGGGGCCTTGTCTGGAGGTTGTGGCCACGATCTTCTTCTTTTCGTGAGGGCGGATCATCAAGAAAACAAACTTCCCGGTTTTGGAAATGAGCTTACTGCATTGTTTTGCAGTAACCAAAGAGATAGTGACAGTAGGTGGTACCTTCGGTATCCTGTACAAATTATTTACCAACGTAATAATAACAGCGCGAGGCCGGGACTCATACACATCATGTCGCTTCCATAAGTATGGTTGACCTAATAATACATCACAAACATTAGGAGGAGCAATATCAGATAATACCTCATCGGTGAAGGGCTTGATGCTGTAGGGAAGGCGACACTGCTGGCTGACGCGGAGATCCCGTCCTTGGTGAAGCTACCCGATGGTGTACGACTGCGGGTGTGCTATGGTCGACAAACTCAACCGCTTCACGACCTTTGCTGAAATTAGGTTCTTTTGGCTCCCGTTGTTGACAATGAACTGTAGCGGGGAACCCTTTACCCACATATGGGAGTGGAAAAGACACTCCTCCTCTGAATCTTCTGGTTCTTCCTTTTGGATCTTCGTGGTAGTAATGGTGGGGTTGGGATCTGCATAGATAATCTTCTTCCCTCTGTCATTCCCCTTCTCGGTTTTTGATTCAGTGTCAGAGTATGCATCTGATTCAGAAGCCTTTATCTCGGCCACCAGTGACTGCTTGGCCCGACACTCACTTGTGTTGTGAGTGGGGCTCTTATGGAACTCGCACCACTTTCCCACTTCCTTCTCCGGCTTTACAGTGTTGCTCTTTCCTTGAGGCTTTGGAAAGTTTTCTTGAGTCGCCATGCCTTGGCTGTGTCCTTGGTTCTGCGGTTTGGGGGCACCTTTCCCTTGCTTCTGATTCGCAGATCCAAAGTCTCGCTTTTTCTGTTTGAATTTTTGCTCAATTTTAGCAGCATACTGATATGTCGTACCAAGCGAAGAGATGTCGAGGAACTCCATTTCCTCCTGAATGTATCTGTGCAGACAGCTGCGGTACTTCAGCACCAAATGTTTCTCTGAATCTTTGATACCCAACTTGGTGTGCAGGGTATGGAATAGATTCATCAGCTCATGCACATCTTGATCTCTTTGCTGTCACAACGTAGTCCAATGTATGTACTTGTCCTCATAGCTCCCCACCGGATAATATTGTTCCTTTATGGCATCTCAGAAAGAATTCCAAGTGGGTACGACAGAGAACAGAGGAGGTTCCTCCTCGTCCTTTCTCTCACAATAGGTTTCCCACCGGTCCTTGACATGGGGGGCGACTTTGAGTAGAGAAAAAGTAATATTTTCCCGGTCAGAAAAGTCTATGAACCAAGAAATATCCTTCTAATAGATTCAACCATCTATCTATGGTGTCTGCATCTATTCAGCCATCAAATATGGGAATGTCGAAGTTTACTTGTACCTTAAAATGGGTTGCGCCTCTAGAGTGGCTGCTAGATGCAGATGCGCTACTAGTGGGAAGTCGTTGAAGGATTTGGGCAAAGTTATCTATCATCGCGTTCCTTTGTTTTTCAAGGGCCTCCTCGAGCAACATTTTGATAAGATCTTCTGTGCCCTCGTATTTCTTTTCGTCCCCCATGGGTGGCCGTCGGGATTTGCGAGGCTGATCTTGCAAAGGTTCAAATAGATCAAGCCCTAACTCTTTATACCCCACCCTCGTTGGGGACATGCAAAGAAGGATCGAGAAAGAGTAGATTTCTCTGATACCACTGATTCAGATTTATGCAGGAACACAACAGAATACACATATAACTACAGAAACAAATATGCAGCAGAAATAACACTTCATTTCATTAATCAATAACTGAAACTTGTTTACATACATAATGGAAATAAACTAGCTAGAGTGCTGGTAGCTTATCTCTGAGAAGAGATGTGGCAGCTACATGCCTCTGAACTCTGTGTTACAATGAAGTTAGAAGGCCTATATATTATTGAGAAACAATGGAAACCCTACATATCCAAAAACCTAACCCTATGAGGTTAAACGCCAGAATATGGGCCCCGTTGGGTAACTTGGTACATCAATTTCTCGGGGTTGTAACTTTAGCATACTACCTCCGTTTGACGCGCATGATACATCGTTAGAAAGATCTGTTTAAGGACTACATCCATTAATAACAAATATTTAGTGCGGAATAGACTCATATTTTTTCGACCATTCGATGCCGAAAAAACGTCGTTTAGGGCCTCAAAACGGCTTCGAAAGTTTAAGACCCGAAAACTGCCAAAAATAGTGAATTGTGCTACAATTAAGGAAATTGGAAACAATGGTGGGGGTCCAAGTGGAATAGGTGGGTGGCCACCAATATCCTCCTGGATCATTGTGGAATGTGGATTGCAGATGCGCCCAACTTTTTCGAAATCGACTTCATAAATTTTTTTTCCACAACTTTTCTTCCGCACCGTCGATCTCTTGCGGAATCTTTCCTGGCCGTTGATCTTCAGATTGCGGATTGCGGAATGCGGAACCACACTTTCCCATTTTTTGACCTCCACAACTTTGTTTTCATAATTTGTCTGGACCGCCGATTTCTTGGGGGTGCACTCCCGATCGTCGATCATATGCAGATCTCGCTACAACTTTGCAAATAGCTCTGCAGCCGTAGACATGCTGTAGGATTTCTTCTAACCATCGATCTTAGATTAGATTCAGCTTCCACAATTCTCTTTTCGTAACTCCTGTGAACCGTCGATCGCTTTGCGGATTCCTTTCCTGACCGTCAATCTTCAGATTGGGGATTGCAGACTATGGGTTTTCTAAATTTCTTCAAAATGGGCTTCCACAAATCTATTTCCGCAACTTTTCTTTCCCGACATCAATCTCTTGTGGAGTATTTCCTGACCGTCGATCTTGCGGATTGCAGATGTGCCCAACTTTTTTGAAATCGGCTTCCGCAACTTTTCTTCTACACTGTCAATCTCTTGCGGACCCTTTCTTGACCGTTGATCTTCGAATTTGCTTCTGCAAATCTCATTCGGTAAATCATTTTCCGCAACTCTCTGAGCTGTCGATTTCTTGCGGATGCTTTCCCGACCGTCGATCTTTGAATTGTGGATTACGAAATTTGGATTGCGGATGTACCCAACTTTTTTGAAATCGGCTTCCGCAAATCACTTTCCACAACTTTTATTCTGCGTTGTCGATATCTTGCAGAATCTTTCATGGCCGTTGATCTTCAGATTGCGGATTGCAGAATCACACTTTCACATTTTTGGACCTTCGCAACTTTATTTCCACAATTTGTCTGGACCATCGAGTTCTTGCAAGTTCACTCCTGATCGTTAATCAGATGCGGATCTCACTATAACTTTACAGATCACTCTGCAATCGTAGATATGTTGTAGGATTTCTTCTAATCGTCAATCTTAGATTAGATTCGGCTTCCCTAATTCTATTTTCGTAACTCCTATGAATTGTCGATCTCTTTGTGGAATCATTTCTTGATCGTCGATTTTCGGATTGCGGACTCCGGGTTTTCCAAATTTCTTCAAAGTGGGCTTCTGCAAATCTATTCTGTAGCTTTTCTTCCCCGTCGTCGATCTCTTGCGGATTGCGGATGTGGCCAAATTTTTCGAAATCAGATTTCACAAATCTCTTTCTGCAACTTTTCTTCCGCGTCGTCGATCTCCTGCAGACTCTTTCCTGACCGTTGATCTTCGAATTGCAGAATGCGGAACCACACTTTTATTTTATTTTTGGACCTCCACATTTTTCTTCCGCAATTTGTCTGGACAATTGATTTCTTGCGGGTTCACTCCTAATCGTCAATCAGATGCGGATCACGCTAGAACTTTGCAGACCGCTCTGCAACAATAGATCTGCTATGGGATTTCTTTTAACCGTCGGATCTGTTCATCAGATTTGCCTTTAAACTTGCAAAAATGTCGTTGCGGAAAGATAATTGCGGAACATATTTTTGACAAAAGTCGAAGTACACATCTACAATCCGCAACCCGCAATTGTGGAAGAAGTTAGTTCCGGCAAGTTGTGGAAAGGTCGATTCAGAAACTTAAATACGAAAAGCCCTGTTGCGGAAAAGACTCAATATTTTCACCCTCTCGATGTTCCTGTGCACCTCCTCGTGCAAGTGCTAGTAATATATTAATCTTATGGGTGCGTTTGTTCAAAGACTTGTAGAGCCCATCTATATTGTGTAAGTGCCCCATTAATATCAGTTAGGGCTGTTGGGTTGTTCATTTTTATTTTAGATATGGGAAGGAATCTATATCTTCATTTCAACATTTTTTTATACAATTTTGTTCATTTTGAATAAGAATCTATTTCATCCTTGGTTCATGCCATTTCTGGACGACCTGTGGTCTCATCAATTTGGCAGATGGTTAGGCTCACTTTAATGTAGATGATGATGGTTATTGTTATTGTATGTCTAGGATATATTAAATTCACCGTCACAAAGCCAACTTATATAGTTACATTGGTTTTAAACTCACTTGACATAATACAAAACATTCTAATCAAGTACATTACATGAAAACCTGGGGGCTCATGGTTTTACAGGTGATGGGCGCTCTACAGCCCAGTATGGGGGAGATCTTGTAACGTGATGTAATGTTTGTAACATGTCCGCAAAAATAATAGTGATAGTGAATATTATGGGAGAGATCTTGTAACGTGATTTGTAACGTTATGTTGTAATGTTTGTAACAAGTCGGCCAAAAATAACATTGTCGAGTATGAGTATGAGGGAGATCTTGTAACTTTATGTTGTAACTTTTGTAACAAATGAATAATATGGCGGCCATGTATTTTCGTTTGTATTTTCTTTTGAAAGCTAATATATATATAAGGAACAAAAAAAAATATAAAAAGTATAATCTACTGCAAAGATAAGAAAACCAGCTAAAAGGAAAGCAAAATCCGCTGCAAGAAAACCATGGAAGAGAGAATATGCTAACAGGTAAATTTATCTCCAACTACAGAATTAATTGCAAAAAGTTGATTGAGTTTTATTGCAAAACCATGCATGAAAACCAGGGAAGAGAGAATATGCTAACAGGTAAATTTATCTCCAACTACAGAATTAATTGCAAAAAGTTGATTGGGTTTTATTGCAAAACCATGCATGATTTTGCCAGAGCAAGCATTTCAATTACTAGACCAATATATAGTTTTAAGGCTGGGGTTTTTTCTTGTAATTACTAATTCCCAGACCAACAAGACAATGCTCATCACCCAAACCATTGTTTGTTGGATACTTACCTTCAGAATTTCATGGTAAGAAAAACCAGGAATCCATTGTCTCTTACAGCACTGGCCTAGACAATTGGGTGTCCAAATCCAATCAACCCACAATTGCTTAGCTCTTGGTGCTACCAAATATCTCAACGCAATTGTTACTCCTACCCATATTATCTTCATGGTAAAAATCCAGTTCAGAGTAGCCGTTCAAACAGTTGGTATGCACGGTGATGTATTAACAATTCATATATCTAAATTTAAATAACATCCATTGTTAATTGGATTATAATCTGGCTTTCCAGAGATTACTGTCATTGTTAGGGTCGCTCACTAGTGTGTATATAAAAAAAACACCACCTAATTTTTGGATGTTCTGAATGATTGAAATTCTGGGACAGGTCATTTTGAGATTTTAGGTGTAGAGGCGTAAAGGGGTTAAGAATCAAATTGAGGAGAATAGTGAAATACCACAATCTTATATTTAGATAGCCATCAAATCGTTATTGTTATTATTTAGTATAAGTCTCAGCACTGAGCACTGAGCATTACTGCTGAGTCAAGCCCGTCATTTGACAGTAAATATTTTCTAGAAACTATAAATTTTTATTCTGGCAAATCAAAATAAGAATAAAAATCTATATTTGTTACATTTTCATAGTTTCAACATTAATAGTTTACAGTCAACATTTTAATAATTTAGGGTTTTTTTTGAAAAAAATTGTGCTAAATTATTTTACTTTTCATCTATTCATGTTTCATGTTTTATATAAAACATAAAAACTATTTTACATCATGTTTTATGTTTTATATAAAACATAAAAACTATTTTAAGTTTTTAGCTTTCATGTTTTATGTTTTATAAAAAACTATTTTATGTTTTATATTTTGAAAATGGTGTTCGATTAGAGCGAATACCATTATCTACATGATTCTCTGAATGCAGCAGCAACCGATAACGTCAAAAAATGGGATGCCGAGTTTGTGAAACATCTTGTGGATGATGTACCCACACTTTTACAACTTACGATGGCTTCCAAATGCCTCCATATCTACAGCTTACTAGACTTGACGGCTGAAGCTATTGCTGGCATTTTTATTGGTAAAACTCTCGAAGAGATTCGCAAGACTCTCAACATTGTGAACGGTTTTTCTCTAAATAGGAGGCAGAGATGAGGCATGAATTTCAATTGCATTAATAGTACGCACTAAAATCCGTTGCTGAACAACTTACCTAAGTTATTAACATATTCAAATTTAATTTTAAATTTAAATTTAAATATAATTTATAGCTATATTTAAAATAAAATATAATTATATATAAATTTATTTTTATTTTTATTTAAATATAATTTAAATTTTAGGTTTATATAAATATTATTTAAATTTTGGGTTTATACAAACATAGTGGTATCAAATCCAAGGAGGTTAAACATAATTAAATTTTTTATATAAATTATTTACTATGTATAATAAGAACTACTTATGTAAGAGTCGATATGTATAGTTGAAAATAAGTTCAATTAAGGGAAATGACTCATTAGTAAAGATCCAAATCCTAGCACTCAATGAGAGGTTTTGTACTCAAAGATCTATTCGAGGAGAGGTTTGCATCTAGAGAGATTTGATCCCTCTCGGTGCTTGATAGAGCCTAGGATTTGGATCTACGCTGGTTTTAAACTTACTTGACATAATATAGAACATTCTAATCAAGTACATAACATAAAAACCTGGAGGCTCATGGTTTTACAGGTGAAAGCAATTAATTTTTTATATATTTATGGATAATTTTAAGTATTGCATTGTTGACTAGAAAGATGAAACAATTTATCTTATTTGTTGGGTGTTGAATTTGATTAATAATTTAATGTCCTTGGATGAAGTAGCAAGTGAGCTTGTTATTTATTACTTTTTGGGCCAATTTGATTTATTGCTCGGTGTTCTACAACCTAGTATGAGGGAGATGTAATGTAAAGTAGCGTTATGTTACCAAAAATAAAAATTAATTAAAAAAATGATGATTGGCTAAAAAACTAGAAAATAAAAAATAAATGAAAAATCCATGTTGGTTCATAAAAAAATAATAATTTAAAACCAACATAGATCTGTCTTAAACTAGGATCTATCAAAGGGGATCAAATTTCTAGATGTGTAATTTTTTTGGATGTGTAAAAAATTTAAGTTAACAAAACTTACACCTCAAGAAATAAAATTCCTCTAGGTGCTTGTTAGATCTGGGTTTAAAATGGATCCATGCTAGTTTATTTGCATTCTTTTTAAAGATAAAAAATCATATTCAATATTTCAAAAATAAATCAGCATAAGTTGCATTTCAGGCACTCTAAACCAGTCTTCATTTTCCTGCTTCTTCAGTTCTAACCAAAGACAAAACTATTTGAAATGTCCAATTAAAGTTTTCGAAAAGAACTGGGTAAAAATCCTGGCGTGATTACAAAGACATGATAACATACAAAAACAAAAATGACCTTCTCAAAAATTTCCTGCTTCTTTTCATAGGAAAAACCTGTTCTTTCAGAGTCTTTGACCTGAACTGCAAACTAGTCAAAAGAGAAAGGGATTTGGTTGCCATGAACCTCCATTTCTTAAACTATATTTAATATCCCTAGTCACATTAACAGGGCTTCTTTAGAAAGCTTACCTGCTCTCTTGTTCAGTTCTCTATAAACACACTGAAAGGAGACATTCAAATTGAGGTCTTACCTTTATAATTCTATCCATGATTGATGTCTGTAATAAGTCATCCAGCTCGTAATTTTAATTTTCCCATTCTATAATTAGCTAGGAACACCCATCTTTGCATGTTGGTAATACCTCTTTCATTGGCAGTAACCATAGGGCATAATTTCAGATCTATTGTTTGTACACTCCAATAATTGATTTATGGTCCATATAGAAATGAGAAGATGTTTGAGGACAATGGATTTCAGTGAGTAGCAAAATGATAATGCTATCCTATGGGAAAATCTGAATATGATATTGATTGTTGTAGAAGCTTGGGAGTGAAAACGCTGAATTGACGGGGTAGGTAGGGGGATCTTGCGTCACTGTGATAAAGATGAGAATAAACTGCCAGGGCCCTACAAATTTAGCCACAATTTGCTAGAAGAAGATGGTTTTAGGAATTTAGTTATTTAGAAATGGAGCTGTGAACCTATTTTAAGGAAGACCATGATTCATCGGTTTACATAAAACTTGAAGAAAGTAAAAAATTTAATAGAAAAGTGGGCAATGAAAATTGTTGAAAATCACTAAAGGAAACTAATTGAGAATGAGTAATATAGCAAGCAATTGTTTGTTTGATAGTAATGAGGGAGAAATCTCTACATAAGAGGTGATTACTAAAAATATTAAATGGAAAAAATGAAGTTTGAACAATAAGAAGCAAACTAGAGACTAAAGCAAAAGGCTATTTAGTTTGCATCAACATATAACAATAGATTACTAACATGTAAATCATTAACTGAAATATTACTAGTATAATATCTTATCAACACAAGCATCGTTAGAAGTGTAACATGATGGACCATTAGTACGTGGTTTAAGGTTTTTGTTAAAACATATGGTTTAGGGCTCTTATTAAAATCCTTATATAGATTTTTCTTACTATGTGCCATTAGAGATTTACCAATAACTAATTCTAATTGAGTTGATGAAACCAATCGATCTTGCTCACAAATCAAACTTTTTGAAGGAGAATTTCATAGATCCCTTAGACATTTCAATAACCTTATTCCTAGTTTGGATAAACAAATAAAAGGTAGCAGGTAATTTTTGCTCTACAAGTAAAATAACCACAATATCAGTTTTCTTGTAATCTTTACCACACTTGTTAAGTTTTTAATTCAGTGAGAAATAGCTCAATTCTATCAAGATCTTTAGGGTCAAGCTCATGATTCTTCTTTTTAAAATAATAGCATCATATTTATCATACAAAGAAGCTAAAGTTTTCCACATCTCAATCAAGCTATCTTCAACTTTCGATATGTACCTATAACCATATGAGATAGTTTATCTAATAAGTCCTCTTGTCAAATCACAATGCCCTTTCCATATAGCTAAGTCTTTGGCATCAACTGGCTTCTGACGTTCACCATTAACTAAGCCTTGGAGATTCTTACTCTCAAGAGTCTCAATCATCTCTCTCCCAAGCAAGATATTTACTACCAATTAACTCAGGAACAAAAGAAACCTATGAAATCATGATGATTAACAACAAAAACTGAGAAACTATTGCAATTAATACCAGAAGTGAATGACTAGAAAAAACATAGAGGAGTACATGAAACTCTCACAAATGACGAAACCTTGAAGCACCTACTGACCAATTTGCAAACCCTCAACAAAAGAACAAAAGAAAAACTTCACAAGTTTTTCACTTCGAAAGGGGTACACATGCTTTTTTTTTGGTAATAGAAGCAACATATGTATGTGCCTGCAGAGAAGGAAAATAATATGTGTACGTGCATACATAGAAGGAAAAATGCATGTGTAATTAGAAAATGTTTGCGACTGTAAATTCACAGATGCTAAATCTGTTTGGACAAAAACCTGCGAAAAACACAACTAGACATAGACAAACAACTAGATGTTTTGCAATAAAGATAGATCCTTGATAACAAGTTATGCTACTATAGATTTCCACTTCAGATTTAAATAAATATCAAGTAAAAACTTGATTTTTTTGAAAAATTAATTGTGAGGTTAGGGATTTTAGAAAAATATCAGAGATGTTGAAAATGCTCAAATTTGGTGTAAAACTTCAATGGTTGTATAGATCTGATGTTAGATCTTACAAAAGAATGAGAGCTCAATAACAAAATATGAAGAAATCTGATGCTAATTTTATTTTTAAAATTGTTTTACTGAAAAAAGTAGAACTTAGTAACTAGGTTCGATACCATGTTAGAATTGACAAATATCTATATATAACAATATATCTACATGATGGAATAACACAGGCTCCTTAGAGGTTTTTTTTAATTTACAGATACTTTGCAGCAGCACAATACCTTCTTGGTTTATATTATGATTTGTATATGATCGGCTATACTATGTCATCTTATGTATGGACTTGATATATGTTTACTTTGTGTTTTGGATTGTAAACTGTACAATGCATGGGAAACGAAGGATAACTATGTTATTGCTATGAATGTAATTTTGTTCTATCATAGAAATAAAATTACGAAATTTTCCAAGGAAAAAAAACAATAGATTACTAACAGGTAAATAAATAGCTAGAATTTTACCAGTCTAATTACCTACCAACACAAATATCAAATAATCAATAGAATATGAAGACAAGGAAGAAAGAAGAAAGGACTGATTTTACATGGGAAAACCCCAAGATGGAGAAACATACACAAAAGGATTGTCTTCTTGTCCATAAGGAAATTTTAAATCTTACAACACCCCCACACATGCTTTATATCACAACTTTTCAAAATTTCACAATATATTTTTCATGTACTCAATGGATCTCCTTCACCTCTATTATATAGCTATACATATGGAAGATTGCATTCCATAATACATGTGAGATAAATATTTTTCCACCTCTCTTATAAAAGAATGGTAACAAGAAGTTTTACTCTATGATACATGTAGGATAACTCTTTTTTAATAATATAGAGAGATATGACGAATATTAGGGCCTTCTTATAGGTAGGACTAATTGTGTCTACAAAATGCCTTAGCTAAGATTGTACAGCAATAAATGAGACAGCTAGACATCACAACATCTCACTATACATCATTACACGTTCCAACAATGAGAGTAGTGAATTTGTTAAACTAGGCAAAACATTGCAAATTCATTAAAACTATGCAAAACATCGGAAATACATAAACATTTTAGGGGAGAAAAAATAAATATGGTAGAAAGGTAAGAAATTTCTCAGAGATAATAGAAGTAAGACACTTCAATTTATTTTTCAATAACCTTTAGGGCTAACAAAGAAAATATCCTTAAAAGTGTTAGTTTTCTTTCCAAGAATAATTGAAGATCGTCAAAATGAGGAAGAAGCTGAAGTAGCTAATCAAGTAAGCACTTTAATATTTTAAAGAGGCTCACATGGTACAGAATATTTTTATTTTGTTTTTTATGATTTCCTAGAAAAGGAGCCAATGAGAGTGATATAATAATATGGAGTCTTAATATAATAACGGTGAAAACAAAAAAATTAGCCATCGAGATGAAAATGGACTTGGCCAAGGTTTATGATAAGGTGAGTTGGTGATGTATAAGGTTAATTTTGATCTAGATTGGAATGAGGTTATTTTTTGAGGTTAACTCTCTTTCATGATGAATTTTACAATTGATAGATGATGTACTTCTGTTTGGTGTAGGAACAATGAGGGAGGTTGAAAACTATGGGCTACTTGACTTATACATCGGGCAATAGGGATTTAGTGTAGGAACAATGAGGGAGGTTGAAAACTATGGGCTACTTGAGTTATACATCGGGCAACAGGGATGGAAGTGAGAATTCATAATTTCTCAATATTTTTAATGCCTTGGAGGAGGGTCTAGAGAGAGTTTTCTTGAATATGTACTTTACACCTTTGTCTTTTGATGAAGGTTAAAAATATCAAGGTTTGAATCTCAAGCTTTAGAATGATATAGATTCAAGGATTGAAATTGGCTCTATGAAAAAAATGATGGGAGGGTGATTGATTGGTGATATAGGTGGTTATCTAGGTGGTTATCTAGGGGAGGTAAGTTGACATTGGGCAAGTCAGTTTTGATAGGGATACCTATCGATTAGCACTCTCTAGTGCACATACCAAAAATAATGCTAAACAAAATTAGAAAAACATGATTTATCTTCCAATGGATAGGGAAAAGAGAAAGGAAGGAATACCATTGGTGAATTGGAAAAAAATAGCAAAACTAAAGGAATAAGGAGAGCATGGATTAAAGCATATCCATATGTTTGGATAGGGTTTCAAGGCAAAAATCATATGGAAAATAAAGGTCTATGGGGGAAGGTAATGAAATATGTACATAGCCATGAGGATAATGGAGGAATGGATCAGAAGTGAAGTAAAAACATTTGGAGGGGCTTCAGTGATTTGGAAGGAATTAGTGAAATCTTTTCCATTAATGGCCCAAAAGATTGGGAAATGAGATATAGTGAGAATGGGGGAAGATCCATGGATGGGGTGTAAAGGAAATTATAGAGTATCAACATTTTTAAAAACTTCTTTGTCAAACATAAATATTAACAACATCACAAATAAATTCAACCCTTGTCTAATTACATACGAAACCAAGGTTGGAAAACAACCATGAAATGAGATCTACAAGGAGAATATGCATTAAATTCAATGCAATCAAGCTTAAAGAGGAAGAAGATAAAATTATTTGGTCAAAAAATAAAGCTACATGAAATTATACAACATTTCTAGGCTACGAGGTTAAGATAAAAGCGAATGGAGAGGCGAAAGTAGACGGGGGGAGGATTTATGGAAGCTCAAAATTCCTCTAGAAGCAAGGATATTTCTTTGGCTAGCTCCATTGAATGAGATTCTAACCCGGGATAATGTTAAGAAGGAAACATGGTAGGGACTTGATAGCTATATTCTTTGTAAACACGATGACGAATTTGTTAATCACTTACAAGTACACCATCCTTGCACAAAAGAAGAGCGGAGAGTAGCTTTGAAACTAATGCCTGGGAAAGGAAAAAGGGAGACTATTTTCTCCTATTTCAAGAATTTCTATTGGTATAAAGAAGTAGCAGAACAAAACTCCTTACCTTTATAATTGCATAGGCCTTGTGGTTGGTGAAAAATAACATGTCACTTTCAAGCAATGAGATACTGTTATATTTTTATCATTTAATCAATATGATCTAGGATCTTATTTGAGAGAATAAGATGCACATCAATAGTTACAAGAGACAAGAGACACAAATATTTTTCCTCAGGGAAACCATAAAGGAGAAAACCCCGCAACTTCCTCAGAGATAGAATGACCACCAATAGCAAAAGTAAAACCCAAGAGTACAAAGATGATCTCCGACAGTTGTTCTCTCTCTCACTTGTGCGAGCTACTTCTCTCTTACTCATGCGCTATTGTTGAGTGAGTGAATGTGTCAAATAGAGAGGCTCACTCTCTATTTATACTTAATTTCCACTTGACATTTACCCTACAGGGCCGACTTCTCTAGGAGAGTCTAATAACCCTAATATGACTCAATTGTGGGGTCTATTGCCCCGACTTACAATGGAGGGTTAACCTCAATGAATTTACATGACTTAATTATATTAATGTCTCTCCCGATTGGAGTAACAAACATCTTCGTCGGGGTATAATGAAATACAATTAGAAATATACAAGTGAATACATCCTGAAGTTACAAATACATCAAAACTCCCTCTTAACTAGGAAGGTATTCTATTGACACAGTTCATCAACACAAGTCTTCATCACTGGATCATCATCAAAGCTAGATTATCATCAAAGCTGGATCATCATCATCACTGCTGTTGCTATCTCTCAAATCTACTCGTCATAGGAAGTTCTACAGAGCCAACCCTTTTTCATGCTGGATGTAGGCCTATCCTCCATGTAGGTCTTCATCGACATAGCTAGCCATTTTTCATGCTGGATGTAGGTCTTCATCTACAAAGCCAACCCTTTTTCATGCTGGATGTAGGTCTACAGTGCCAACCCTTTTTCATGCTGGATGTAGACCTATCCCTCTGCTGAGTCTTTATCATCTTCAGATTGTCTCATTGTCACACAGAGCACATCCCAGATACACATAACACATCACTTACATCAATGACCATGGGAGGCCCAACCTGCCACCATGTCGGAAAGTCCCTCAACACTTACCTCAATGACCATGGGAGGCCCAACCTGCCACCATGTCGAAAAGGCTCTCAACACTTACATCAACGACCATGGTAGGCCCAATCTGCCACCATGTCGAAAAGGCTCTCATGTGTATCTACGTCTTCCAGACTCATCACTTCCACTTGGAAGGAACCTCAATTTGAAGTACACCAAGATTCTCCCTGAAGTATTCAAACTTCACTCTGGCCATTTCTAGCATAGAATCATATCAGGACTGATTATGTCTAAGGATAACCTACGAGCTTTGCCAAAACTAATTACATTCGAGAACAACCTACATGACTGATTACGTTTTAGCAACCTACGAGTTTCGCCAAAATTTTATGCTCATACAACCTGTCTCGCCGGCTATGCTAGAACTCATCACTCCTTCTTTCGAGAGATCTCGATCTAGATCACATACTGGAGCTTCACTGCTCCTCTCTGCATCATAAAAAAATGCAAGTCAGATCAAAGAAATTAAATAGTAGCTTTCAAAAGAAACATACTACCTCACGAATAGCCGAGCAAGTGGCAACATATTTTGCCTCGGCTATACTCAACGCCATGCAGGTATGCATCCTTCCAAACCAATAGCCCATACTGGATCTCAAACTGAAGAAGCAACCCGAGTGCTATTCTTCTTAGTGGCGCTACCAATACGAATCAACATAACCATGCAGGTTAGTCTTCTAATTCGTATCATACTTGTGTTAGGATATTTAGACACTTAGGAGTTAGTTAAGATCAACTTGTGTAATATATCCATTAGGTAAAAGTGTGTTTCTTTAGTATGCATTTGTAAATATTCTAATCCGACGGTCACGATATGTTCTAGACATATAGTGATCCAACGGTTCAACTTCTCTTAGATCATACCTACCATTGATCTGTGGCTTAACACCCGATTGGTCCATGATCTCTATTTAAAGAGCATGGGGGGTCCTTGGCTAGTTGATCGATTATGAGAAGCTCATATGTAACTTTCTTTCTTTTGCATAATAAATTACTCCAAGTAGCTGATTGGCTGGGGCCGTGGACTGTTTCCCTCTCGAGGGTTTTAACCACGTGACAAACATCGGTGTGTTGATCTGTGATCTATTTGTGTGAAGCAATTGCTCAAGGTGTTCGGTCTTTTGGGAGTACCCCGTGTACCCAAACATGTTATTAGAGCGTTTATGAAGAGCCTCTTTCAGTTTTGATCAAGATCTGGAACTTGTGCTGCCGAAACTTTGAAAGGGTTTCTGGTTCTGGATTTTCTGTGCATTTTGTCCTATGGGAGTTGTTCCATTGCGTCTGGAGCATTGTTTCCATTGGGAAATACTTTTCGTTTCATCAAAAACTATTTCTGTTTGTTCCAGAAACACTAATTTCGGCAAATCTGAAGGTATAATGTTACAGTGACGGATTTGTTCTATTTTTTTTTTAAATCTCTCATATTTTATGAGTTTTATTATTAGATCTTTACTGTTTTAGTCTTGGACTGTTGCCTTCCCTGGCTGCGTATGCTCTTTGCCATGCACCTTGCGCAATCACGGCGAATAAAAAACAGTAAGGGAAAGTTTTTTTCTTGTCTTCTCGGCTATGTATGCTCTTTGTCGTGCACCTTGTGCGATCACGGTGTTGTCGTTTGAAACTAGCATGCGGGTGCCGAAAGCCCAAACCGCGGGCGCGCCGGTCCAGCGACAACCTCTCGAGAGAGGTCAATGTCACCACACCTTCTCTCTCCTCGATTTAGGCTAGCTCTACTCCAGCTCTAGGGGGGTTTCCCTAAGTTCGGATCTCTAAGGCAGGTGTAGCTAAGGGCAGGGTGATCTGAAGAGGCTACCTTGGAGAAAATCGGGTAGCAGAAAGGAAAATAATTTGGATTGATGGGCAGGAAGGGAAGGGAGGATCAGTCCTCGAGGGAAAGACCAATGCCGGTATCAGAAGGGTGAATGGAGTCAGAAGGGGACTCAAAAAGGCTTTGCGTTTTGAAAAAGGAAGATCAGGCTGGTCCGCTCCATAATTAGAGGCCAGGAGAATGGTAGTATAACTAACTACTTTCCATTACTCCCAGACCTCCAAGAACATAATGGCAACAAGCAACTTGGCAGCTGCAAATGCTTGCCCAACGTGCTAGATTGTTATCCTTCTATGCCGGCTTAGTCTACAACTTATGAAAACACAAGATTACCACTGAAAAACCCAACATGTCCAAAAACTCAACAATGAATTTCTTTATTAACTCTGGGGAAAAAATCTTCCCAACCCAAAACCTTTCCATCCTTCAATCAAGAAGACTTGCTTCTTTATAGGTCAAAAAGGCCCTTCATGAAAAAATAATAATAAAAAAAAATAAAAATAAAGTGGAGACAAGATCCACTTTTTCTTGCCTAAATGATGACAATGACCAAACCTTATTTATGTAACTCCTAACTTAACTAATAGTTAAGTTCCCAATATAACAAAATGACTCCAAACTTGAAGTGGACCATCCTGGCGCCAAAGAGATATGCGGTGACCCATTAATCAACTGCGTTAACCAAACTCCATTCGGCAGCCACTTCAGCAAAAGATGATTGAGAAGTTTTGATTTTAAAGCTGAGATAAGAAAACCGAGCCAACCACCGCTGATAATATGTGGAAAAAATAGGTATACGCTGCTTTACAACTCCACGTAGCATCAACTCCCTGAACCACTCGACTGCCAGAAGACACAAAAAAAAATGCTGCATAAATCACGGCCCAGATGACAGCCGAGAATGATGATGAGAAGGCTTCGTGATTTGTCACACAAATGCAAAATTGAAAGTTGAAATCCTTTTTAGCAGGAACTCGAGTAGTCAGTTGCCAGTTAGATCGTGGATCCAAGGCTTCACTGCACCCTGAGTTTTGAAAGACTGAATCAAATCCTAAGATTTCTATCAGTTGAAGACGTACTCCATCCATACTTCACGCCAGAGCATGGGTCGTTTAGACAACGTGGAGAAGTGACCGGCTGTCAACAAGATCGCGTCAAGAGAAAAACCGCCAATTATTGACGCGTGTTCACTGAAAGACGTGGCTGATCCATTATGGCTCTCATGGATGATCTAAGAGACGAGCAGTTAGATATGGTCCTTCATTTCGTTGCTCTAGAGTCATAATTTCCTGTAGCGATGAATACTCTTCATCACTGCTCGCTGTACTCTTCTTTAGTATTTGGTGGCGAACAAGTTTCAATATAGAACTGTCCATATCTCAATTTGATCTGCTTTGTTCTATGCTCAAACATAGGCTGTGTGTTGACATAACCTATCCTTCAAAGGGACGCTTTTACAACTGGGAGTTTTGACTGCTGAATGCACCCACCAAACATTTTTTAACCAACAAAGAGATCATAGCCGTATTCACCGCTTGTGAAGCCTGAAAATCGAGTTTCCTTTTTGCCTTTACATGTCTGTTGCTCGCAAATGGGCACAATCATTTTGCTGAGACTTAAAGCTAAGGAAACATGGGAGTTAATCTATTGTAAATTCCTTGCATATTTGCATATGATTGATGGTAATGGTATGTGAACAACTGGAGTGAGTTTTCAGCCTCCACACGCTCGAGATGACGATCCATAATTTCCTTTAGCGACGTTCCACTTCTTTCATATATCTCTGTTGAAACAAAACATTTCTAATTTTGTGTTGTGATTTTCCAGTGACTGCTCAATCTCCTCTGACTTCTGCTATAGATGGAAGATTTAGGATTTAAAACTCTGAAAATCTGCCTGGTGCCTTAGTTATATGAGCATCGAGAAGTATATTTGCCACCATGAAATCATAATTTAAGCTAGCAGAGTCCCATTCTTTAAAAACCATATTGACTGGCATTTCTAATTCCTTCTCTATCAGACCTCTTGCCTTCTGAGAAGACATGGAAGGAACACGGTCCATTAGTGTCTGTTATTACTTTTAACCTTAGCATAAGGCACAACCCATAAAAGCAAACCAATATTCTCTCTGCCACCGTGTTGTTTTTTGCTTTTCCTTTCCTGATTAAATTTGAGCACTTTCCAACAAAGAATACTGCCAAAGTTCGAGTCAGATCCACATGTTATCTATTAAAGTGGCCAACCATGCACATCCAGAACTGAAGCATGTTGAATTAACCATCTTTAATTCTTGTCTTGTCACTGATTGTTTACTTCTGCCTCTTTAAGAACAACTTATGAGGTTGCATCCTGTGCTTTTCCAAGAGGATTAAGACATGCTAAAGCCACGATAAACAAAAAGTATACAAAACCCAATCAAACCTCCTGTAAATAGCGTTTTAGGCACCTCAAAATGCAGATGCATTTGGAGGGGTAACACAAGGCAAATCAGAAACAACAAGAAAACTTGAAAATGTAGACTTTCCGGGTAAGCTAACCAAAATCTAACCCCATTGTGTGGGAAAAGTGTTTTTGTTTTTGTGATTTGCAGGCAAAAAAAGCAAGCACGGAGAACGAGAGAAAAGAGTGAAAAAAAAACCCTTACTCTTTCCATTCTTTTACGTACCTTTTAAACTTAGCTCACTTGGTCCAAAGTTGCTTTATTCCTTAATAGGTCTTGAGTTCAAGTCTTATTAAGCTACTTTTTAGTGCATGCAATTTCTATTTCCAAGTTACTTTATTGTAAAAGTGTATCCCACATAAATAAAATAAAATAAAAAAGTGAGTCACTTAAGTCTTTTAATTTATTGTTGCACTATTTAAAAGTAACATTATTGTAAAAGTTAACATCACTTATTCTACAAAAGTGATTCACTTAAAAACAACTTTCTTGTAAAGTGATTGTCAAAGATTGATCTTAGGAAGAGGGGGGTTCTTTTTTTTAGTTGGTCAAATTAATATATGCCACATCACTATTGGGGACATCTTCAACATTTTCTTTGATCAAGCATAATTTCATCATTTAGAATCAGTTTTCAGTGCCGTTTTTTTTAAAACCGCATATTTTTTCAAACTCTTTGCATCCAAAAAGTTAGTTTCTGTTTTTTTAGCCATTAATTTACAGTATGGCTTCCCCTTGTGTTATTATACTTACAAGTTCTAACTATTTGTCATGGAAATCTCGTATGGAGGATGTTCTGCGAAGTAGGGGACTTTTCAAGATAACCTCAGGGAAAGAAACAGAACCCATTGATGATGATTAAAAAATTAAACGGGCAAATATATGTGATGAAGCTCGTGGATTGATTGAGATGTCAATCTCTACTGATTTGCGATTCCACATATCTGGAATTGATGAACTTGATCA
>LPNX010931204.1:16920-61790 GCA_001517045.1 Pseudotsuga menziesii | reverse complement strand
CATCTGGGAAAGCCTTATTGTCCCAACAGAAAGAAAAGTCCAAGCCTTCCAAGAAACAAAATTTTCGCAATAATAAGCCAAACAATAAGGGTCCCAAACCCTCTTAGTCAGCTCCTCCTTTAAAAAATTACAAAGGATCCAAGCCAAAAGGAAAGAAGATTGATCGTCATTGCAATTTTTGTGGGAAAGATAATCATGATGAATCTAAGTGTTTCAAGAAGATGGCAGCCTTGGAAGCAGCAATGAAGAAGCACCACATCAGCTTAGATTCGTCTTCAGAATCTACCTCTCATGGACATGCACTTTGTGTTTCTGGTTACTCTTATACTGCATCTTCTTCTTCTACTTCAATTGAATGGCTCATTGATTCTGGAGCATCTTATCATATGGCTAAGGATCAAGCCATCTTTTCTACTATGCATGAATGTAACACCAAGCAAATATTTGTTGGTGATGATAGATCTCTAAGTGTTGTAGGATCTGGAATAGTTCCAGTAGAAAATGGTCATTTCAGTGATGCACTGTGTTCCAAAAATTTTCTGCAATTTGTTATTAGTTTATCAAATTACTCATTCGGCTGAAGGTAAAACTGTGACGTTTACACCGCACCAAGTTGTAATCAAGGATTTTAAAAATCCTCAAAATGTCCTTGCTACTGGAACTGTTGATGATATTACCAGGTTGTACAAATTTAACAACTTTGGGTCATCACCTTCTTTTTCAGTTTTTGTTGCTCATAGTGATAACTTAAGCAAACTTTGGCATGAGCGATTTGGTCACTTAAATTATCGCTCATTGCAACAACTATGTAAAGACAATATGGTGATTGGTCTTCGGATGGTATCTTGCAGGGATGGTGTTTGTTCCGGTTTGTACTCGAAAAACATCATCGGGACAGTTTTGACAAACGTGCCTCTTGGCACGCCTCGGTTCCCTTGGAGCTTGTGCATAGTGACTTGTGTGGCCCTCTTCCATCTGCATCATTTTCTGGTTTCAAATATTTCTTAACTTTCATTGATGACTACTCCAGACGCACTTGGGTTTACTTCCTAAAACATAAGAGCGAAGTATTTAACATGTTCTTAGCCTACAAGGCCCTTGTTGAAAAACAATCTGGTCATCAAATTATTAAGTTAAGATCTGACAATGGAGGAGAATATGTTAACAACAGGTTCACTACTTTCTGCATTGAATAAGGAATCCAACAACAACACACTATTCTATACACACCATAACAAAATGGTGTAGTTGAACGGAAGAACCGCACTTTAAAAGAAATGGCTAATTGTATGATCCAATCTAAGGGACTAAGTCTTCAATATTGGGCTGAGTCCATAAATTGTGCAAATTACATAGTTAATCGCACACCCACTAAATTTTTACAAGGTATAACACCGGAAGAAGCATGGAGTAAAATTAAACCAGATGTAAGTCACTTTCGTGTGTTTGGTGTGAAGCATGGGCTCACATTCCGGATGAAAAACGGAAAGCATTACAGCCTAAAAGTGAAAAGTGCATATTTGTTGGATATTCAGAAGATGCAAAAGGTTATAGACTTCTTCAGCCACATTCTCGTGATATAATCATTAGAAGATATGTTAAATTTGATGAAAATATCTTGGCCTGTGAGCCTAACTTGGCGGGTGTGCCATCTTTGGCCTGCGAGCCTGATTTGACAATTGTGCCTTCTTCTTCTTCTTCCAACTTCTTTGACAAATTTCCAACCTCAGTTTCTGATGATGACAGTGAGGATGAAAATCCACCTCCGCCTGCTCATGTTCCTCCAATTGCACCAGCACCAATACTTTCTCGATGGGTTCGTTCAACATGTGAAGCAACTGGTGATCTTGCTGGTGATCCTAGAGATCAATGTCGAACACGTTCTCAGTTTCAGTGAGCCTCTTCTCTTTTGGCTCAAGTTTTCGAGAATCATGATCTAGAAACTTTTGCAAAAGCTTCAGGAAATCCAAATTGGGATGCAGCTATGGATGAAGAATATCGTTCCTTAATGGCGAACGATACTTGGGATCTTGTTCCTCTTCCAAAATGAAGAAAACTTGTCAAATGTAAATGGGTCTACAGAACTAAGTATGCATCAGATGGAAGTGTTGAAAGACTTAAGGCAAGGTTAGTTGCCAAAGGTTTTTCCCAAGTTGAAGGGATTGACTACAATGAAACCTTTGCTCCTGTTGCAAAAATGAATTCCATCTGCCTTGTTTTTCCCTTGTAGCCTTACATAACTGGGAATTCCATCAAATGGATGTCAAGTTTGCCTTTTTACATGGTGATTTACAGGAGGAAATTTACATGGAACAACCTCCTGGATATGTTCAGGATAACTTTAGCCTTGTCTGTCTCCTTAAGAAATCCTTATATGGCCTTAGGCAAGCTTCTAAAGCTTGGTATGCCAAAATGGATAGCTTTCTCCTTGACACCGGTTTTTCTAGATGCCATTCTGACTCCAATGTCTATACCAAGAAAGTAGGAAACCATCTCATCATGCTTGTTCTTTATGTTGATGATCTTATCCTTACTAGTAGTGACCATAAACTTATAACCCATGTGAAATCCAGTCTTAAGCAAAATTTTGAAATGTTCGACTTAGGACATTTGCATTATTTTCTTGGTCTCCAAGTCTTGCAAACCAAATAAGGAATCTTTCTTTCCTAGTCTATGTATGTGTGTGACCTTCTTCATCGCTTCCACATGGAAGATTGTAAACCAGCCCCTTCTACCTTCTAGTCTGGAGTCAAACTTTCTGCCACTTGTACTTCCCCTAAAATAGATGCCACCTTGTATCGTCAGCTTGTTGGTAGTCTTTTATACTTGACTCATTCCCGTCCTGACCTTTCCTTTGTCGTTGGTCGTGTTGCCCGTTATATGCAAACTCCTCATGAAAGTCATTGGAAAACAACAACAACAAATACTTCGATATATTCGAGGTACAATTCAGTTTGGGATTCATTACAATACAGGGGGGAAAACCTTTGTTGGTTGGTTTCACTGATTCAGATTGGGCCGGTGATCCTAATGATCGAAAGTCTACTGCAAGTTATGTTTTCAGTCTGGGATCTGGACCTGTCACTTGGGCTTGTAAGAAACAACAAGCTCTTGCTCTTTCTTCAGCAGAAGCAGAATATCGAGCCGCAGTTGCCAGTCAGGAAACTTTATGGCTTCGACAGATCCTTTCAGAGTTTGGATTTGAGCAGCAGTAGTCTACTCCACATTGGTGCGACAATCAAAGTGCCATCAAGCTTGCCAAAGATCCAGTTCTACATCAGCGCAACAAACACATTGAGCTACACATGCACTTCATCCGAAATCTTGCTCATGATCGTGTTATTGAAGTGCTCTATTGCCCTACAGATGATCAAGTTGCAGACATCTTCACCAAGTCTCTTACAGATGCGAAGTTTTCTAAACTTCGGTCTATGTTAAAAGTTCAGGAATGTGTCCTTAAGGGGGGATAGACTCTAATGCCTCCTTCCTTCTCCTAATAGTGTCACTTTTGTAAATCCTTCAATCCTATCCCAAGTTGTTCTTAAGGGGGGATGTTAAGATATTTAGACACTTAGGAGTTAGTTAAGATGAACTTGTGTAATATATCTGTTAGGTAAAAGTGTGTTTATTTAGTATGCATTTGTAAATATTCTAATCCGATGGACATGATATGTTCTAGACATATAGTGATCCGACGGTTCAACTTCTCTTAAATCATACCTACCATTGATCCGTGGCTTAACACCCAATTGGTCCATGATCTCTATTTAAAGAGCATGGGGGGTCCTTCAATAGTTGATCGATTATGAGAAGCTCAAATGTAACTTTCTTTCTTTTTCATAATAAATTGCTCAAAGTAACTATTTGGCTGGGGCCGTGGACTATTTCCCTCTCGAGGGTTTTAACCACATGACAAACATCGGTGTATTGATCTGTGATCTATTTGTGTGAAGCGATTACTTAAGGTGTTCGGTCTTTTGGGAGTACCCTGTGTACCCGAACTACTTGAGCCCATACTCAACTATACCCTTCATGTACCTCACTGCATGCTTTGCAACCAGGTGAGCATGTCTCGAATCCATCAGGAACTGGCTCAGGTCATTCACAACAAAGCATGTGTCTGGTGTTGTATTCGTTAGGCACATCAATGAACAAATCATCTGATGATACATTACGGCATCAATCGTCTCTGATGAAGCATCACTCAATAGCTTCAGGTTCGATGCCATAGGTTTGGCCATGGCCTTGTAGTCCATCATCCCGAACCTCTTCAAGATCTCCATTGCATACTTCTCTTATCCAAGGGAGATTCCATTCACACTCTGCCACACCTCCATGCCTAGAAAGCAATGCATCATACCCAAGTCCTTCATCTTGAACTCGACAACAAGTCTCCTTATTGCATCTTTAATGAGTTCCTCTTTTTATGTTAGTAACAAGTCATCGACATATAACAGGAGCATCACTGGTCTTCCGCCTTCAACCTTGAAGCAAAGGTTGGAATCTGCTTTACTCTCAGTAAATCTTAGGGCCATCAGTAAGTTGTCTATCATGTCGTACCATGTCAAACCTGAGGATCTTTTGCAGTCACTCCCTTTGAAGCGGAGCATCATTATCCCTCTGCTTTTCGTACTCTATGTATTGAAATATTATGTACTGGAGTGACAAGTATCTTCCTCTGCTACTAATATTCTATGTATCCATCTAGGGTCACTGGATACCAAGATCCTCTATATTGATTTTTTTTTAAAGTTCTTCTCGCACCCATCTGTGAGCTTGTCATCCTCTATAGGATTTCATCTTCAACCTTGTAGCAAAGGTTAATATATTCATCACTCTAGGTGATCTTCAAGCTCCTCATGTATGTGTTATCCCATGGGTTCCTTTTGAGCTCGTACAAAGCCTTCTTTAATTTGCACATGAGTCTTCCTATCATGTGTTTCAACTCCCAGTGGATGCTCTACATACACTTCCTCTTTGATTACACCATTCAAGCATGTTGTCTTGACATCCATCTGGTGTATCTTCCATTTCATCACTGCAGCCAGAACAAGTACTAATCTGATGGAAGTGTATCTGGCTATAGGTGCAAAATTTTCTTCATAATCTATCACTTCCTTCTGGGATAATCCACATGCCACAAATCTCACTTTATATTTTTCTATGATGCCATCTGCAACATGCTTGATTTTGTAGATCCATTTGGAAGTCACAACAGGCTTCCCTTCTGGTCTCGGGACCACATCCCAGACATCATTCTTCATGATCGACTGGTACTTCTCGATCATTGCATCCTTCCATTCTTTCTTTTCTGCTGCTTCTTCATAGTTGGAAGGTTGTTTATCAATGATGTCGCACAACAGGGATACATAACTGGAGTATGACCTAGTTCTCTTGCTTTCTCTGTGCATTCCTTCTGGAGCACCATATTTCTCTGCACCTAGGATAGCCTCTCGTACCCATGCTGGTTTCCTCTTATAAGAATTCTTCTCACGGGGTGGATCTGCAGGTTCTTGAGGTTCTTCCATTTCTCGATCTTCTTCTGGATTTGCTTCATTCATTGTTGTATCTCGGATCCTAGGTACTTTTGTTTCTTCAATGTATTCAATAGGTATCTTTCTGGATTTGTTGTAAGCTGAGTCTTTGTCAAATGTCACGTTCCTACTAATATCGATCTTCTTGAATCCTGGGAAGTATATTCTGTAAGCCTTCGAACTTTCACTATATCCCACAAACATACCCTTCTTTCCTGAAGGATCTAACTTCATCCTCTTTTCTTTTGGAATGTGTATGTACATCGGGAAACCAAATATTCTAAGATGGCTGACTTTTGGTTTCTTTCCAGAGAAGACTTCTTCTGGTGTCTTGTTCTCAAGCACTCTATGCGGAGTATGATTCTGTATATACACAGCTGTTCTAGCATCTTCTGCCCATAGATGCATAGGAAGATCCTGATCATGAATAATTGTCTTTGCTGCTTCCATAATTGTTCTATTCTTCCTTTCTGCAACTCCATTCTGTTGTGGATTATATGGAGTGGTAAACTCCCTCTTAATCCCTGACTCTCTGCATAATTCCTTGAATTCATCTGATGTGAATTCTCCTCCATTGTCTGATCAAAAGGTCTTGATTTTCTTCTCAGTGTGGTTCTCGATCAAGGCTTTGAATTCCTTGAACTTACTGAATACTTCATCCTTGCTTTTCAAGAAATATATCTATGTCTTCTTAGAAAAATAATCAATGAAAGAAACATAATATACATACCCACTTAATGAACTGGATGACATCAGACTGCATACATCGGAGTGGATAATTTCCAAGATTCCTTTTGCCTTGCTCTCGCTACTTGGAAATGTCTTCTTTGTGTTCTTTCCCTTCGCACATCCTTTGCAAACGCCTTCATGCTTTGCCTGTATTTCTGGAAGACCTTCAACAGCTTTGCTTGCAACTGGGTAGTACCCTATAGTGCACATGTGCAAGCCTTCTATGCCAAAGTTCACTTGGCTCTATTGAGTCATGGACCAAAACTTGTTCTAGTTGGCCCTTTAATTTGTATAAGCCTCCCTCTTGTTCTCCAGTCACTATTGCATCATCTATGGTCTTTCCCTTTAGCCACATAAGGACTTGGCCATCTACAAATGAAACCCTCATACGTTTTGCATCTAATGCAGATATGGAGAGAAGATTCTTCTTTAGTCTTGGTACAAACAAGACATCCTTCATCTTCATAGATTTTCCAGAGTCTAGCTTATAGGAAGCTTCACCACTTCCTTTTATAGGATACTGGTAGTCATCCCCAAGTTTCACTTTGTGGGGTGACTCATGTTCGAATAGTTTCACAAAGGATTCTTTAAATCCCATCATATGTTTGTAAGCCCCACTATCTATGAGCCAATCACTGCTTCCATGTGTAACAGTTCCTGTGAGGGCATAAATCAAAACATACTCTTCATTGCTTGAAGAATCTTCACTTTCTTCTTTCACTCTCTTCCTTGGAGATTCATCATCCTCTGCAGTGTGAGCATGATGTCTTCTTTTGTTGTTCTTCTTGTGGGATCCTCCTCTATTTTTGGGACAATTTTCGACGATTTGTCCTTTCTCATCACATGTATAGCATCTGACACTAGATAGATCTCTGTTAGATCTTCTAGGGTTATCTTTTTTATTCTGGTGTGAATGCTTACCTTTGTTGGGATGATAGTGGTCCCTTCTGATTTTCTTGGTGTGTGATGTGAGAGCTTGATTTTCATTTACCATCTTTTCTTCTCGAGCTACTATTCGAGTTTCTTCTTGTGAGAATTCCTCCCATAGCCTACTGAAAGTGATTAAATTTCTTCTACCACAAATCCCTTGAATGAAGGAGTCCCATGACCTAGGGAGACCATTCAGGGTGGTCATCGTAATTTCTCCATTCTCCACTTCTTCTTCTACAGCTTCAAGTTGTTCTTTGATTTAAAAGACCCTTGTAAAGTATGACTATATGGTCTCTGCATTTTGGATCTTTACATTCTTGAACTGATTTCGTAAAGTCATCTTTCGATTTATATTCTTCTCTTCAAATAACTTGGTCAAAGAATCAAACATCTCTTTATGTGTCTTTAGGGAAGACACATGTGGTATAAGGTGATCCTTGATAGAATCAACAATGATCCTCTTGGCCATAACCAAGTTCTTCTTATGTAAGGCCTTAGCCTCATCTCTCTTTGGAACTGGAACCTCTCCACTTATGTAGGTGTCCAATTCATTTTCTTCAAGAACAAGTGAGATCCTATACTTCCATGCTCGGAAGTTATAAGCTCCTTCAAGCTTTTCATCAAGCTTGGTGTGATGAGACATCTTTAATGAGAACCTCAAATGGAAATACAAAAGATTAAGATCTTACCAATTTGAGATGCCCAAATTGGATCTGGAGCTAATCTTTTGCAGTGTTGATTTTCTGGTCCAGGGTCAAATTAGGGTTTGACTTTCTCGGAGTTTTACCCAACCAAAAATTTCGGTCTTGGTCTCTAAATTTCGATTTTGAGGAGGAGAGAAATCCTATGTTGGGCTCACTAAAAAATCCCACTTATGTGAAAATCCCTAATTTCCCACAGCTGTGACAGGTCAAAAACTAAAACTGCCTGAAATCAAATTCTATTTCGACAGGAAGATGCGCCCTTCAATGAAGATTTAGCCTAGCCTTCTTTTGCTGATGATTTGTGGAGAGAAACCCAAAAATTACGAAGCCCTAGCTTCTGCAGCTGCAAAGTGTCTTCTTCTCAGGTTAGCTCTGATACCATGTTAGATTTTTATCATTTAATCAATATGATCTAGGATCTTATTTGAGAGAATAACATGCACAACAATAATCACAAGAGACAAGAGACAGATTTTTCCTCGGGGAAACCGTAAAGGAGAAAACCCTGCAACTTCCTCAGAGATAGAATGAGCACCAATAGCAAAAGTAAAAGCCAAGAGTACAAAGATGATCTCCTACAACTGTTCTCTCTCTCACTTGTGCGAGCTACTTCTCTCTCACTCATGTGCTATTGTTGAGTGAGTGTGTGTGTCAAATAGAGAGGCTCACTCTTCATTTATACTTAATTTCCACTTGACATTTACCCTACAATGTCAACTTCTCTAAGAGAGTCTAATAACCCTAATATGACTCAACTGTGGAGTCTATTGCCCCGACTTACAATGGAGGTTTAACCTCAATGACTTTACATGACTTAATTATATTAATGACTCTCCCCATCGGAAGAACAAACATCTCCGTCAAGGTACAATGAAATACAATGAGAAATATACAAGTGAATACATTCCGAAGATACAAATACATCAATAGATACCACTAATGCAACTATGCCATCAAATCAAATTTAAAAGATATGGAATCTTAAAATGGTGAGGAATACCCAAATTATAAAATTCTAGATATTGACCAATCCAAAGCTTTGGTATACTTTCATGGAGCATGTGAAGGGCCTATAGGTGTTTGTGGGGTAGGTGGTCTATTATACTCAAGTGGACCGTCATTGAATTTACTTTTCAGCATATATAAATGAATGCATAAAATGAATTGCCCTTTATATTAAGGAATATGGTAGGCGACAACTTAGCATGTGTTGCATAGTATCTTATATTAGCGGTTGTATTTAATATAAAAGAAAATGGGTGCATTTTGGTTTCCATGCAATAAAAACTCTTTTTTTTAATAGTGGGGATCCATTCGGTCATTTAATGGTAATTGACATCCATTTATTTATAATGGACTATTTGTGCGGTAATCCTTAGGAACAATTTGATATCTACATTATTTCAAAACATGGTGAATTTCTTTACCAAACAACATTAAAAAGTAAAAAATCCTTGAATTAGTGAAAAATGACTTACTTTTGTTTGTTAATCAATTATATATAGTAGTGTTTTAAATGAATAATGATTAAGTTTATATTGATGTTAAAACAATTATTCAAGTCATAATCCACCAATGTTTAGTTGTTGAATCATCAAGCTAACTTGAATTCAAAGATTTGATTAAAATTATTTTTGTTGATGCTAACTCCAGGATGGATCAAACCTCCATTTTTTAAGGATAACGACTCTCTAGTGGAGTTATTAAATTGGTATCAGCCTAAGTGTTGAGGTGATTGAGTGAAGGTGCGATGTTCACTCACAGATAGATCAATCCTGCCCGTTTTAAGGATGACGATCCCCACCATTTTATTGAGCCACTAAGTCTAATTAATATTGATTTGGACATTGAATGAATTAAATTGAGTTGATGTTAATGCATGGGTAGGTCATTTTCTTTATGGTTGAACTGGTACATTTTGCAAGGAATCTTCCTTGTCTTCACTTCAACTTGAAATATGGTATCGTTTTCTAAAGATCAATTAGTTTTTGGTATCCACTTGGTCATGTTTGGAATTTTGACTAAATCTCATTCCTTGGTCAAACATTAGTGGCTCAAAGAATTTCAACTACTCGATATCGAAATCTTGGTGGATGTCCAAGAGTAGTGGTAGATACAACTTATAAGAAATTTCTCTCTTTTGTTCCACAATTTGAATGGGTTCATATTGGATTGGTCTTAATTATAGTTATTCCCTTGAATCACTCCTTTTGAAGATGCAATAATATTTTGTATTTGAATTAATACTTATGGTCAACTTGATACAACTTGATACTTGTGTTGTTTTTTTTCTAAATATTTTGCAATTTCTCATAACCTATCAATGCACTATAAGAAAGTGATCAACAAACTTATTACCTTGTCGATGAGAAATTTCTTCTTGTTGAAGCTTTAGCACTTTGTTCTTCAGTGCATGAACTATAAGTTTTTGAGGTTGAAATCTTAAACATGTTTTATATAGTGATTTCTTAGTGAAGGTATATGTTGCTTGATTATAGTTGTTTGGAATGCTGGGCAATTTTTATCTAAATCTTTGGATGGCATTTGTTGTATATTATTAGTTGATGCACTATTGTTTGATTTACAACCTCAACATGTCCATTTGTGTGCGTGAAAGATTTTATTCTTCAACTTACTATATGTTGGAAACATAATTCTCATGATTATGGTTCCACACAAAATGTAAATTATTGTAAATAAATTGAGAAAATGAATAGTCACTTAGGGAGATGAAAATTTTGGTTGGAAGTTGAAGACAAACCACCATATACATTGTATAAATAAAGGCTTTTCAATTGAATAAAATCTAATAGGGAGTTATTCAATCCTACAGTGGTATCAAAGCCACCTTCCATAACTCATGCCTGCCGTGTTTCAGTACAGACCTAGTACAATCCTGACAACTTGTATGCTAGTCAGTCCATTGCCAAACTGCTGACTCATTATTGTGTATGCCCTCTTCTAAGAATTGAATGTTTTCCTGGATTTTTTCCTCCATTACTGATGCATGCACTCAGGATTATTCTGCTACTTGCCAGTCGCTAGTCTGCTCTCCCACCAGCCTGAGTGCATTCAAAATAAGAGTTAGTCCCTTGACTGGGTAAAGGAACGTTTTTGATGGATTCAGGTATGAAATAGTTTTTTGTTTATTCCCTCAGTTCACTACATGTTTTTTACTACCAGAATGGATGAATTTTTGCTCATGCGTTTTCTATATACCTAACCCTAATTTTGCTACACCACCTCATTTATGTTGAGAGTGCTCTCATTTTGTTGCTGAAAATATTTTCACCATATCATTGTGCTCCAACTCTGCTATTTGCTTAGATATACTCTGCGTTTATGTTGAGAAGGTTGTGTCTCTCTCTTTTCAAACTTGCAACCTCATAAGCTGGATGTTGTAGAATTGTTGTTCTAAGAGGGTTGTATATCTGTAATACCCCGGTTTTGACTCCATGGTATTTTGATTGTACATGATGTAAATATTGTATGGAATCACAGCAAGGAGCTCAAGGTCAATGCCTTGACATTGATTGATGTTTTGTGTATAGGTGAACAAGGTTGATACCTACGGTTTATGGTGCTAAGTCAAGAACACTATATATATTTGTGAATATCATGTAATTATGCAATAGAATACCACAACTAGATATGTACTGTAACATTAAAGAGATGGGGGCATGATTTCACAAGGAATAGGGAGGGGGGAATGTCTAACCTTGAGCCATAGGTGAAAAGCCATGTGTCAAAAGAAAGTACCCAAAAACGTATGCCCATTCCCTCATGCATTCATGTTTTCATCTTCCCTCACATTTTGGGAGCAGCGTGACATTTTTTATCATTCCGTTCATTCACTATGCAGGGGGTATGCTCATCATCATGGTTCATCCTATTGCCGCCTAATACACACTTTATGACATGGGGAAGTCTCCAACCCGCTTTGTGTGTCCTTGGGGGAAAGTTAGAGCTGGGGACCACTGTCACCACAGTCTACCAACTCCTCCGTTTAGGCCAAATCCCAACAGAGCCAAGGGGGGTAGTCCCTACATGAAGGTTTATTAACAATTTAGTTAAAATGATTTTATTTTATTAAGGTTACAAAGTTACAAGATCAATGCATAGATTAAATGGAGTCAAAAGATTACAAGTTACAAACTTACAAAAGAATTAAGAATGATTATCCACAGTTGTCTAAGCTAAGCAAGATTTACAATATTAACAATATGAACAAATGCTAAAGAATGGTTAAACAAATATACAATGATACCTAAAAAGAAACAAGATATACACCAGATGAACAAATTATTATGTCAAAGATCAAACGACAGATTGCTTTCAAGTTACAAGATTAAACAATGTTTTACTCAAGCGTGCCACAGTACTTTAAAGATATTATGCTTGAAAGTGCAAGGTACTGAAATGAAATTGAAATGCTTGCAAGATGTACTTGTAAAATGAAAGCCTTGAAAAGCAAGGACTTTGAAGCAAATACAGAAACTGAAATGTGGGTAAGATGTTTTGCAATGTCTCTTGGTTCATTTTAATAAATTTTATTAAAGTTGAAGTCTTTGATCAAGTTTTAGATCCGGTGGTGTGACTACCCCAATCTAGTATTTTTCAAGTCAAAGAGGGAATGCTGGTGCGCTCAAAACAGTGGAAACAAGTCCACCTGTAGCTCCTAGGTCAAACCCCAATGCCCCGGTGCTCAACAAGGAGGACGTAGAACGCCTAGAGACCCCCCACGGTCTTCTACTCCAACTAGCTTCCGAGGTCACTATTTTTAATCAATCGAAAAAATAGCAAGACGGATGCCTATTAAACTAGAGCCCCCAAACCCCTCTATTTTTCATACCCTTGATTCGAGTTCCCTAAAAGGAGATAACGGAGGGCAGAGGATACACGGACGGATGTTAGGTTGTATATTCCTTCAAAATAGTAAACTAGGTGACAAAAAGTAAAGATCTAACTAAATGCTTTGTTTGAAAAAAAATGCTTGAAAGTAAACTAATCTAAACAAAATATACTAACCACACATCAATCTCCCTAAAAGAGAAGGTGGGTAAAAAAAAAAGGCTGAAAAAATATTAGATCTACTTGAAAATGAAAGCACAAATACTCATCTACTTCCTAGATCTACTTCCTACTTAATTACAATATGATTACAAATTACTTTGAAAGCTTTTAGAGAATACCCATGAGGAGACTCTCCTGAGGCTTACAAATAGCTAGAAAATAGAGTAAGAAGTTAAGAGGTTGAACCCTTTTGAAACCGTTTGCAAGTTGAGGTGTTTTAGATGTGATTTGGGCATAACCTCCTCTTGTAAACTGTAAAACCTGCTAAACTTGCTGGAAAATGACAGGAAACTCAAAAGGAAGTTAGAAAATGTTAGTATAAAAATATAGAAATTTTACAGTAAAAATATGGGTTTTAAAATATCAGAAAATTGAATATTAGAGGGCTGAAAATTGCATTTCCAGCCACCTAAAACACAGCAAGAAATCAAATTTGAAATATATAATAAAAATATAACATGGATCTATTAAAGGAAACTAGATTTTGCTACTAAACAATAGCAAAACTACTATTTCCTAAAACAGAAAACAAGATTAGAGATTAGGGCCTTGGAGGGAGAACTTTTCCAAGCTTGGATCTCTGCAAAAAGTTTAGCTAAAGTTGCAAAACTCACACATAGAGATGAGAACACCATAAATCATGCAAAAACCTTTGCAAAATCTTACAATGTCAATCACAAGTGCAAATAGAAAAACTTCTACCTATAAGTCTCTCCACAAAAACCTTTGTGGAGAGCTTCTATGATAAATAATGCAACAATAACCAACCATAAACAGTTACCTCACTCTTCTAGCCACAAAATGGGTGCACCAACAAATGTATCCTCCAAATATTGATGTATTATAAACCCCAATAGGGAAACAACATTACAATAGCCAAAGAAAACTTGAGAGAGAAGAATAGAGAAGAGAGGGAGAAGAGAGAGTATTTTGGCAGCATAACCATGCTCCAAAGAATGATGATAAAATGAGAGGAGGGGCCTCTCTTTTATAGTTGAAAAGATCTCAAACCCACTCCCAAATCAAGGGTCCAAAACATAGATCTAAACTCTAGCTCTCCTCCACCCTTAGATCTAGGTTTGTTGACTTTGCAAGCCATCCACCAATCATAAGCAAGGGTGCCTTTTCAAATCAATGGTCAAAAAGATAGATCCATATCACAATGAAGCTTAATCCTTAGATCTAGGGTTTCCATGACTCAAGTGGGGCCCCCTTTTGACTCAAATTTTAATTTTTTATTGTTTTAATTTTTTATATTTTATTTAATCTTTTATTTTTTTAAAATTTCTATCTTTTTATTATTTTATTATTTTATCTTTTATTTTAAATCTTTTTTTATTTTATTTTTTATCTGGAGCTTCCTTTAACTCAAATTTTGATTTTTATTATTTTGATTTATTAATCTTTTATTCAATCTTTTATTTTATATTTTTATTCTTTTATTTTTTATTATTTTATCTGGGCTTCCTTTGACTCAAATTTTGATTTTGTATTCTTATATTTTATATTTTATTTTTTATTTTTTAATTTTTTATTAAGATAAGAGGGGCACCCCACTTGGGAAATCTTCAAAATTTTATTTTGACCATGGGGGTGTTTATTTAAATAAAAATTAACTATGATTAGCCACCTCCCAAACTTAATTACCATGGCCTTATTTGATTTTTTCCTTCAAAATCAAATAATTTAATTTTTCACTCTTGGAAATTAAATTAATTTCCTAGGAAAAAATACCTTGTCTTAACCAAAATTGGTCCAACTTCCCAACTTCTTGTCAGAATGACATGAGACTTGAACCAATGGTTTATGGGGTGTCATAGTTTTTTCATTTGCATTCATAGCCCCTATTACAAAATGCCAAGGTTCAAGAAATTACATTATTACATTGAAACTTAATTAATTAACCACCAAATGGTAAAGTTAATTAATTAAGAAAAAATCAAAATAGAAATTAAAATCCTAACGAAATTTCGCAAGACTATAAGATATGGCTAGCATGGTCATGGAAAACAACTTGAAACCTTAGCCACCTCATGGGCTTGATTATCAGAACGCCAATTCACCACTTTGGAGGATTGGTGAGTGAAAAACCCAACCAATTAAAATTGTTAATTAACAAAATTAACTGGAAAGGAAAAAAAACACTCGGTGAAGAGGACTTCCCTGATAATAAAGTCCATGGTGACATCCTTAGAGGAATGACCCATGATGACATATAAAGTTACATTAATTATCCCACGCAGGGGAGCGGACATTCCGTGTACAAAAGGGGCAGAATTGCCCTGCTGAGTGAAAAATCCCTAGGATTTTTCCATGGTACAAACTGCACAGAATGTACATCTTCAATGTACATGAGGTTGCCACCTAGTTGAAATAGGTGGGCAACACATCCAAACCTGCAAGAAGAACCGTGTCTTTTCTCTGTGTTATTTGTTCTGAACCATTTACCCTTATCCAACAGTCGTGAACCTCACAGGCTGAGCGATTTGTTGTTTCGTTGAGTGATTGGGCGGTGGGGATCACTCAATGTTATGAGAGAATTCTCCTTCGAGCTTTCCCTAGTGTCGTCGAGCATTGGTTCATCGTTCTGAACGATGGTCTGATTTACCCAAGTCGTGGAAGGTATTTCTGTAGTGGTCTCCTCTAATCCAGAGTGGGTGGAGCCTGTTTACTGTGTTTTACCGTGTGGTTGTTGTGATGTGCACCCTGGTTTGGGTCTAATTTGTCTGAAAGACTTAGGAGTGGAAGAGAAGAGGAATGGGCTTGTTAACCTAGTGCAGAGAGGAACCTCATGAAAAGATAAGAGTGGCTAGTAAATCCCCACTGCAAGGCCTTGAAGAGCATTAGAAGGGAAGGCATAGCCCGAGGAATTGTGGAGTAGAGAAGGGGATGCTTCCTTGTGTAGGGGTGCAATTATTGTGGATACCAGGCCAGATAGATCTTGTGTAGGAGTCCTTAGCTTTTGCATGATCCACTAGCTTAGCCTTTCTACCTTCCACCGCCTTAGCATCCTGTTAACCCAAGGGAGATTGGCTTGGATGGTAGCCTGTTAACCCAATTGGATCTTGGCTTGGCTGTGTCTTGTTGTGCACTTGGCCTTGTGTGTAATCCTTGGCTGGTCCTTAATGTGAATGTTGGCTTGACTAAGTGCAGTCTGATAAACCCATCTGTTAGTTTGCTTGGCCGAGTAGTCTGATAAACCCAACTGTTAGTTGGCTTGGTTGATTAGCCTGATAAACCTAGCAATATATTGGCTTGGTTGTTGCAGCCTGATAAACCCAACTATGTTGGCTTGGCTGAGTTTTTGTTGTATCCTTGGCTATGTGTGAATCTGCTAGTGTTCTCTTATTCCTTGTAGAAATCATGCCCAGCTCGGGGGTGGCAGTGCTGCTGAGAGATTGATGATCGCACTGGCCTATGGTTGGGTGGAACGTTGCAGCGACGTAGCTGGTTGCTAGACAAACTTATTTCAAAGATAAGTATCTTTGTGTTAATCTCTGCATTTGCATTTGTTTGATGAAATATGATGAACATGTTTAATGTGTTGAATGGATTAATTACTTCCGTTGTATAATTGCAATTGTATGCATCTGTGTATGTTTTCTTTCAATGCATTTTAAATTACGTTATGGGAATTAGATTTTTCGGATTGGTGATGGCCTAAATGATCAAATCTATCCAAGACTTCAGCTAACAGGTTGAATTTCCCGGCAGAAATATTCTTTCCACAACTTGTGGGATGCGAGATGCAAAAACATGTTGTTGTAAATTCTATTTCCCGTAGATTTCCTTCCGCAACTCTCCTTTGCGCAACTTGCGAGATGCGGCCTCACGATCTCAATTTTTGCAACGAATTATATCCGCAATGGCTTATTCCGTATGCGGGATGCGCGATCGCAATTTCTTCGTAGATCTCCTTCCACAACTCTTCTTTCCGCAACGGTCTATTTCGCATGTGGGATGCGGGATCATAGTTTGCATATTTCCTCGATTCCGCAAACTCAAGCTTTTCGCACCATTGATTCTTGCGGGTTGATTCTCAACTATTGATCTGTTTCCAGATGCGGAATAGATTGTGACCATCGATTTTCGTTGCGATATTTCTTCGTCGTTCGATCCCCTCTTAGATCTTTCTTCGTAGATCGTTGAATTGAGCACTGACAGGGTCAATTTCTCTCCTATTGGGAAGTTAGAGAATTTACACACAGACTTGAATAGATTGAATTTAGAGCTAGATGCTCATTCATCAAATGTGTGGAACTATGGTCGCGTTTCTCCTCTAAGGTGGGATGAGACGTGACAGAGTGGTATAAGAGCTACTGGTTACATCACTAGGGCCTAAATGGGCCAAGTTGAACAGTTAGCAGAGCTCATGTTGCAGCTTTGGGCCTCAAAGGGGCCATGAGAAATCCACCTTTGTGTTCAGAGAAATTCAGTAGGTTTTCAACAGGGATTGCAAGGGCCCAAAAGATGAAAAAAAATGCAATGCGTGTGTGCACCAAATTGCACGAAAATGGAAAAGAACACCCAGGTTGTGATTTGATAGAGTTGCTGGTTGTAGCATTGGTATAAATGTGCCAAGGAAATTGGTTGCAAACAGAAAACTACAACAAGAAAGAGTGTTATTTGGCAGAATTGATAAACATTAGGCAACCCGATGAAAGGCACATTTACCGTTCATGCCTACAAGAAGCAATTGGTAAGTAATTGTTTGAATTTTTGAGATTGACTAACAAATGTTGTTGTTAACATATTTTGTAGAGTCATAATGCAGATTGAAAAGTTGATCTTGGTCCGACCAAGAGGTTCAAAGCAAGCCAGTGCCAAGAAGATTAACAACATGGATGATGCACAGGATCCCTGTGGGCACAGGGAAGATGCTATGGGGGAAAATCCAAAAGACCCACAAGAGGGCAGAAAGCCACTCCTATGCTAGAGATGTGGAGGATCCCATTTGCGTCGGATTTTTCCACATGCGGAAGGGTATGTAAGGCCAGCTTACAATTCCCAAGGTCATGGAGCTGAAGTTGTTGTGAAGAGGGAACAAGAGAATTCCCCAGATGTTGTAACTACCATAAGAAACCTGAGGGCAGAGTTGTAGGATTGCAAAGAAGAAAATAAGAGGTTGGTCAAGGCTTTGGTAGAGGAAAACCAGTTGACTACAACCTTGCTACAGAGTTTGGCATATCTCCAAAGGAAGATAAAATTTGGGCATCAGCTAACAGAGATGGAAGTGAGTATGATAAATTCTCACGAGAAGAATGAGAAGCTTAACCCAAGGAAGAAAGGTTTTAAGCCTCATCACCTCCTCAAGCAGAAAAGGTAGCCATCACAAGTTGTGATCGAGCCGGCTAGAATGATGAGGGAAAGGCTAAAGGAACCACTCAAATGTTGGGGATGCGAAGGACCCCATATGCGCATGAATTGTCCACTTGCGAATAGGAATGAGGGTCAAGTCCCTAGCACCCAAGAAGCTAAAACTGTGGGTCAGGAATCAGGGATCATTCCTAAAATTTGTGCAGTGTTAGAAGACCACCAGGAAGGTCATAACTCAACTGTGGTGGAAGTTGAGGGTGAGATTGTTGAACAAACTGTTTCTGTTTTGATTCACCCTGGATCAACTCACAACTATATCACCCCCGGACTTGTTGAGATGTGCACTTTGAAAAAGTCAAAGCATAGAAGATCATGTTTAGTCTAACTAGCCACTGGAACTAAGAAGAAGAGTCAATGAGGTGGTAAGGAAATGTCCATTGGTCATGGATGGGTTAGTCACTTGTGCAGATCTGAATGTTTTGCGACTTGGATCCTATGATATACTCATTGGAATGGATTGGACAGGAGCACATAGAGCAAATCTTGATTGTTACAATAAGAATTTTGAGTGCTTGGATGAAAAAGGAAACCTAAGGGTTGTGAAAGGAATTCTAAAAGTAATATCCAGTAGGCATATTTCAGCAATGCAGCTGAAGAAGTTCTGTGTGAAAGTTGCAAAGTGTATGCAACTCAGGTTTTGGAGGCAGTAGAGAATGAAGCTCCTAGGTTGGAGGACCTTCATGTGTTGCAAGAATTCAGGGATGTTTTCTTGATTAAGTTCCAAGGTTTTCTCCAAAGAGTGACATCGATTTTATGATTGAACTTGTGCCAAGTAAAGCACCAGTGTCCAAGACACCCTACAGGGTGAGTACACTAGAAATGTTAGAGCCGAAGATGCAGCTGAAAGAGTTGTGAGAAGAAAAGTATATCAGGCCAAATGCGCCCCGTGGGGAGCACCAGTTTGGTTCGAGAAGGAGAAAGATGGTACACACAAGATGTGCATTGATTTCAAACCATTGAACAAAGTCACTGTGAAGAACAAGTATCCTTTGCCTAGGATTGATGACCTATTTGATCAAATGAGAAGATCAAAGGTGTTTTCCAAGATTGACTTAAGGTCTGGTTACCAACAGGTGAGGATCAAGGATGGAAATGTTCATAAGACAACCTTTAGAGCAAGTTATGGATCATATGATGCTGTAGTGGTATCATTTGGTTGCACAAATGCACCAGCTACGTTCATGTGCCTCATGAATAATGTTTTCAGTAAGTATCTAGACAAGTTTGTTCTTGTTTTCCTTGATGGCATTCTTATTTATTCTAAGAATGAGGAAGAACATGTGGAACACTGTTGAGGCTGACTTTGAAATTGCTCAGGAAGCATAAGTTGTATTCAGGTTTGAGCAAATGTGACTTCTATGATGATAGAATTCATTATTTGGGTCACCTTATTTCAGATAAGTGAATATCTGGAGACCTTAAAAATATTGAGGCCATGATGAGTTGGCCTGCTCCAAGAAAGTTAACAGATATAAGATCTTTTGTGGTACTTGCAGGGTATTGCAGGAAGCTCACTAAAGAAGATTCTGCAGGTAAAGTGAAGCCTATGTATAAGTTGAGGAAGCCTGCATGTGAACTTGTAGCTCCATGAGGAAGTGGCCCTTGGGTGTATGGGCATGCATATGAGGACTTCCTGAAGACTCAGGTAGAATGACCTGAGCAGAGCAGTATGGTTGTGCCCAATGAAACCCAAGGCAGGAAGCTGCCATGTGCCATGAGAAGGATCTCATGACTGAGAACAGATTTTGAAACTTCAGATTGCAAGTTTTTCTGTTGATTATGGGAGACTGTGATCTCTTGTGATGGTTTTGAAGCATGCTAACAATGGATATGTTTGTTTTGCATTGCTTGATGTTTGAAGGTTCATGTTGACTAACTGTGACTGTTTGGCTTATTTAAAATTGTGTCGGGATGACATGTTGTATGCAGATGTCGAAGTTTTGGGACAACATGTGTAAGTAGGGGATGATTTCTCCCACTTGCAAAAGGCCTAACAATATGGGGATGACCTCATGGTTGCAAAAATATGATTTTCTGCAGGAAGTAGAAGTGTGAACTCAGATTTTTATTAGAATATCAATGTTATTGATCGTTTGATATTTGGGAAATTATGTATGCACGAAATAGATTTGAGAATCTATGATTAAAATTTTATGATGACATCTCATGTAAATTGCATACTTGTATGTAACGCGGGTGATATGGTGAAAGTACGCCTTGGAATACATAGATTCTCAGAAGGATTTGTTTGGGATACATAACTCCTCGAAAGGATGTACTGGGTGTACCTGGTTCCTCAGAAGGATGTACTGAGATACATAGATTCTCTGAGGAATGTGCTTGGAATAGGTTTGAAAACCTATGATTGCAATTATTTTTATGATAACATATAATATAAACCGCATGCTTGTATGTAACACAGGTGAGATGATGAAAATATGTATTGGATGTACATGGCTCCTCGGTGGGATGTACGAGGTGTACTGTTGGTCGCTATGGGCAGACCCGGGTTTACTGTATATGTACCAACAACACCCCTAGCTCACTGGCCCTTTCGGCGACAGACCGCAGAGCGGCCTGAAGTCTCACCCAAAGTGATTCTAATGGGTTGGCCAAAGACTCAAGTGTCTTGGACCAGGTTCTGCGGCATCCTGCTTGTGACTCGCAGCTCTTCTTAGCCTGCGAGGTCTCTCTCTGCAATGCGCAACTTCCTATCACTCGCGATGATCCTAGCCCTTATCGCATCGCCGCATCCTGGACAACACGTAACTCTCTCCTACGCTAGATTCTCAACCTGCGGTTTCGCGCACCACAACCTCTCTGTCGGTGCGATATCGCCTCCCTGCGATATCCTACCGCGGCATCTCAGCGCACATAGCGTTACTGTGTCCGACTGACAGGACTCAACATATAAGGCTGTTTAACACTGCGACTCTTAATTGTCTTGAGTGAACATAAGCAAACTCTTATACAGAATACTTAAAGACTTCAACTTATATTTATCTTTCTATAATGCTGCGAGCTGAATAACACATACATACATTTACTATAAGCAAAGTTCATGCAATGAGTGACAGATATAGCAAGCAAACACAACACATGAATCAATCGCATAACACTCTGATTTTACGTGGTTCACTTCCAGGGTAGAAGCTACGTTCACAGAACTGTGTTTCTATATTATAACTCGGGGGAAGTATACACAGTTCTGCTACACCGCATATGCAGCTAGAGTTCACAGTTCTGGGTACCGCTGCATACTTCATATACCATGTTAAGGCTCGTTCTTGTAGTGTGGTGACCAACTGTACAAGTTTAATATTATCATCATGAATTGCTTTAATGGTCCACATGGCTTTGCATAGAAACCAATGTTGCTCTGGGTTCTCTGCCCCTGTACCCTTAAAGATAGGTAGCTTCATATCATCCCCCATTCTATTTCTACGTGGTGGATGTTGATTTGCTGTGTTACTACCACTCAGCGGTGTAGGTGGAGGTGATGTAGCGGTAGTATGTACTGTCTGCGAGCTACTGGATGGAGTTCCTACGGGATTGTTCTGAGTCCCGGTCTGTTTCTGTGGGGTGTAAGGGTGGTAAGGGATACCCCCTGCTGTTCTTTCTGTGGTACTATGACTCTGTTGTCTAGTATTATCTGAACTGTCTTCAAATATGGGAGATCTGAAATCTACTTTATATTTCTTTCCACTACGTGTACGTCCAATGTCATCAAAATCACTTTCGAACTCTTGTGACATTACTATCGTTACTTATTCATCTGAAACTAGATCCATTGTTCCTTTTTCATGTAATAACATCTTAATGGAGAAGTTTAAAGATTTTAGGTACTTACCGCGATAGCCTTTGAAGAAGTACCACTCAGACTCGCTGAAGCTTTTTCTCTGTTCAACTGCAAACTCTGTGACGAAGCCTTCTAGCACACTCGTAAGCCAGAAGTCTACTGTTCTCGTAATGGGATTATCAAGGTTCTTCACGGTCTGAATCAGCTCCGGTGTCTAGACAATGTTTCTTTTCTTCTTGAATATGTTCTTATCAGTCAACTTTGATAACCAGTCGTAAAGCTCGTTTCCATAGGTCGCAAAATATATCGTATGCAGGTCTGTAAAGATATGTTTTTGTAACCAGTCCTCTGTATTCAGTCTAGGACTCTTGTTCTCTCATTCGACGAACTCTTTCTCCTTAGACGCAACCCACTGGTTGAGTTCGTCTCTAGTAGGATGCCAACAGAACATCAGTGCTCAGTTTGTTCAAAACCGACAACGAAACCATTTGTTGGTCGCTATGGGCAGACCCGGGTTTACTGTATATGTACCAACAACACCCCTAGCTCACTGGCCCTTTCGGCGACAGACCGCAAAGCGGCCTGAAGTCTCACCCGAAGTGATTCTAATGGGTTGGCCAAAGACTCAAGTGTCTTGGACCAGGTTCTGCGGCATCCTGCTTGCGACTCGCAGCTCTTCTTAGCCCGCGAGGTCTCTCTCCGCAACGCGCAACTTCCTATCACTCGCGATGATCCTAGCCCTTATCGCATCGCCGCGTCTTGGACAACATGTAACTCTCTCCTACGCTAGATTCTCAACCTGCGGTTTCACGCACCACAGCCTCTCTGTCGGTGCGATATCGCCTCCCTGCGATATCCTACCGCGGCATCTCAGCGCACATAGCGTTACTGTGTCCGACTGACAGGACTCAACATATAAGGCTGTTTAACACTGCGACTCTTCACTGTCTTGAGTGAACATAAGCAAACTCTTATACAGAATACTTAAAGACTTCAACTTATATTTATCCTTCTATAATGCTGCGAGCTAAATAACACATACATACATTTACTGTAAGCAAAGTTCATGCAATGAGTGACAGATATAGCAAGCAAACACAACACATGAATCAATCGCATAACACTCTGATTTTACGTGGTTCACTTCCAGGGTAGAAGCTACGTCCACAGAACTGTGTTTCTATATTATAACTCGGGGGAAGTATACACAGTTCTGTTGCACCGCATATGCAGCTAGAGATCTTCTGGGTAACTCCGCACACAGCCTAGAGCCCTTCTCTCTTAGATCTCTTCTCTATCTCTATATTTCTTCTCTACAATATACTCTTCCCTCTTTGTCAATCCCCGCGGATTGTTACATACAGACTCAATGAGCTAGCTACTGGTTACAGTAAGATAACTACAGCTAATAACAGAACCAGAGCTTGACTCTTACAATACTGAAGCACAGTTAGCTGATTATCTAACTATCTATTGTCTAACTACCCAACTAACCCTTTTACAATACAAAATATATCCCTTTATAGGCGGCTCGAAGGTCTCGTTATTACAACACTGTGGGCCTGTCCCAACAGTAACCCAAAAACCCTAACTAGTGACAGTCGGCATATCTGTACTTGAAGTAGCCGCTTTCTGTCACACCGCAGCTCTCTGCAGTCTTCCATGCTTCCCGGCATTGATCATGGGTACTATGCACCGCTTCCCTTCACCACAGCTCCTCTGCAGTCTTCCACACTTCCCAGCGCTGACCATGGGTATCGGCGCTGCTTGCCTTCTTCTGTCATTCGTCTTCAATACCTCGGCCTTGTCGCTCCTTTTCCTTTATGAGGGTAGATGAACCCTCCTGTCTTCGTCGCTGCCTTCAATGCAGTGGGTGAGCTCTCTCTTCTCGGCCGCTCAGGTACTGTCGTCTTCCTTGACTTCTTCTGTCTCAACAGTCACGGTTTTCGGCTCTGTTCTGCAGCTAGAAACATGCTATGACGTCGTAGCTTTACCTTATCTCTTTATCTCTGCCAAAACTGTTTATCCGCCAAAATGGCAGCTTCTCCTGTAGCTGCGGGACCCTACTCCAACATGTACATAGCTTCTTGAAGGGATGTGTTTGGAATAGGTTTGGAAACCTATGATGGAAATCTTATAATGGCATCTGATGAAAATTGCATGTTTATATGTAACGCATTTGAGATGATGGAAACATGTATAGGAAGTACACGGCTCCTCTGGAAGGATGTACTTGGGTACATAGCTTCTGCCCCCTACCATCTAGGCACCAGTATGCATCACTAGGGACACCCAGGGTGTAAGACATTCGGTTAGATCACTTCTTTCCGCACACATTCACGTCGTAATGGGACTGTCACGAGAGTGGCGGCTCCGTGAAGAGAATAACCCCTAGGTATTATGATGTCGAGAAGGTAAGCGCCTGCGCATTGGTAAGCACTTGGAGGAGGTGTTGGGCCCTTAAGCTAGAGCTGCCATTGAACACCCAAGGAGGTGTTAGGCTCTGAATCGGGGTTGACCAGATCTTGGTTGAGAGATGTTATACATATAAGTATTTGGTTTACTTATCAAAATTTTGTTGTTATTGATTTTCTTAAATATACATGAGCATATGATGCAGCCATGGTTTTGGCAATCTTGTTATAGATTGCATCCTCTAGGAATGAATCTGACATGTGAATTAATCTGTTGTGATGTTCGGAAAGGAAGCACCTGAAGCACCTAGAGGAGGTGCAGACTCTTAAACAAAACTGCTATTGAAGCACCCAAAGAGGTGTTGGGCTCAAGAACAGAGCTGTCAGACCTCGGTTGAGAGGTATTTTCAGGTGATCCGAGGCTTGCAGAAATTTGGCCACCCTTTAATGCACACCCAGGTGTGAGTGCCATGGTTGTATAAAGCAAAGTCGGATACCTGTGGAACCAAAAGAAACTACTTATGTAGATGATTATTTGGTTCACTTGACAATTTTTTGTTGATTTTATGTCAATATACATGTGCATGTGATTCATCTATGATTTTGGAAAATATTGTGAATACTAACATGGGAATCGACTCATTGCTTGGAGATTGAGCATAGGTATTGTTGGTTGCCAAAGACACTGGAAATGTTCCAAGCTGAGGAGAAGGATTCTCCAAGACTAGAAAATGATCTTGTGGTGTGTGCTGATGCATACAAGCAAGGACTTGGGAAAGTTACAGATCATGCCATTGGACAGATAAAGGTGCAGAGGAAGCACTGCGGTCCTGAAGAGGTTACGTGGGAGCTAGAGGATGCCATGCGACCGACACATCCTTTTTGGTTCAAATTTGTAGAGCACTGAGGGCAGTGTCAATGTAGCAATTGTTAAATTATTATAAAGCACTGAGGACAGTGCTATTGAACGGGAAGGGGAATGTAACACCCCGGTTTTGACCTAGTGGTATTTTGATTGTACATGATGTAAATATTTTATGGAATCATGGCAAGGAGCTCAAGCCCAAGGCCCTGGCATTTATTGATGTTTTGTGTATAGGTGATCAAGGTTGATCCCTACGGTTTATGGTTTTAAGCAATATATATATATATTTGTGAATATCATGTAATTATGCAATTAATAGAATACCACAACTAGCTATGTACTGCAATGTTAAAGAGATGGGGGCATGGTTTCACAAAGAATAGGGATGGGGGAATGTTTAACTTTGAGCCATTGGGGAAAAGCCACGTGTCAAAAGAAAGCATCGAAAAACATATTCCCATTCCCTCATGCATTCATGTTTTCATCTTCCCTCACGTTTTGGGGAGCGGCGGGACATTTTTTATCATTTTGTTCATTCACTGTGCAGGGGGTATGCTCATCATCATGGTTCATCCAAACATACAAGAAGAACTGTGTCTTTGCTCTGTGTTATTTGTTCTGAACCTTTTACCATTATTCAACAGTCGTGAACCTCATGGGATGAGCAATTTGTTGTTTTGCTGAGCGATTGGGCGGTGGGGATCACTCAATGTTATGAGAGAATGCTCCTCCGAGCTTTCCCCGGTGTTGTCGACCATTGGTTCATCGTTCTGAGCGGTGGTCTGATTTACCTAAGTCGTGGAAGGTGTTTCCGCAATGGTTTCCTCTGTTACAGAGTGAGTGGAGCATGTTTACTGTCTCTTACCTTGTGGTTGTTGTGATGTGCACCTTGGTTCGGGTCTGATTTGTATGCAAGAATTAGGGGTGAAAGAGAAGAGGAATGGGCTTGTTGACCTAGTGCAGAGAGGAACCTCATGAAAAGATAAGAGCGACTGGTAAATCCCCACTGCGTGGCCCTGAAGAGCATTGGAAGGGAAGGCATAGCCTGAGGGACTGTGGAGCAGAGAAGAGGATGCTTCCTTGTATTGGGGTGCAGTTATTGTAGATACCAGGCCAGATAAATCTTGTGTAGGTGTCCCTACGTCTTGAATGAACCACTAGCTTAGCATTTCTACCTTTCCATCGCCTTAGCAATCTGTTAACCCAAGGGAGATTGTCTTGGATGGTAGTCTGTTAACCCAATTGGATCTTGGCTTGGATGTGTCTTGTTGTGCACTTAGCCTTGTGTGTAATTCTTGGCTGGTCCTTAATGTGAATGTTGGCTTGGATGACTATAGTCTGATAAACCGATTTGTTAGTTGGCTTGGCTGAATAGTCTGATAAACCCAACTGTTAGATGGCTTGGTTGATTAGCCTGATATACCTAGCAGTCTAAGTCACAGGGTTCGCCGAACCTAATCCTTGAGGTTCGAGGTTCAGCAAACCTCAAAAAAAATTTCAGGTTCGGCGAACCTAATGCCGAACCTAATCAAGGCGAACCCAAACCTAATGGCGAACCTAATGGCGAACCTAAATGAACCTAAACGATTTTCGAATTTTTAATTAAAAAAAAAACAAATTTAAAAAAAAAAGGGTACCCTAGCCTGATACCTAAATCGTTTTACCTCGTTTAGACTCCGCCCTAGCACCCGATACAAACTCCGCCGCAACTCTGTCCGACTCCGCCCGATCTCTGCAAGACTGAACATCATCATGATTCAGTGTTCAGTGTTCACCTCTTCAAGAGTCAGACCCATCACCGATTCAGTCACTGAAGCTCATCTTCAATTGCTTTTTCATTTCGAGAGAAATATCAACTTTGAAAGATGGTATCATTTCACGAAAATGAAAGCGTAATCTTTAGTTACTTTTACGTGTTGGTTGGCTGTGTTTTATGGAAGTTTTGCATCATAATTTATGTCGCTGAAGTTTTCTGGGGTTATATGGTATGATATTTTTTTTCTTCGGAATACCATGTATTAACACTTTGTTATTTAGCTAAAGTTTGATGGTTGATATGGCATAATGCTTTATTTTTATTTGCTTAAAGTAAGCTGGATTGATATAATATGGCATAATACTTTATTTGGTTGATATGGCATATACTTTATTATCTACCATACAATTTTTATTTGGTTAAAGTAAGTTGGGTTGATATATTATGGCATAATATTTTCGTTAGAATACAATGTAAACTCTTTGTTACCCAAAGAATGTTGGGTTGATATATGGCTTAATGCTGGGTTGATATATGGCATAACGCTCGACCTTTTGTTTTGATTGGGGTTATAAAGTATATTTAGTTGATATGGTATGGCATGATATTTTCTTTAGAAAACAATGTGAAACTCTTTGTTATTTGGTTAAATATGCAAGCATATTGCTTGAGTTTCAATGTAAACTCTTTGTTACCCAAAGAATGCTGGGTTGATATATGGCATAATGTTAGACTTGTCATAAACAACAAGTGTGTATATATATATATATATATATATATATTCGAACCTAATGTCGAACCTCATCCGAACCTCATCGAAAAATTCGAACCCGAACCGAACCTAATGCTCGCCGAACCCGAACCCGAACCTGAACCGTGTGACTTAGCTAGCAGTATATTGGCTCGGTTGTTGCAGCCTAATAAACCCAACTGTGTTGGCTTGGTTGAGTTTTTGTTGTATCCTTGGCTATATGTGAGTCTACTAGTGTTTTCTTATTCCTTGTGGAAATCATGCCCAGCTTGGGGGTGGCAGTGTTGCTGAGAGATTGATGAGTGCACTGGCCTATGGTTGGGTAGAACGTTGCAGCGATGTAGCTAGTTGCGGGACAAAATTCTTTCAAAGATAAGTATCTATGTGCTAATCTCTGCATTTGCATTTGCTTGATGAAATATGATGAACATGTTTAATGTGTTGAATGGATGAATTGCTTCCGCTGTATAATTACAATTGTATGCATCTGTGTATGTTTTCTTTCAATGCATTTTAAATTACGTTATGGGGCTTAGATTGTCCGGATTGGTGATGGCCTGAATGATCAAATCTATCCAAGACTTCGGCTAACAAGTTGAATTTCCGAGCAGAAATCTTCTTTCCGCAACTTATGGAATGCAGGATGCGGAAACATCTTGCTATAAATTCTATTCCCTACAGATTTCCTTCCGCAACTCTCCTTTTCGCAACTTGCAGGATGCGAGATGCAACCTCGCGATATCTATTTCCGCAACGGCCTATTCCGCATGCAGGATGCAGGATCGCAATTTCTCCGCAGATCTCCTTCCGCAACTCTCCTTTCTGCAATGGTCTATTTCGTATGTGGGATACAGGATGCGGGATCGTAGTTTCCATATTTCCCCGATTCCACAAACTCAATCATTCCACACCGTTGATTGTTGTGGGTTTATTCTCAGCCGTTGATCTGTTTCCACATGCAGAACAGATCGTGACTGTCGATTTCCGTCGCGATCTTTCTCGGCCGTTCGATCTCCTCTGAGATCTTTCTTCATAGATCGTTGAATTGAGCACTGTCGGGATCAATTTCTCTGCTACTAGGAAGCTAGAAAATTTACACACAGACTTGAATAGATTGAACTTCAAGTCGGATGCTCATTCATCAAACGTGTGGAACTATGGTCGTGTTTCTCCTCTAAGGCGGGAGGGGACGTGACAGTCTCTCTTTTCAAACTTTCTCTCTTTTCAAACTTGCGACCTCCATTTATAAGCTAGATGTTGTAGAACTGTTGTTCTTTTCGCCCAGATATTTGAAGAATCCACATATTGTATTTGAATTCTAATTTTTGAGAGCCCAGATTGCATTCTGTTAACTAATGCGTTTTTTGTGAAATGCAATTTTTTATTTGAGCGGCCTCCCATGTGTGACCTGCGATCTCAATGAGATAGACGTATGTTGAAGCGCTGAGACTTTCGGAAGACTCACGCCATCTATCAAATGTGTGAAGTGTAACTGCTGGGATGAGCCGAATTGAATTTGCTGAGGACTCACGCTCTTGCTCAGTTATGTGGAGGCAAGACACTTTATTCAATATTGAAATTGCTCGTTGGAAATACAAAAACCATAATTTTTGACTTAATTCTTGTTCATGGAGTATGTCTGCAAATATTGCTCATATGTATAGAATACCTGCTGTATGAGCCTGAGAGTATTGTATGTTGTGTAATTGATGAGCGCGTGGCTTATGTATGAACCTATGAAGGATGCGTATGAGTCCATGACTGATGTGTATGTTGTATTGGAGTCTAAATATTGTAGAATATAAGTCTATAACTGCTTGGAGCTGCGGATGTGACCATACCCTTCATATAAGAAGAGTGTTGTGACTTCTTTCCGTTGTTCTGAAATTTCTCACATCAGCTTGAAGATTGTAGCTGTAAGTGCTTGGAGCTGCGGATGTGACCATACCCTTCATATAAGAAGAGTGTTGTGACTTCCTTCCGAAATTTCTCACATCAGCTTGAAGATTGTAGCTGAGAATGGGTGCTCTCCCCCCACCACAAGGATTCTGATGGAACTCGTAAACACTAAACCTCAATGTGAGTGAATAATCCCATGCTTGAATTCAAGTGCGTGGAGCTGCGTCTTGAATGTTTCATTTGGATATGATCATTGTTGTGACTCAAGACCAAGTTGAAGACTACTTGGAGAGTGTGAAACTGCTAGAAGTTTTCTTGTTGTTGGTTGGTTTGTAAGTTGGACATCTAGGTTAGCATCCAATAGTGGTCTTAATAACCATAGAAGAAGAATATTTGGTAGCAACTAAGGTCAACAAATACGAAATATAGTTAGAGCGACTCCTGGATGAATTCAAGTGAATGAATTTAAGTTGATGCGGGGAAGCTCGCTTTGCATTTTGATTATCAAAGTGTTATTTATTTAGTGAAGAATCCAATGTTTCATCATCAAATGAAGTATATTGATATTAAGTAAAATTTCTTAAGAATAGTGGAATAAGGTAGGATTGTTGATGAGAATATTGTATATATTCTTACGAATCCATTGCATATATTTTTACGAATCGAGTTAGAAAAGATGAATTTGAATGGTGCAAAACTTCTCTAGGATTGCTAAAAATGCGATGAAGGTAACATTGGGAAATGACACACTAGTGAAAAACAAAGGCAATTAACTTTTTGTATATTAACTTTAAGTGGGATAATGTTAGGGGATGAAGTCAATATCTAGATTTCTAGTATTATTCTTATAGAGTACATGACTAAGCTCATACATGATTCATATGCACCAAAGGGGCCGACCAAAAACTCTAGGCAACCAAATTTAGAACCTTCTAATGTATTTCAATTATTTACGAGACCCTCATATGCATTGTATAAAAGGGAAATGGCCCCTAGCATTGTTGTACAAAAACAATTGTAAGTTTTTTGTTAAATAGTAATAAAAGATCAAATATGTCATCACCCCATGGTTTTACCTACACACAGTGTTTTTCCATGTAAATCTTGTATTATATTTTTATTGTTGTCTGCTTTAGTTTTTATATTTTTCTAACATATTTTCTCTAGCCGATACCTTTAATATAACAATCAAAGACATGTTATCCACTACTCTACTACCTATTCAATTTCTAAGGACAATATGTTTCCTCATGGGCCATAAGGTGACATGCTTGTAGAAAATATTTTGTTAGATAGAGGATTGTTCTAGACCCTTAGCATGGTCACTAAAACCAAAGGATCCATAAATAATTGAAATGGTATTTAAGGAAAGATCTAAATAATTATAGAATTCTTAAAAGGTCCAATACATTTACTTTAAGGGTTAAACTTTGGTTAATTACAACAAAAACCAAGGACATTAAGAACATGATCCTATCTAGGATATTCATATGATTCATGATGATTATTCCCCAAATAAAAAAGGAAGAAGATGAACCATATATAGAGGAAATCTTGAGTGTTTATCAAAAGAAATGAATATAGTGTAAAATTAAAGTGGCATTGTTCACTGTCTACCCAAAACTAAAGATACATAAAACAACTAGCTAGATTTGATTAGTTTGAGGAGGCTTTGTGGAGATTGACCAAATAATTACTTCTATACATATGATACATAAAGTTTTTAGATTGGGGAATTATGCGTCCTTCGATGTGTAATGCCTCATTTTGACCTAACTGTATAAATTACCATTACCTATTTTTGTACTTTGTTGATCAGTGTGGAACCCAAATAGTATAATGACATTGTGGACTTATTATTTTATGGAAGTTAGGTATATGTGTGTGATGTTAATTTTATTAATGATGAACATGTTTTGATTTTACGCTATCATGCAAATTTAAATAAAATGCTTTGGTAAGTGGATACCAGTTTAAGTTAAACATTGAATAAATGAATATGATACCAAGTGCATGGTACATAGAATATTGATTGCATTATTATTCATTAGTAATGAAATATGTATACATGTTGATGAATGCACGATATTGCATGACATTTTGTTATGAGACTAACCAACAGGTTTAGAAGAGCTAAGGGATAGATGAGCTCTACAAAATGGAAGTACATCAACGGTATGAATTCCAAAATAGAAATGGTGTGAGGATGAATCATTATTGTTATGTATAATTATTGTTATTAACATGTTGTGTGGGATGGTGTGGGGTTCAAGAGTTAAGAAAACTCAACCATCCAAATTGGTTATTCGATGAAAAAACCTTAGTACAATAGTTACAATGTAATTACTATGTCTATGTAGACATAGTCCCTTGTTCCATTAGGGGGGATGGAGGCATTACCCACAGTTATCCTCCAAAACCCGAAGTCATGGGAGGACTATGCTACGACACGCTCCCCAAGGTGTGTGATGTTGACTAGTGGGTCCCTGTTAGGGAATGTTGGTCGATGGAGTCCACCCTTCTACTTACGGGTTCTAACTGGAGATAGGTCATGCTCTAAGGTAGTCGAACAGAGGAAGGATAGGATGTGGCAGTTAGTTGTGAATTAGATAGAAGAAATGAGGAAGATAGGAATGACATGGAATTTTTAGAGGGAATCATAATTAACTGTGTTGAAACCTTTTCTTGATTCTTGTACTGTATCTCAGTATATTATGTTGGTGTCATAACTTATTATGATATGAGTTAGTGTATAAACATTACAAATTCGTGTTTACTTAGGTGTCGGTAGATGGTAACTTGTGTGATTATGTGTGGTGTGTGGTTGAGTACTATTAGTGTACCTACACAATGCGTGTAAGCATTAACTACTCTTACATAACTTGTATACGTATATATAAGCTTGCGTGAATTAATATTAAATTATTTTGATTAGGCATTGATACATTGTGATTATGACTAATTACATTACTATTACCTATTTTGTTAAGAAATGATATTATTACATCAAGTTAGCAATGAATGGTTGATTAATTGTGATTGGGGTTAATTATTAATAGTGACCAATAAAGGTGAAATAATGTTAATGATATTAATAATGTTAATAATATTCAGCCCTAATAGTGGTATAGCTTGATCGTTGGCCAAGGGATTGGTGTATTGATGGTTAACATTTCATGATAGATAGATGCAACTAATGTTTAACAGCTGCATGCACATGGTTCTTAAGTGGTCACCAAATTTTTAAATAAGTTCACAAATATTGATGCACTTAATAAAATATAACTAAAACACGCCCAAACATATGAAGATTAAACTTAAACTATGGAAATCCATTATATATATATATATATATATATATATATATATATATATATATATTACTAGATTTCTTAATTTGTAATTTCTGGTAATAAAATTGGTTTAGGGATGGAAAAAGAACAATTAACATATTGTAGACCACCATTTTAAAATGAAGAAACCAATACTTTTAAGTTTAAAAAAAATTATAGTAATTTACTCCACAACTGATATCTTAATTGGAGGAAAATGAGACACTTTGATATAAAACTACATGCATTATTATTATTATTACTACTTTGTATTGTATTTTGCAATCAATAGTTTTAGGTTTTATGGATTGTTAATTTTACTTTATAAACATGCAAAAATCGAAATGGATCCAAAGAAAAATATTATTTTAAAAGTTACATTGCCTTTTACAGTTATTTTACAATTTATGTCTAAACAAAAATGATTATGAAATCCGTGAAGGTGATAATAACTTCGGTATTAATATATGATATAAGATAGATTGCTAAGTCCACATTGCCTGATTTACTACATGCCATTTTATTAGTAATATTTTAAAAGAAATACAGGGTGTTTTTTTCACATGAAAATATGTACAGAAAAGTCAGCAATACTTTCCCACAATAATGGATGGTAGAGGTGGTAAATCGTCAGCCATCCTAGTAGAAGGCCTAACCTCAAAGGACTCAAGGCTCGAACCCGTGACCTCTCCCCGAACCGAGAGAGTGTGCACACGTCTTACCATTTGAGCTAACCCTTAGGGCTAAAATAAATGGTGTTTAAGTCTTCCATATAACACCAACCTCATTGATCATAGTGATATTTCACATTAAAGCATTGTTAGTAAAAAGCTTTGATTTCCAAAATTTTTAATCCCCACTTGCATCAATAAGCACATTATTATATATTAATACAATAACTATTATTTTTGACAAGTGAACATTGTTATATGCGATTAAAAGACAATGCATGGCCATTCCAATTTTGGTGTAGAAATGCACAGCTATCAAAGAAGTCCTTGAGATCACGAAGTAATTTCCCTTGAACACAATAAATCTAGGTCAAATTTAAATAAACAATTGAGTTTCCTTAAAAAAAACCAAAAAACAAACAAACCATGAACCTTATTTAATTGATTGTTTTTATTATTTAAGGAAAATTTAATATAATCACTTTTTTAGTATAATGGTTTAGAATCAATGAATGAAATTTTATTGATATCTTATGTTACTGTTGATGAAACTGTCATTGATGCCAACATGGTCTTGATGTCATTGATGTCACCACTTTGTTGAAGCTCTTGAAGAAGCCCTGCTGATGATGCTGAAGACCCTAGAGATGATCCTGAAGCCTTGGTAGACAATGGAGAAGCCCATGAAGTCTTGGAACCGTTGATGAAGACCCTGATGACCTTGCAAAGGTCATGGAGCCCACTACTGGCAATTGATATGGTTAGATGGCATGATGAGCCTTGATGGAGATGATAATTCTTGAAGATGGTCCTAAGTGCATATCTTGCACCCACTTATATGATGGATGGCCATGACCCTGCATGAAGCTCTTAATACCATAAAAGTTCGTGAAGAAGCCATCAAGAAGAATTCAAGTCATTTCATGATGGCCTGCACAAATTGAAGAAAATATGAGTAAAGGATCTTGTCAATGCAAGCAAGACCCTAATAAGATGATAGCCCTCGTCATGCCCTTTCCAACGGTAGGTGGCACGTCACGTGGTTCCTCATGGTTGATGAGATATTAACTTTTGAAGTTGACCTAACAAAAATTATAAGTCGGCTCAGTCAAACACAAAGTCGGCTCAGTCAAAGTTTTATTAAATAAAATATTGTTTTATAGTATGTCGGCCCCATTAAAAATAATAATAAAATACAAGTCGGCTCAGCAAAATATGGAGGAGAAATTAGTATAAATACCCTCTCAAAGTTTTCGTTTTGGCTATGGAAATTTCGGAGGAGCTCTGTGATTTTTACTGAGGCAGCCACAGCCTCACTGAGGAGAATTTCGGGTACTGTAGCAGCTACAGTAGACAGGAAACTTTTTTTTTTAAGTTTTTTTTTATCTCTGTAACCTCGTGGGAGCAGCATCTCTGGATTTTTCAGCAGTCAAGACAGTCCCATTTTTTTGGAGATCTTACATTTTTGGAGATCTTTACTTATTTGTTCAGTGCAACTGTTGAAGACTCTTAGGCTGCTACAACAGCACGCAAGGGTGATCTAGGGCCACTGTATGACCCTGCTGAGAGGGTGCTGATGCTGCTAGGGGATCATGGACATTTGCTGGCCATTATTGCTATCATTTGAGAAGAGATTTCATAGTGGAGAGGGTGTGAGACACCATGGCAGTGAATATTCTATTGCTGGGCAGTGTGAAATTGTTGGGACAGTAACATATTCACTGTGGAGCAACCAATAAATTGTGTGGGTCAAGTTTTATGCCATTAAAGAGGTTGAAACTTGAGGGAGTTGTTCCTTCACTGCTGGATGCATTAGTGGTCATCTATCTCTTTGCCATGATCACAATCTCAGTTGACAGTGGTCTGCACTGTACATTACTCATCTACAGGAGTTTATTTCACTGCTATTGGGCATCTATATTGTTAACTGTATTTCTTAAGTGACTGTCCACTATAGTGGGCTACTACAGGCAGGAAGAAAGGGTCTGCACTATATACCAGTAATCTACAGCCAGTCTGGGCATAAAGGGAGGTCGCCACAGGTAGAATCAGAGGGTCTGTGACTTATACCAGTCACCTACAGGATCATTGAACAGCAGCAGAGTTCCTATCATTGGTTAAGGACGTGGTCAAAGAGAAACATGATATCTCTGTTATAGAAGACGCAGGAGTAAATTGTGTTACAGTATTATATGTGGTGAGACTATCTATGGCTGCTGGGCGTGTTAAGAAGACTACTCCCATGCTTATCCTGATAAAGTATACACAGTTCATGAATGAACAAGTGGAGATGATGAGGAAGGTATGCACAGTTCGATGTTGAACTCTTCTTGCAAACAATCAGTCCATTCCTTTTTATTGGAGTCCATTCATAGCACAAATATACAGCTCAAGGTGCATGAACAGTCTAAGTTCTTGGGTTGTTATCAGCACTATCCTCTTGCCAACTAAATAGAGTCATCTTCAGCAACAATAAGGCATGATTACTTGTGAGGTCTTGGTAAGCTTGTAGAAGCATATGTCTGGATTTTTAAGGTCAAATTTCTTACTGTTTTCTTTGGAAAAACACGCTAAAAGATGAGGCCTAGAAAGACTGTTTTTGGGGCTGTTTTTTAAACAGAAAATAAGGTAAAAAATAGGCTGACTTTTTGGACTGTATTATCTCTGCAATAAGCAAGGAATGTATTTGCATACTTAAGAAGAGTTTTTAGAGCAGCCTTGTGAGGTAAATTGATAGAGACTTAAAGTCTGAGTTTGAAGTACTGTGATCAATCATGTTTGAGGGCAGAACTGAAGCATATGCTTGGTGAACATCCCTAAGGTAGAAGTCTGTACTTGTTGACAATATTAATATGATGTTTGCACAGTATCAAGTATGCACAATAGTATGATCACATTGGTAGATGAATTGTATTTTAGATAGCAAAATAATTTTCTCAGTAGTGGAATGTAAGCAGTGAAGTATACATTGTTGTATACAGCAGTGATGTAATCAGGTTTTTGAAGTACACAGTATATACACAGTTCATTATTGTCTTGAATTTTTCTCCCTGTTTCTACACATTCCTAGTGTGGACATTGTTTGGGGTATTTCTTAACTCATTGATCATCTAAGAACACACACAGTGGAAGATACACAATCTAAGATGGCTGTCCTGAGTTGACTGTGTGCAAGCTAATACACAGGCCAGCATGAAGATGATCATCATCCAAGTTTGAAGTGTTTGAAGAGAAGATGACTGCCCATTAGATTCACAGATCACCGTCTTCATCTACAGCGTGGAGTCTGCACAGTTGAAATACATACAAAGTCATCCCAATGACCTTTGGTATGTATGACAGCTTGTTTACTCAAGAGTAATGATGTGAGTGCTAGGTTGCATACACAGCCTGAGTTAGTAACATGACAGCCACTTGAAGTGTGATCAAGACATTGTCTTGACAGTATGATGATGATAGTGATGTACACAGTAAAGGTGGAGTATGTACAGTAATATACCTCAGCATAAATTCTTGTGACATAATGTTGATGATATGGTAGTAAGGCATCTACAGCAGTATGGAATGTACTCTCAGCCAAAGACATGTTGACATGTGGCTTCTTGAGCAACAGTGATAAGCAGATTGACCAGATTTTGGTGAGCAGGTTAACCAGAGATGATGAACAGTGATGAGTAGACTTGATAACTCAGCAGGTATTGAGGAGCTGTGATTGATGGTTGATGTGCACAGATGTTTGAGCAGAGATTGAGACTATGACCAGCAGCAGAGATGATGAGCCAAGATGATGAGCAGGAAAAATGAGCAGCAGTGAGCAATGGTACAGCAGAGTCGATGTGATGAGCAGAGAAGATGAGCAGCTTTGATGTGTCAGAGATTTCTTGTGTGACACACGTATATTGTATTGTAAAAGCAAGCTTGTCTTGCTTTTGAGGTTAGGATACCTCAAACCCTTCTTAGCAGGGTCTAAGAAAACCAGGCAGGGTCCTGGATGCAGAGTAGGTGCTCTATATATCAGTAGGTGATGATTTTGCCCAACGGTTGTAGCCGAACCAAACTAATATAAAAAGATTACAAATTTATATGATGTGGTGTTCTTCTGTGTTATGGTTCTTGATGCTATGATATGTGAATAATGTGTTTATGAAATGTTTATGTGATTGGTAGATTGATGAACTGGTAGCTATCTGTGATAAGCTAAGAAAAGTTTAAAATTGGCTTCACACTGATTCACCCCCCCTCTCAGTGTCTACAATTGGTATCAGAGCCGGCCTTCGTAACGAGCCTAGCAAGCTTGAAGGAGATCCTTATACACAATGGAGGAAAAGAAAGAGTCATCAAGCAATGACGTGCCTGTACTGGATATTGCAGATTATTTCAGTTGGAGGAGCAAAATGAAGGCTTATATGAAGAAGTTTGGTGTTTGAGAAATTGTTATCAATCCACCCACTCCATCAAACAAGAAAGGAAAAACAACTGCACAGAAGGAAGCAAAGAAGGACAACACTACAGCCTTGAAGTTCCTCTTGGATGGACTTCCCAGCTCAGTGAAGGAAAGTGTAGGAGAGTACACTTCGGCAAAAGACCTATGGTTCAAGCTGGAGAGTGAGTATTAAAAGGCAAGACCAGAACCCGAAAAGACAGATCAGAAATCAGAAGACAAGCCCCCAGAAGAGCTCAATCAAGAAGAAGATAAACAGGAAGAGGACTCTAGTAAAGGTATGGACTCTTGTGATTATGATAACTTGTGTGATGAAATTGAGAAGGTTCTTGCAGATGATGATGAAGCAATATTGAAAGCTAAACAGAGAATTATAAACTATGTATGCAACATAGATCTCAGAGCTAATTGGTTCTTGAACAAAGTTGATCTTAATCAATCTGATTACAAGATGTTTAGGACGACAACCTTTGATTATATGGATAATCTCCAAAAGCAGAATGTTGAACTAAAGGAGTTGCTTAAGAAACTTAAGCATGAAGGAGTAGGTTGGCTGAAATTGCTGAAGGAAAAGGAAGTAGAAAATGAACAACTAAAGATTGATTTGATCGATCTAACCCTAGAACAAAAGAACCATGATAAAGATTCAAAAATACTTGAAGAAGCAAGAGAGGTAACTCATGACTTGAAGACTCAGCTGGAGGAAGCCAAGAGGACAGAAAAAATATTGAAGAGACAGCTAGAAGAAGAGGAGGAAACAGTCCAGAAGATGGAAATGGAGGTAGTTGGTCTCAGGAAGAAAGGTAAGAAAAATGAAGCCTTGGTCAAGCTCCAGGACAGTTCAATTGTCCTAGATAAGATCTTAGATTGCCAAAGATCTCCACTCGACAAAATTGGTCTTGGTTATAAGAAGAACAAAGAAAAACTTGAAGATAACACTTGGTCTCTGAAGACTCCAGAAGCAGGTCCATCAACGTCCAAAGCTGCCCCCCAGGCACCTGCGCATAACAACAAGGAGTTTGGAAGTTCAAAGATGAAACAAGGAGTTAGGTCTGTTCATCAAAGCAACTTCATAAAGGAAACAACTCCAAGACCCAGGTATGAAAGTGGCTTCAATGGTTATTGTTATTCTTGTTCTAACTTTGGTCATAAGTCTATGGATTGTAGGTTCCATGGAAGAAGAAGGGCTGGAAGCCCCAATGTCACAGTTAGATGTTGGACATGCAATCAAGTCGGACATGTTGTTGCCACATGTCGCACAGTGAGATGCTACTCCTGCAGTGGGTTTGGACACAAAGCACATGAATGTGCCAGACAAAGAAGTCAACCAAGAAGGAATACTCCATACACATCAGCAAGAAGATTTGAAGATCAGAAGTCAAATGTCTACAATCAGGGATGGAGAAATGAAGTTGATCAAAGAAGTGTTGGAAGTTCCAACAGCTCAGTTAAGTGCTGGTCATGCAACAAATTTGGGCACAAAGCACAAAACTGTTGGAATGATATGAGAAGACTAACATATAGCTCAGCCAAGAAAACCAGCAAGGACAATGAAGGAACAGATGCTCAGAGGACAGATGCCAAAAAGCAAGTTTGGATAAGGAAGACCGAGTAGTTGTAGAAAGGAGAAGCTGATCAGAGTAGGGAGGATGGCTACCATATGGCAAGCCAAGTGTAAGGTCTCTCAAATACCTTAGCACACATTGAGTTCATGAGGCTGGAGAATGAACTCAAAGGAGAAAGGATGGTTACTCCAGGCATACAGACAGGTCCTAGGATCGTGCATATTGACAGGGGGAGCAGTCAGCCGTAATCAGAGATCTCAGACACAGGTATGTGGGCACCCTTTGCCATTGATGCCAAAGGGGGAGAGATGAAGACAAAGGGAGAGTTGCAGACAAAAGGGGAGCATGCTCATAGGGGGAGCATGAGTTGTTGTCATCAATGACAAAGGGGGAGATTGTTGATGAAACTGTCATTGATGCCAACATGGTCTTGATGTCATTGATGTCACCACTTTGTTGAAGCTCTTGAAGAAGCCCTGCTGATGATGCTGAAGACCTTAGAGATGATCCTGAAGCCTTGGTAGACAATGGAGAATCCCATGAATTCTTGGAACCCTTGATGAAGACACTGATGACCTTGCAAAGGTCATGGAGCCCACTACTGGCAATTGATATGGTTAGATGGCATGATGAGCCTTGATGGAGATGATAATTCTTGAAGATGGTCCTAAGTGCATATCTTGCACCCACTTATATGATGGATGGCCATGACCCTGCATGAAGCTCTTAATACCATAAAATTTCGTGAAGAAGCCATCAAGAAGAATTCAAGTCATTTCATGATGGCCTGCACAAATTGAAGAAAATATGAGTAAAGGATCTTGTCAATGCAAGCAAGACCCTCATAAGATGATAGCCCTCGTCATGCCCTTTCCAACGGTAGCCGGTGGCACGTCACGTGGTTCCTCATGGTTGATGAGATATTAACCTTTGAAGTCAACCCAACAAAAATTATAAGTCAGCTCAGTCAAACACAAAGTCGGCTCAGTCAAAGTTTTATTAAATAAAATATTGTTTTATAGTATGTTGGCCCCATTAAAAATAATAATAAAATACAAGTCGGCTCAGCAAAATATGGAGGAGAAATTAGTATAAATACCCTCTCAAAGTTTTCATTTTGGCTATGGAAATTTCGGAGGAGCTCTGTGATTTTTACTGAGGCAGCCGCAGCCCTCACTGAGGAGAATTTTGGGTACTGTAGCAGCTACAGTAGACAGGAAAAAAAAATTTAAGTTTTTTTTTATTATCTCTGTAACCTCGTGGGAGCAGCATCTCTGGATTTTTCAGCAGTCAAGACAGTCCCGTTTTTTTGGAGATCTTACATTTTTGGAGATCTTTACTTATCTGTTCAGTGCAACTGTTGAAGACTCTTAGGCTGCTACAGCAGCACGCAAGGGTGATCTAGGGCCACTATATGACCCTGCTGAGAGGGTGTTGATGCTGCTACGGGATCGTGGACATTTGCTGGCCATTATTGCTATCATTTGAGAAGAGATTTCATAGTGGAAAGGGTGTGAGACACCATGGCAATGAATATTTTATTGTTGGGTAGCATGAAATTGTTGGGACAGTAACATATTCACTGTGGAGCAACCAATAAATTGTGTGGGTCGAGTTTTATGCCATTAAAGAGGTTGAAACTTGAGGGAGTTGTTCCTTCACTGCTGGATGCATTAGTGGTCATCTATCTCTTTGCCATGACCACAATCTTCAGTTGACAGTGGTCTGCACTGTACATTACTCATCTATAGGAGTTTATTTCACTGCTATTGGGCATCTATATTGTTAACTGTCTTTCTTAAGTGACTGTCCACTATAGTGAGCTGCTACAGGCAGGAAGAAAGGGTCTGCATTATATACCAGTCATCTACAGCCAGTCTAGGCACAAAGGGAGGTTGTCACAGTTAGAATCAGAGGGTCTGTGACTTATACCAGTCACCTACAGGATCATTGAACAGCAGCAGAGTTCCTATCATTGGTTGAGGACGTGGTCAAAGAGAAACATGATATCTCTGTTATAGAAGACGCAGGAGTAAATTGTGTTACAGTATTATATGTGGTGAGACTATCTATGGCTGCTGGGCGTGTTAAGAAGACTACTCCCATGCTTATCCTGATAAAGTCTACACAGTTCATGAATGAACAAGTGGAGATGATGAGGAAGGTATGCACAGTTCGATGTTGAACTCTTCTTGCAAACAATCAGTCCATTCCTTTTTATTGGAGTCCATTCATAGCACAAATATACAGCTCAAGGTGCATGAACAGTCTAAGTTCTTGGGTTGTTATCAGCACTATCCTCTTGCCAACTAAATAGAGTCATCTTCAGCAACAAGAAGGCGTGATTACTTGTGAGGTCTTGGTAAGCTTGTAGAAGCATATGTCTGTTTTTTTAAGGTCAAATTTCTTACTGTTTTCTTTGGAAAAACACGCTGAAAGATGAGGCCTAGAAAGACTGTTTTTGGGGCTGTTTTTTAAACAGAAAATAAGGTAAAAAATAGGCTGACTTTTTGGACTGTATTATGTTTGCAATAAGCAAGGAATGTATTTGTAGACTTAAGAAGAGTTTTTAGAGTAGCCTTGTGAGGTAAATTGATAGAGACTTAAAGTCTGAGTTTGAAGTACTGTGATCAATCATGTTTGAGGGCAGAACTGAAGCATATGCTTGGTGAACATCCCTAAGGTAGAAGTCTGTACTTGTTGACAATATTAATATGATGTTTGCATAGTATCAGGTATGCACAATAGTATGATCACAGTGGTATATGAACTGTATTTTAGATAGCAAAATAATTTTCTCAGTAGTGGAATGTAAGTAGTGAAGTATACATTGTTGTATACAGCAGTGATGTAATCAGGTTTTTGAAGTACACAGTATATACACAGTTCATTATTGTCTTGAAGTTTTCTCCCTGTTTCTACACAGTCCTAGTGTGGACATTGTTTGGGGTATTTCTTAACTCATTGATCATCTAAGAACACACACAGTGGCAGATACACAATCTAAGATGGCTGTCCTGAGTTGACTGTGTGCAAGCTAATACACAGGCCAGGATGAAGATGATCATCATCCAAGTTTGAAGTGTTTGAAGAGAAGATGACTGCCCATTAGATTCACAGATCATCGTCTTCATCTACAGCGTGGAGTCTGCACAGTTCAAAGACATACAAAGTTAGCCCAGTGACCTTTGGTATGTATGACAACTTGTTTGCTCAGGAGTAATGATGTGAGTGCTAGGTTGCATACACAGCCTGAGTTAGTAACATGACAGCCACTTGAAGTGTGATCAAGACATTGTCTTGACAGTATGATGATGATAGTGATGTACATAGTAAAGGTGGAGTATGTACAGTAATATACCTCAGCATAAATTCTAGTGACATAATGTTGATGATATGGTGGTAATGCATCTATAGCAGTATGGAATGTACTCTCAGCCAAAGACATGTTGACATGTGGCTTCTTGAGCAACAGTGATAAGCAGAATGACCAGATTTTGGTGAGCAGGTTAACCAGAGATGATGAGCAGTGATGAGTAGACTTGATAACTCAGCAGGTATTGAGGAGCTGTGATTGATGGTTGATGTGCACAGATGTTTGAGCAGAGATTGAGACTATGACCAGCAGCAAAGATGATGAGCCAAGATGATGAGCAGGAAAAATGAGCAGAGATTAATGAGCAGCAGTGAGCAATGGTACAGCAGAGTCGATGTGATGAGCAGAGAAGATGAGCAACTTTGATGTGTCAGAGATTTCTTGTGTGACACAAGTATATTGTATTGTAAAAGCAAGCTTGTCTTGCTTTTGAGGTTAGGATACCTCAAACCCTTCTTAGCAGGGTCTAAGAAAACCAGGCAGGGTCCTGGATGCAGAGTAGGTGCTCTATATATCAGTAGGTGCTGATTTTGCCGAACGGTTGTAGCCGAACCAAACTAATATAAAAAGATTACAAATTTATATGATGTGGTGTTCTTCTGTGTTATGGTTCTTGATGCTATGATATGTGAATAATGTGTTTATGAAATGTTTTTGTGATTGGTAGATTGATGAACTGGTAGCTATCTATGATAAGCTAAGAAAAGTTTAAAATTGGCTTCACATTGATTCACCCCCCCCTATTACACCCTTGGAGCAACATGTTACATGTATAATCTAAGAAACTTTTTTAGTCAAAAGTTCTTAAGCCAAAGAAAACTATACTAATGGAAATACTTTGAGGGGTGGAATTTGTGTTAAACTTATTGAGCCAGAGGGGTCATCTAAGTTGAGTTTAGTTGGTTATAAATAATAAAGATTCAAAATGTGGAGATAAGGTTTTTATTGATGGTTAAAAACTAGTGATTTGTACATTACATATAATAATGTCATATAGAGATTAAGAAAAGTAAATCATTAAGGAAATCTTGTCCTTACGATGACTAAGTTAAGAATGGAAATGAATTAGAGAAATGACACATAAGATTTCTAAAAATTGGGGGTTAATAATATCTAGTATAGTGATGACCTCGGGTGATAACAAGAGAGGCATATACAACTTAACCAATTAATAACTAGACATGTTAAAAATATTTACTAACGAGAGATGTAAAAAGACAGTCGTAATCACCTTAAGACATTTGTAGTTTAGAATATGCTGAGATTAATTATGGATTACTATGCTTGTCTCATGACTAGTCATGTGTGTCACATTGCGTATACGAAATACTATGTTATGTGAGAGTTCCCTTCACATTGTAAGGTTAATTAAGTTACTATTGGCGATCATATGGTTGTATGAAGTACATATGTAGAGATAATAGGTCAGGATTATGGGATGCATGAGTGATTGCTTTGTTGTAAAAATTAGTAGTATTGTAAGTGATAGATATGAATTAATGAAAACATTAAAAGTACTAAAGATACATTTGAAGATCATTAAGGGAGTAATTCAATATAATGGCCAGGCATGTAAAACTGTAGGGACTAAAAGGTTTGAAAGTGATAATGATACCAATAGGTAAATATAGGTGACAAGCTGAAGTAATCATAAA
>LPNX010931204.1:0-16881 GCA_001517045.1 Pseudotsuga menziesii | reverse complement strand
AGAGAGAGAGAGAGAGAGAGAGAGAGAGAGAGAGAGGATGAAGTACCTCATGCCTAATAATACAAATTAGAGTGTAAACAGGTGTGTATAAATGACATTTATATCTTACCATTGCAAAATTTTATGACAAACATAAAAAATAATAATTAAAGTGCATGGCACAAAAGTATGGCACATTATTAAAGTTATCGAGGAAGGTGCAGTAATTGTAGTATGATGTTAAATAGACAAAACGTGAGGGACTAATATCGAATAAATGGTCTAGGTTAAGGTCCAATAGGACAAGTATAGTCGGTATCTTATGCCTAGGAGGACACAAAAACTAAACGTCATGCTTTTCCCATTCTATTTTGATTATAACTTCGGAATAAAGTTTCCTGAAGGGTGGGTGTATGTAATTCCTTGTTTTGACCTAACCGTATGAATTACCATTACCTATTTTTGCAGTTTGTTGATTATTGTGGAACCCAAATAGTATGATGACATTATGGACATAAGGACCTATTATTTTGTGAAATTAAGTATATGTGTTTGATGTTAATTTTATTAATGATGAACATGTTTTAATTTTACTCTAGCATGCCGATTTAAATGAGATGCTTTGGTGCGTAAATGCCAATTTAAGTTAAACATTAAATAAACAAATATGATACCAAGTGCATGGTACATAGAATATTGATTGCATTATTATTCATTAGTAATGAAATATGTATACATGTCGATGATTCCAAGATATTGCATAGCATTTTGTTATGAGACTAACCGACAGGTTTACAAGAGCCAAGGGATAGTTGATCCCTACAAAATGGAGGTAGATCAATGGTATGCATTCCAAAAGAAAAATGGTATGAGTATGAATCGTTATTGTTATGTATGATTATTGTTATTATCATGATGTGTGGGTTGGTGCGGGGTTCGAGAAACCCGACCGCCCAAATTGGTTATTTAATGAAAAAACTGAGTACAACAATCGCAATGTAGTCACTATGTCGATGTAGACTTAGTCCCTTGTTCCATTGGGGGGAGGACGCATTACCCATTTTTTATCCCTCGAAAGCTAGAGTCATTGGAGGACTATGCTACGACATGCTCCCCAAGGTGTGTGATGATAACTAATGGGTTCCTATTGGGAAAGCTTGTCGACGGAGTTGGCACTTCCATTTACAGGTTCTAATTAGAGTTAGGTCATGTAGTTGACTCTCTAGGGTAGTCTAGGAGAGGAAGGATAGGATGTGGAAGTTAGTTGTGAATTAGATAGAAGGAAATACACATATATGAATGGCATGGAAGCTTTAGAGGGAAACATAATTAATTGTGTTGAAACTTTTGCTTGATTCGTGTGTTGTATCTCAGTATATTATGTTGGTGTCATATCTTATTATGATATGAGTTAGTGTTTAAACATCGCAAATTCATGTTTACTTATGCGTTGACATATAGTAACTTGTGTGATTATGTGTGATGTGTGGTTGAGTACTATTAGTGTACCTACACGATGTATGTAAATACTAGCTACCCTTACATAACTTGTATGCGTATGTATAAGCTTGCATGAATTAATATTAAACTATTTTGATTAGGCATTAATACATCATGATTATGGCTAATTACATTACTATTACCTATTTAGTTAAGAAATGATATTATTACATCAAGTTAGTAATGAATGGTCGATTAATTGTGATTGGGGTTAATTATTAATTGTGACTAGTAAAAGTGAAATAATGTTAATGATGTTAAAAATGTTAATAAGATTTTTATGAACTTAATTGTTGAATGAGGTACTTGGTTACTAAATCATTAAATAAGTATTAATGGGGTTAATTATTGTTAATAATGTTGTTATCAACTTGATTAATAAATGTTAATTAAAGGATAGTTATAATTAAGGTTCAATTGTTGAACATGGTAAATAGTTATGTGAATTATCACTAAAGTTAAAAGGGTATTGATTAGTTAATAAATAAGTAATCATTGAGTCTTAATTATAAATATGATTTGACATAATGGTTAAAATAAATTACTTTGAAAAGAAATTAATGTGATAAGATACAAATTTTTATAATAACTTGATATGCTAAGAATTGTGATTTAGTTATATTATTAAAATATAATTATGTCAAAATTGATATTACTGATAGTCCTTATATTCTAATGATAGTTAAATCTTGCTTCTGAACTGTGTCCATGATGTTAAATAAAATCAAAAGATTATATTTTATGGTTTTGAGAATGAATGTGACTTGTTTGAGTCTAAGGAATCTGTCAAGAAGGTGGTCGTGGCATTTATGAACAGATAGGGGTAGTAAAGACCTAAGGGAGGGAGTCAGTGAAGAAGGGGAGTTAGATAAAAGAAGTGAGATGGATTTTGAAAGGGGATCTTTTTTTGGCATTAAGGAAAATTTAACAAAGGAGGATGCAATTTTCAGAGAAGGGAAACCTTTCAAACTAGTTGGACTTTGTACTCAGGTTTTGGGCTTGAGGGTCAAACATAGTTCTTTCCTACTTGGTGGGATGGCAAACCGATTTGGCAAGTTGAGTTTTTTAAGGATCTACAATTATTCTATAGGTATTCTTACTTAATGCTTCAAATTTTATATTTTGAAAGAAAAATGGGTGAATATGCTTCAATGAATATGTTGTTAATTTGATTTATATTTGCAATGCTAACTTTCTTTATACATGTACTTACAATATAAATTCTATTTGTTTTATACCTGCATAGAATTTTTACATGAATGTAATTTTTTTACATAAACGATGAATAAAATAGGTTAAGAGATTAACTTAGAACCAAATGATAACAAACAAAAATATCAAAAAGTTACATTCATATTAATTAAACTAAGGACTTAGTTAGCTCCTTACATGATGCTTATTCCAAACCGTAGAGAGAGCACAATAACCAAATATTTCACAGAAAAAAGGTTCATTAATGCATGATGGAAATGTTGTAGAAACCTTGATTTGTCAAATTAGCCTAGATATAAAAGAATTTTGAACATGTTATGGTGGTGTCTAAAGGAACTAGTATAGTTGAGAATTCCTTGAAGTACTGAATATATTCTTTGTAGAATTTGGGCATACAAAAGGACAATTTGGTTAGTTTCATCAAACATTACATTGAAAAAGTACCAATTTGCATTAAAAAATTCAAAGTTTATCTATTAAATAATATATCTCATATGTCAACATACTTGTGATCATACAATTAGACATTCTAGATCATCTCTATTATAATAATAATAATAATCTGATTTTAAGGTTCTTGGATTTAGGTGTGAGCATGGTAAGGAAACAAGAGACGGACATAACACATGGTGAGGAGGTGCCAACACGTGGGGATAGTTGGTCTTAGTTCATCCCCATTCCAAGTAGTTATTAATCAAGGTGGTAGGAATGAGGTCAGTACGAGGGATGTATTGATAATTACTGGAAAGAACAGTTGAGGTAGGGGGAGTATCTATATGTCTGAGTGTTATGGATTGTAAGACATGGGTGGAAGATATGTCAATTGCTGCAAGTTTAGACAGAGGAAGGTGCAGAAGTATGGATCTGAGTGATGATAACGCCATAACAGCTCAGGTTGGTAGGCGTCAGGCCAATCACAAAAAGTTAAGAGCCGCTCAGGCGGCTTGGCTCTTCAAAGCAAGGACTATGTAGGTTGTTCTAGAAGAAATTGAAGAGGTTAAAAAGGATTTATCGGCCGAGCTCGAGGATGCCAAACCTGTGGAAGAGTACACGACACTGGAAAATTGGATAACTAACCTAGGATCTACTTGCGAGAGATATCCGTTGTATGACTTAAGTGTCTCTCTATTTTGGGTCATAAAAAGGTATTTTGGATCGGGTGCTTTTGGAGAGGGAGGAGAAGAACAAAGGTGATGAAGTTGTGATTCAAGTGACCGGAAGGAGCATCATGTAGATTCAATATTGATGCAAAAAAATATTGACGTAATTTCCAGTCACATGGGTAGTCCTTTTTTCCAAGAGATCCTGGTTTGAGCAACTACAATGGTTCCAATGAATAAACTGCACAAACGATAATAGCGAAAATGGATATGTAGCATAGGGGAAGCCAAGTTCCCTATATTTTCCTTGGTTTATATGTTTGATTTTGTCAAGAAAAGATAGTGATGTGGGTTCCTATGTTTGTTGGTTTGGTTCATGTTGTTACAAGTAAAGTAGTATGAAATTTATGTCTATTTTGAACGATCTGATCAATAGGGAATTAAGTCGTAGTTTAATTCTAATTAGTTAGGCAGTGATGTTGTTTTACGATCCCTTCGAAGTATAGAGTCAAAGTCATATAGTTGTTTTAAAACTAGCAATCGCCCAGTTTTCCCCACTGGGGGGGCATTTTGATGTTGCTTAGCAGTCTGTGGTTTTGGGATGGGATCATGGAGGCTCAAACAATATAGTAGGGACCATGGGTTAACAGACATCAGATGCAGTCTTCCTGTTTTTATATAATATTTAGTCATCTTACTTACAAAAAAAATCCAATTTTAAGGTCACAACCTAGCCATACACCAAATTGGTGTATGAGACCCCTTGTTTGTGGGACAAGGGACTCCCTCCTTACAATGATTTGAATGCTAAAGTCTATTAATGGTCTCCGTTACTTTATTGTGATCAACTTCTGATAGGAAGTATTGTACCCTTGATGAGTTACTTTCGTGCATTTTTCTGTAGCTAAATATTTGTATAAATGATTAAGTTCATAAAGTAGTATAAAATTGCACCTTATTTGCAATTCCTAAACATAGTGACTACCCTTCTTCTTATGATTTAATCTTGTATTAGGTATTCACCTTGGATGACCTACAACCCAACTGAGAAGTGGTTGCTTTCAACGTCAACAAAGGGATATATTGAGGGTTTATTCACCTCTAGAAAACATGCCAAGTAATAATCCACACCCTATTTCTTATTTTTTGTGGCAACCACTAGATATATATGCCTTGCAATAATATATTGTGTAATGATTTGTTGTTGTAATTGTAACTTCGAAAGATATTATGTTGTGTATTATCGTTGTATATTGTTGTACCCCTGTCGAAGATGTTTTCCCTTCGTTCGAGATGTCATTATTGTGTATGGTCATTGAGGTAAAACATCTGTTGTAAGTCGGGGCAGTAGTCCCTAGGATATATAATAAAATGTATTTTTGAGTCTCCCTAGGTAAAGTTGACCCTACTAGGTATTTTTGAGTCACATGATGTGTATAAATAGGGAGGTGTCCTCCCTCATTTAAACATACACTCACTCACTTTCAAGTTTGCATAAGGAGAAAGAGAGGACAAGGAGAAAGAGAGAGAGTTGTAGAAGACTTCTTATTCTTAGGGTTTTTCCATCTTGTGATATTGTATTAGTGACAAAACAATTATGATGAAGTTTGCGGGGTTTTCTCCTTTATGGTTTCCTCGAGGAAAATCTTTGTGTCTTATGTATCTTGAATATCTTGTTGTGCTTGTTATTCTTCAGATAAAGATCCTAATCAAGATGAATTAAAGCAGAAAAACTAACATGGTATCAGAGCTACTCTGAAAGAAGGCATTGTGCAACAACGGAAACTAGGGCTTCCTAGTTCAAGGTCTTCTCTCCACAAATCATCAAGAAAAGAGGGCTAGGGTAACTCGCCCTAGGAGGGAACATCTTTTGGAGGAAGCATAATCAAATTTGAAGAAGTTTCATTTTTTACCTAAACACTAGTGTCGGGAGGAACTAGGGCTTCAGATTTTTGGAAACTCCCTCCATTGAATTTGGCAAAGGACCTCACTTAACAACTCTCCTCAAGGAGGCGCGTCTTTCTATCTAGACAGAATTCCAAAATTCAAAGTTTGGAAAATTAGGGTTTCTCTAAAAAACCCTAGGAAATCCAGCTCTGGAACCAGGTTGGGCATCTCAAACTGGTAAGATCTAAATCTCTGCTCTTTTGATTTGAGGTTCTCATTTCAAAATCACTTATCACACCTAGCTTGATGATGAGCTTGGGGGAGCTGACAACTTCCGAGCATAGAAGTATAGGATCTCCCTAATCCTTGAAGAAAATAATTTAGATAAGTATATCAGTAAGGAAGTTCCAAAGCCAGAGGGAGATGATGCTAAGGATATCCATAACTTAGAACTTGGTCAAGGCCAAGAGAATCATTGTAGATTGTATTAAGGATCACCTCATCCCTCATGTGTCATCCTTGAAGACACCTAAGGAAGTGTTCGATGCTTTGAGGAAGTTGTTCGAAGGAAAGAACATCAATCGAAAGATAACATTAAGGAACCAACTAAAGAATGTGAAGATACAAAAGTCAGATACCATGCAGTCCTACTTCACAAGGGTTGCTCAAATCAAGGAACCTTGAATGGTCTCCCAAGATCATGGGATTCATTCATTCAAGGAATAAGTGCCAAAAATAAGTTGATCACTTTTAACAGACTTTGGGAAGAATGCACACAAGAAGAAGCTTGGCTCATAACAACAGAAGAGAATATGGGAGCAACTGATGATCAAACTCTCACAATTCGCACCAGAAGAAATCATAGAAAGAAGGAGGACCATCATCACAACAAAAGGGAGGACACTCATCAAAAAAGACAAGAAATCCAGAAGAGATATATCCAGTATGAGATGTTACAAATGTGATGAAAAGGGACACTACTCTAGAGATTGTCCTAGAAACAAACGCTCCTCCAACAAGAAACCGAATAAGAAAATACATCATGCTCACACTGTTGAAGATGATGAACCACCAACGAAAAGATTCAGAGAAGAAAGATTTGATTTTTCAAGTGATGAAGAATATGTTCTAATCTCAGCACGCACATGCACTATCTCACATGGAAGCAATGACTGGCTTGTAGATAGTGGGGCATCCAAACATATGACGCGATTCAAAGAATCGTTCGTCAATCTATCTGAGCATGAGTCACCTCACAAGGTGAAACTTGGGGATGATTATCAATACCCCATAATAGGAAGTGGAGAAGATTCCTACAAGATAGATTCCAAAAAATCCTTGAAGATGAAATATGTGTTATATGTTCCAAGATTGAAGAAGAATCTTCTCTCCATCTCTACACTAGATGCAAATGGATTAAGGGTTGCATTTGTTGATGGCCAAGTCCTAATGTGGCCAAAAGGAAAGACAATTGATGATGCAATGATAATTAGAGAGCAAGAGGGAGGCTTGTACAAGTTGAAAGGACAATATGAACAAGCATTGGTTCATGACTCGATAGAACCAAGTGAACTATGACATAGAAGGCTTGCACATGCACACTATAGAGCACTATCTATTGTAAGCGAGGCAGTTTCAGGACTTCCAAAAATCTAGACAAAACATGAAGGCGTTTGCAAGGGATGTGCACAAGGAAAGAACGTAAATAAAACATTTCTCAGTAGTGAAAGAAAAACAAAAATAATATTGGAGATAGTCCACTCAGATGTCTGCGATCCCATGTCATCCAGCTCACTAAGAGGGTATGTAAACTATATTTCCTTTATAGATGATTTCTCCCGTAAGACTTGGATATATTTCTTGAAAGGGAAAAATGAAGTATTCAGCAAGTTTAAGGAATTCAAAGCCTTGGCCGAAAATCACACTGAGAGGAAGATCAAAACATTGCGGTAAGATACTGACAGAGAATTCACCTCGGAAGAATTCAAGGTAATTTGTAGAGAATCTGGGATTAAGAGGGAGTTGAGCACTCCCTACAATCCTCAACAGAATGGCGTTGCAGAACGAAAGAACAAAACGATAATGGAAGAAAAAAAAGCAATTCTACATGACTAGGATCTTCCGATGCACTTATGGGTAGAAGCAACAAGGACAACTATGTCTGTATAGAACTGCACACCTCATTGAGTACCAGACAACAAGACTCCAGAAGAGACTTTCTCAGGTGAGAAACTAGAAGTCAGTCATCTCAGTATATTTGGCTACCCAATGTACATACACATCCCAAAGGAAAAGAAGACCAAGCTCGATCCTTCAGGAAGGAAGGGAATATTCGTAGGATACAACGACACTTCAAAGGCCTGCCGAATATACTTCCCAATATTTAAGAAGATCGACATCAATAGAGACATAACATTTGACGAAGACTCGGAATATTCCAGATCCAGAAAACTACCTATTGAAGAGGTCGAAGAACTTAAAACAACCAGAATTAGAGACACTGAAGAATCAACTTTAGAAGACCATGAAGACCACGACATGATAGAACCACAAGAACCTGTAGAATCATTTCACGAGAAGAACTCCCACAAAATAAAACCAACATGGGCACGTGAGCTAATACAAGATGCAGAAAGGTATGGCGTTGCATATGGGATGCATAAAGAAAGGAAAAGACCTAGACCATACAATAGTTATGTGGCCTTGCTATGTGACATAATTGATAAAGAGCCTTCAACTAAGAAGAGGTTGCATAAAAGAAAGAATGGAGGGATGTCATGATCGAGGAGACCAGTCAATTATGAAGAATGAGGTATGGGAGATAGTTCTGAGATCGAAAGGGAAATCTGTTGTGACTTCGAAGTGGATCTACAAGATCAAGCATGCTACAGATGGTAGCATTGAAAACACAAGGCAAAGTTCGTGGCACGTGGCTTCTCCCAGAAAGAAGGCATAAATTACGAGGAGACATTTGACCCGTAGCGAGATACACTTCCATCAAATATATACTTACATTGGCTGCAGTAATGAAATGGAAGGTACACCAAATAAACGTCAAGACAACATTCTTGAATGGTGTAGTTGAAGAGGAAGTGTACGTGGAGCAACCACTGGGATTTGAGACACATGAAAGGAAGACTTATGTGTGCAAATTAAAGAAAGACTTGTACGGATTGAAACAAGCACCCAAGACATGGTACAACACGATGGACAAATTTCTGATGAGCTTAGGATTTACAAAGAGTAACTCAGATTCCAGCCTTTACTTCAAGGTTGAAGGTGGAAAACCGATGATACTCCTACTATATGTTGATGACCTGTTTTTGATAGGAGAGGACGAACTCATTGTATATACAAAGAGGAGGCATGTCGCTGAGTTCAAGATGAAAGACCTAGGGATGATGCACCACTTCTTAGGCATTGAGGTGTGGCAGAGTGCAGATGGGATTTTCCTTGGTCAAGGAAAGTATGTCGTGGAGATTCTAAAGAGATTTAGAATGTTGGACTGCAAGGAAATGGCCACACCTATGGCATCAAACTTGAATCTACTGTGTGATGCTTCTCAGAGCCTTCGTTGATGCCACGATATATCACCATATGATTGGTTCATTGATGTACCTGACGAATACAAGACTAGACATATGCTTTGTTGTGAACACCCTGAGTCAGTTCGTAATGGATTTGAGACATGTTCACCTGATTACTGCAAAGCATGTATTAAGGTACCTAAACGGTATAGTTGACCATGGGCTCAAGTATGATGCGAATCAGAAAATTAACCTACACGGTTATGCTAATTCATATTGGGTGGGCAGTGCCACTGATAGGAAGAGCACTTCGGGATGTTGCTTTAGTTTGGGATTCGGCATGATCTCCTGGTTTAGCAGGAAGTAGTGATGTGTGGTGTTGAGTACAGTCGAAGCAGAGTATGTTGCATCATGTTCAGCCAATTGTGAGGCAGTATGGCTTCGAAAGCTACAGTCTGATTTGTTTGATATCGAGTTAGAAGCGATTTGTATATTTTGCGACAACCAGAGTTGCGTGAATTTGTCGGAGAACCTGATGTTCCATGACAAGTCGAAGCATATTGAGATCAAGTATCACTATATTCCGGATATGGTGCAGAGAGGAGAAATGAAGCTCCAGTACGTTTCAATGGACAAGCAGATATCTGATGTGCTAACCAAGTAATCACTCTAGAGTGAAGTTTGAATACTTCAGAGAGAGACTTGGTGTCATCCAGACTGAGGTCCCCAAAAAGAGGGACTGATGAGCTCTCGCATGGTGGTAAACGCAGGTAGTCCTTGGGACGTAATGTGCCTTGGCGTGCTCCCATGCTAGAGATGACGAGATACCGAAAGACGCAGATGCACTAGAGCGAGATATCGCATGGTAGGGGATGTAGGTTGTCCCTGGACGTAATCAGTCTTGGCGTGCTCCCATGCTAGAGATGGTTCTCACATGGTGGTAGATGTAGGTTGTCCCTGGACGTAATCATTCTTGATGTGCTTCCATGTTGGAGACAATGAGATGTCCACTAGTGACAAGACACTTGGTGTGCGCCTATGTGATTCTCGCATAGTGGTAGATGCGGGTTTTCCTTGAGACGTAATGAGTCCTGGCGTGCTCCTATGATGGTAGAACGCAGGCTGACCGTGAAGAGACGTAATGCACTTGGTGTGCTCCTAGGCAATTTTCGCATAGTGGTAGACGCAGGTTGTCCTTAAGACATAATGTTTCCTAGCGTGATCCTATGCTGGTAGAACGCAGGCGATCTGTTAAACATGTGGTGTGCATCTGCACTGCTCTCTGTGTGCAATGATGAGATGATTTGGATGCGACAAGACGACGATAGGAGATGTAGGTGATTGCAGTGGAAATGTAATGTATGGTCTTGGGAAGTACCTACGTGATGGCTTGCTCGTGGATATGATGAAGACCTAGATGAGGATTAGGCCTACACCTAGCATGAAACATGGTTGACTCTGTAGAAACTTCTTATGACGAATAGGTTTGGCATATGTCACTAATCAATGATTGGAGAGATGAGGACTACGGCAGCAACGAAGATGATGATCCAGCAATGATGACCTGACTAGCGTGTTGATGATTGTGGTGAGAGAATGCCTTCTTAGTTAATAGGGAGTGTTGTTGTAAATTTAAATTCGAAAGATACTTTGTTGTATATTATCATTGTATATTGTTGTACCCTCATCGGAGATGTTTTCCCTCCGTTCGGGATGTCATTATTGTGTATGGTCATTGAGGTAAAACCTCTGTTGTAAGTTGAGGCAGTAGTCCCCAGGATTAATATAATAAAATGTATTTTTGAGTCTCCCTAGGTAAATTCGGCCCTGCTAGGATAAGAGGTCGGCCAAACTGGGTTTTCAGTCAGTCACATGATGTGTATAAATAGGGAGGCACCCTCCCTCATTTAGACACACACTCACTCTCAAGTTCGCATAAGGAGAGAGAGAGGACAATGAAAAAGAGAGAGTTGCAGAAGACTTATTATTCTTTGGTTTTCCATCTTGTCATATTGTATTAGTGACAACTATTTTGAAGAAGTTTGCGGGGTTTTCTCCTTTATGATCTTCCAGAGGAAAATATGTGTCTTGTGTATCTTGTTGTGCTTGTTATTCTTTCAGATAAAGATCCTAATCAATTTGAATTAAAATAGAAAAACTAACATGTTTAACTTTATTGAAATAAATGGAGATGCATTGAATTTGAGTGAAACATAAGATAACATAATATAATGTCATTAATGTCTAATGAATGATCATAAATAGGTCAAAGATACTAAAAATTGTACACAATATGAGACATGATTAAATAAATGATTGGTCTCTCTCTCATGGTGTTAATTTAATAATTGCATGGTGATCAATGAAAAATGATACATGACCCCATATATTAATGTACTCTGTTGATTCAAACTCATCCCATTCACCATTGCTACAAGCGAGATAGAGGTAAGCAAGTTTTCTTGTCCTTATTTTAAATATAGGGTTGTGGGAACTTTAAAGCAAATGAAAATGAAGTCCCACAAACCTATTACATTGTTTCATTTGAGTGCATGTAAATGGTCTACTTCAACCACCTCTAAAAATAACCTCTTGAAAATGTGTCTTTTCCTTGTCGATTATGCTTGCAGTCTTGTTCCGTCTACCATTTTTTACATTCACCTTTCGACTACAGATTTTGCATCTTAAATAGGAGAATATCTAGATAACTTCAACTCCTCCCTATGTAGGGCTATTAGACACACTCTAGTTCCATCATGATCTCCTTTCTTGTGGCCAATCTCAAAATAGTTCCACCTATGTGACGACTTGTATTTTTTTATAATAAACACAACCATTGATACCAACATTTTTTAACACACTAGTACAATAGTTAAACCAAATCCAATGTCGTTCCATCTAAGGCTTGATAAATACCGATCACCTTCAAAAGACAAGCTCACCGTCTCTTACAGAATGAGAATGGGAGATTACAGTAACGTTTCTCATTAAATGAAACAGGTGGAAGGGAATAAGAATAGAAGAGGACAGAACACTCTCTCCCAGTGAAGGCGCACTCCTTGTGTGTGTAGCAAAGCAGTGTCCTCCTGCGGAGTGTAACTGATCTCAATCATGACATGCCTGGAATAGTGGATAACCCCCTTCACTGAAATATACGAACATTTTTTAACACACTAGTACAATAGTTAAACCAAATCCAATGTCGTTCCATCTAAGGCTTGATAAATACCGATCACCTTCAAAAGACAAGCTCACCGTCTCTGACAGAATGAGAATGGGAGATTACATTAACGTTTCTCATTAAATGAAACAGGTGGAAGGGAATAAGAATAGAAGAGGACAGAACACTCTCTCCCAGTGAAGGCGCACTCCTTGTGTGTGTAGCAAAGCAGTGTCCTCCTGCGGAGTGTAACTGATCTCAATCATGACATGCCTGGAATAGTGGATAACCCCCTTCACTGAAATATACGAACATTTTTTAACACACTAGTACAATAGTTAAACCAAATCCAATGTCGTTCCATCTAAGGCTTGATAAATACCGATCACCTTCAAAAGACAAGCTCACCGTCTCTGACAGAATGAGAATGGGAGATTACATTAACGTTTCTCATTAAATGAAACAGGTGGAAGGGAATAAGAATAGAAGAGGACAGAACACTCTCTCCCAGTGAAGGCGCACTCCTTGTGTGTGTAGCAAAGCAGTGTCCTCCTGCGGAGTGTAACTGATCTCAATCATGACATGCCTGGAATAGTGGATAACCCCCTTCACTGAATGCACTGCAGGTCATGACAGATCATGGATAATGAATGTCCCAGCAAGGGCACCCTCCTGCTGAGTGTAACTTCTTCCTGAAATTGCTCCCTATAACGACTGGCACCTCTACCACAACTGCGCCTTCATTGCTGCCCTCCTATTATTGTCATATCTGTCAGAATTCAAAGCCCAAAAATTTATGAAACTGGCCATTAAAAACAGTCAGAAATTAAGTGTAACTCATCCCTTAATGTGCCCTGGTGCTGCTGTGAATAGGCAGAAATGAAGTGTAACTCATCCCTTAATGTGCCCTGGTGCTGCTGTGAATAGAGTGCTGTCAGACTTCCAAAATCAGTGCCTTGGGAAATGCCCTCTCGTGTCTATAAGGCCTCAAGAAGTTTGATCCTTCGATCTGATTTCTGCCTTCGAAAATGAGCCCAGACCTTCTGTTATAGATCTGGGTGATTGCTGCCTGGTTTTGCTTTCGGACTTATCCCCAATACTGCTAGAAATAATCTGGATATTCATTTTGGGATGCATATCCTACTGCCGTTGGTCTTTCCAGCAAGGATAGAGGCCAATTTACCTTGAAGAGTGTGCCCAGGCTACTTCTGTAGCTGCTGATTTTGGCCTATATTTCTTACCGCTGCAAATTTGCACCAAAATTATTTTCAAAATTGTCAAAAGGACTCAAAAGAGTGCCCAAGGGCCAAAACCCTGCTGCAGATGATCCTCCGAATGCATACCAAAATGCAACCCCAAGACACTGAGGAAAAACGCCAAAACAGACTAAGAATGGCATGGTTGTAGGTGCAGATTTTGTCTTGGGCAGCATACTGGAAATGTCTTCTAGGACTGCTATTAAGAACACTGATTTTGATCATGAAAAACCAATCACGAAAATAAATGCAGAGTGTTCTTCGGAAGTTGGTAATGCATCTATTTTTCTTGGGTATCAAACTGCCTTTAACATGTTCATCTGCCAGAAGAGCAAATTAGGCGTCAACAATTCCTTAATAGATAATTTATAACCCTTCCTCATGTTGCAAAGGGGTTCAGTTGGTTATTATTGTTGCTGTAAAGTTCATATTCTTCATATATTGTTGTACAGATTTACTTTAGTAATGAAAAATTAAAGTTGAGTTATTGCCTACAATATCACACCAATTTGTATACACGATCTATAAATTCATTAATGTTCCTATTTGATTTACTCAAGTAATCGTTGTGCAACTTGTGGCATAGATTAGAGATTGTGTACATAAGTTGAGCTTGTTGCAGTTGCACTAATTCCACTAGTGTGCATTTGAATCAAGTTGGTATTAGAGCATTGTTTTTCACTTAGTTTTTGGAGTTTGTACATGGTTTATGATAAAGACTGGCCCTCATACAAAGATATGGATGAAGATTAGCAAAGTCACAGGGAACTGTCTGAGGCAAGAGTTTCCAATGTTAATAGCAATGTCCTAACTATGGATGGATGATAGACCAATATCGCACAATTACAGATTTTAAATGTTAATATCCTCCATCACAACATTACAGGTGGTTATCCACCAAAAGCCCTTTAGGAGCAATCCCAATTCAATATATAGTAGAAGTGCAGGGTGGTTCATCGTCAAATCTTCTTCTCTCAAAGTGGGGACATTGGTGGAGATTTCACCCAATGACAACCAGATGAATGTTGAATTTTTAGCATTAGCATAAACTTAAAAATTTGCAGATCTATTTAAACAAATCAGCAGTGTAGTAAAAACACATTCATCACATCAGCACACATGGACACAATATTTTTCACTGGGGAAACCTTCAAACGACAAAAACCCCAAAAGCATTAATAGCACATCTCATAAATCAGATGACTCAAAAAATTCTTCAAAAAGTTCATCAAATTCCAGATCTGGAATTTACCCACAGTACTGTAAAACTTATTAATAAAAATCAGACTAATAATTTTACCCACAATTTCTAGAATTACAAAAAATTCCCAAAATATGGCTTTTTCAAAAAACAGAAATTTTCTCTCTTGTCTGCAAAAAACAGACTGTCCACATCAGATCTAAAAATACCTGACTGGCTGTACCTTGCTGCTGTACAGCTGTATGGCCGTATGGATCTGTTTGTACGGTTGCTCATTGACTGTTCTGCTGCCCGATTTGCCTGGCCTGCCTTTTTCCCTGCCCAACCTGTCTTTTTCTTGCTGCCCATCCTCTGCTCCCTGCCTTGCTGCAGCCCGCCCTCTCCTTCCTCTGCCCGTGGCCACGGCAGCCATGTTAGGGCCTGCCTTAGGCTACCCGAGGGTTGGTTGTGGGCCAAACCCTTACGGGTATGCCTGCTAGAGGCTGCCCAAGGGTGCCTATAGGGCTGCCTCCTAAAGGCCTGCCCAAGGTATGAAGAAGAGAAGGCCAAACCTTCAACCAAATGCTCGGAGAGAGAAGGATGGACAGCCCGTGAGGAGAGAGAAAGGGAAAATATGGTTGCCCCCGAAAAAGAGGAAAACTGCCCCAAAAACGGAATGTTGAAGGTGACTGTCCACAAAGTGTTGAATATTGATTTTCTGATAAAAACCCTAGCTGAGGGTTTGCTGGAAATGACTGCCTTAGCTGAGGCAAAAACAATCTTCAAGAAGGCTTCAGTAAAATAGCAGCATCACCTGTGAGAGAAAACTTGTGTGTTTGAAATGAGAAGACTTGATCTTCTTTTATAGCCTTTGTTCCCCTGTAAGTGGACAAGATTAAAAAATAATAATAATAATAATATTTTTATTCTTTTCCTAATTTTACTTTCACTTTTACCAAAAAAGTTACTTTTATTTTTCCTTTGACTTTTATCAGAAGTCCTTATTTATTTTAACTTCCACTTGTGGTCATTTTCCTGTGGTCAACAAGTCTTTATTTATTTTGACTTTTGACTTTGGCCTTTTTCCAAGTGCCCCTGTGGTCCTTTTTTTTATTTAAAAAATACATCATCATAAACCAAGAGAGTTATTAATGCTTTTATCTCACACACTGTGTGACACCTAGATCTGGTACTAAGGTAACTTAACCATGGGTAGCTAATCCTTGGAGAAGCACACCAAGCCCAAGGATCAAGGGTCAAAGTGCAACACACATGCCCAGACCCAGTCTAGGGCTTATAGTGTCTTCATTCTCCCAAAGAATGACTACTCAGAACTAGGCTGAGTCTACCAGTCCCAAACTGGTCTACATCGTGGTCCCGAACCAGATGTCTACTTAACACTAGGTTGAATCTACCCAGGGCAGATCTGGGTCTATATCATGGTCCTAGACCAGATATTTATCATTCAACAGAATGGTCACTCAACGCTGGGTTGAGTCTTCACCGTGGTCCCGGACCAGGTGGTCCCATTCTCCGAAGAGAAGGGCTCTCGATGCTGCTCAAAAAAATCAACACTCCCTCTCAGCGAGAGAGGCATTCTCTGCCATACCAAGCTTGTCACGAAAGTACACGAACTTTGACGCTGTCAGAGGCTTGGTCAAGATATCTGCAATCTATTCATTTGTACGAATGTACGACAACTTCAAAGCACCTCTCTGCACTAGGTCTCTGATGAAATGATACCTCATTTCAATGTGTTTCGATCTATCATGAAACACTGGATTCTCTGAAATCTTTATGCAACTCTGATTATCGCAATGGATGATCGTTGAGTCAAGCTTTCCCTCGAATAGATTAGATAACAACTTTCTGAGTCAAACTGCTTCTTTGCAGGCATCACTTGCAACAATATACTCTGCCTCAGTTGTACTTTGAGCTATGGAACCCTGCTTCCTGCTGGACCAAGAGATCATTGTTGATCCTGTTGATTTTTGTACCTTGTCAGGAGTTCCCTAAGTGACTTTATTTTGCCTGAGTCACTTAAGAGGGAAAATGTGACCCTCACACTAAAGTCACTTAA
>LPNX010931138.1:1472-32469 GCA_001517045.1 Pseudotsuga menziesii | reverse complement strand
CGCTGCCAGCTCGCACATGCGTGGTCTCCTCCAACGCATCCATTCCACCCATCGTTCTGCACGTCCACCCTCCTTCCCTCATGCTTGGACGCCATGTCCATACCGACTGTCTACGTATACGTTGCGGGTCGGATCTCAGGTTTCCCGATAATTCCAACTCAGACTTGCAATTGAATCGAATTGCTTGGAATGAATAACGTGTGGTCGGCTGGAACACAATCGTATTACGCCTCAGATCCTTCACAGTCACGGTCTCTTCTCGACCATCCGCTAAAAGCCTCACAAACCGGGAGCACTCTCTGTAAAAGAGGCGGGGGCTTATTAATGTGCCGTTCATGTCCAGCCGGTCGAGGATGGGGTCGACGTACGCCCGAGAGCTGGCCGTGAAAACCACCATCTCGAAGAGCTTTGCAGCTGCCTCCATGAATTCGTCGAGGCCGGGCCTCTTCAGAAAAAAGATGACACCGGCGTCATTAAAGTTATCAGCAGGATGTTCTATTAGGAAATCGTAATGCGGTATGACGTAGTAAGTATGGATTAACGTTATTACAATCGCCCGACTCAGCGTGCCTGCGCAGAGTGATGGAAGCATGCTTATTCAGAACTCGCAATACAGAAGAGGAGCAGGTGGGACAGAGCACGAGCAGTATTTATTCTTCACGACAGTTTCTCCTTTAGGTTCGACCACCTCCATCCGCTGCTACTGTCACCCAGACCGGATAGAGGCGGCAACGGCGCCAATGTTGAAGTCTAGGGTTTCAACATTATTCAAGCATGCATTAGGTTCATACACAGCGATCAAAGACAAAGAAATATGGGAAGGGACGTCCAATCCATCTTTGCATTATCTTTGGTAATTATTTATACATTATGAGGTAGGTTGGAGTGGTTGTACCCGCTCCAACTACCTATTTGTTAATATTTATTTATCTTTTAAACTATAATTACATGATGACATTTAGGAGGTAATTAGCCCCCTCTACAGTGAGCAAAAGCTAATAATAAATAAGTTAAGGGTTTTGTACATGCATTAATAAATATAATTATGCACAATTGATATAGTGAGATGTTGTGTTGATCTAAAAGACAAATTGAAAAGTTCAAATTTGAATGGTGTTATCTAATTCGCATAAAGTATCATCACATGAATTAACAATGAACTTGAAGTGAAATTTTCATATATGCAGTAAATAATATAAATTCCTCAAAAAGTAGCTTGAAGAGTATTTATTATACTACAAACATTGAAAAAGTTTCTTCATGTATAGTAAAAGTATTTCAAAAAGAAAAATTACATTCATGAATCATCTCCACCTAATCTCCTTATATCCGCTCAAGCAGATCAAGTACAGCTTGTACACCAAATTTATTTATCTTGGTCTTCCTGCAATCTTCTTTGTTTGGAATCCATGCCCAAATTATGGTATTAATTGGAATAGATCCAAGTTTTGTGTCATCATAATTTGGTACCCAATATTGTTCTAAAAATTTTCCCTTGTATTTCCCTGAGCTAGGATGCCACCAATCAATATTTACATGAAGGGTCTCACTGTCATCATGCTAGAAGATATCTGAGGTAGCTTTTTCCATCCAAATCATCTCTCCTTCATTCCCATTTCCTGATCTAGCAAGCAACATCTTTCATTTGTCAACATCAATTCTAGGATCAAATGTTTGCTTTGGCTTGTTGCACTTGGGTCCAACATATATCGGTTCATCTATCACATTATCAAAATCCCCATTCATAATACTTGATATTGCATGGAGTGCATTACCATCAACGTTAACATTTTTCCTCGTCTTGGGAAAAAAATCATTAGAAGAAGAATCACTTTCATCCAAGGGTGTATGGTCATTGTAGATTCCATCTAATGCATCAAGAACACTTTTCCAATACTCTAGTTTTTTGTTCCATTCCTCTATAACAATTGGTGAATTCTCATTGCCAATAGTCTATTTCCACATTTTTATGTATGATGTTAGTCATTCCATTAGTTCTTTTAAATAAACATCATTGTCTTTGGGACGTAAGAAAGATGGCTTCCCTGTGGACAATATAGGTCGACCTTCATCATCTATATTCCACAACTCAACTGGTTCTAACCACTCAATGTCTTTAATGGATTGTTTATACCTCATAACTGGAACATCATTGAGTACAAGAAATTGGAAGTACTGGACATTAAGATGTCCAACTAGTGCATTTTCCCCCTCCTTGATGTACCCATTAAGAAATTTTTTGAAGTCATACACTTTGTCAATACGTTTAGGTGGAAACAACTGTTTTTCTTCTATTGTACGATATGTATCCATCATCTCAGGTAAATAATATATATCTTTACTATTCAAGTTGGAAGACATTCTTCCGTAGGTTCCATCTATGTCATCATGGGTGTGCCCCACAAGCAAGAACCCAACCTCAATAGTGATGAAGACACCAAGTGTAGTTAATAGTGATAGAAACATGAAAACATAATGATTCTTATTATCACTAGCTACATTGTCCAACTGTAACACCAAATGTGGAGGAAGAGGTTTAAAATCAAGATTTTGATTTTTTGAGCTTCCATTTAAAGATAGGAAAGCATCCTTGTACACTCTACATTTTGAGTAAATAGAGTTTTGAAATAATGCATTTGAAAGTGTGTTTCTTGAACTTCCACTCTCATAAAGCAAATCACCATACATATCAAGGTGTGGGTCTTCAAGGTCCCTCAAGCACTTTGCAAGAGATGTAATGGTAAAATGTGATCCCATGTGTACAGATGGTAGGGATAAATGACCAAAACCTCTTGTGCTATGCCCATGTGTTAGCATAACTGTCAACGACAAACTCAAGTTTGTTCCTGCAACAAATTTTGATTTTACATGTAATTCCTTTTCACCTAACATTTCACCCTCAACCATGTCATACTCATGAACATTAACTATGATCCCTTTGGCAATGCACATGCTTGTTCTCATGCATTCATGTGTAAGAGAAACCTTTTTACATGTGAATGTAAGCCTATCTTGGGGAGTATTTACTGGATGATCATGACAATGCGTTTCCAAATCTGATTGTAGCCAAATCTCATAAGATCCCAATGCACCCCCTAGTGTATTCTCAAATCCTATTGGATGTGGCAAGAGAGCATCATGTTTTAACACCTTCTCAATGTTAACCACTATGGATCATTTATTTACAATCCTTCCATGCACCTTATGAAAAATCTTTGTATTGAATATGGAACTTTCACCCACCTTCACTCCACATTGCGAAAGATCTACCTTGTCTCCAATAGAAAATGCAGAAGAAACATTTGCACCTATACAACAAATTAAACAAACTTAGTATTTGCTCAAAAAAAACAAGCAATGTACTCTAAAAAACACTTAACATGTGCTTCAAGTTTTTGATTTACCTTTGTTATGCCTCAAATCTATGATCTTCCATGGATGTAAGTCTTCTTCATCAACATCTTCCACAATCAAATGTGGTTCAATGACATCAATTATCAAAACCATAATAGAACTACATTAAGCATTTCTCCACCATAATGAGTTGTAGTATTTGTAGATTCAACCCTTCCGAGACCAATAACTTGACCATTAATTAGGAGGTCAACATAGTCCCCTCTTGTCAAAATTATATTTTCCATTATAACTCCTCCCAATTTCTGTAACACATTTGAATTGTAGTTTGTAAGTAAGGTTAAACCATATGAAGTGTATGTTCAAAAAAGTAATATAGTTCCAATAATTCAAATCTAACTAAAGTTAGCTTTAGTCCTTAAATCATTGCACGATGAGTGAAATCTAATGTGTTAAAATTTCGTAATGTAGTTTCCATCTAACACAATCACATTGTCATCAATCACAATGCACCATGATAGAAATCTAGTTGGAGTTAGCTTTCATAAGATAGTTTTCATTCTAACACAACCACATTGTCATCAAATACATTACACCAAGATAGAAATCTAGTTGGAGTTAGCGTTCCTCCTAACAAAATGGCACGATGAGTGAAATATCATGTGTGTTAGGTCATTACACCATGATGAAAATCTAGCTGGAATTAGTTTTCTATCTAATACAACCACATTGTCACATTGCACCGTGATGGAAATCTAGCTAAAGTTAGCTTTCGACCTTAAATCGTTGCATGGTGAGTGAAATCTAATGTGTGTTAGCTTTCATAACGTAGTTTTCCATTTAGCACAACCACATTGTCATCAATCAAAATGCGAAATGTTGGAAATATAGCTAGAGTTAGCTTTCGTTCTTAAAACGTTGCACAGTGAGTAATAGCTAATGTGTGTTAGCTTTTGTAAGGTAGTTTTCCATCTAACACAGCCACATTGTCATCAAATACAATACACCATGACGCAAATCTAGTTGGAGTTAGATTTCCTTCTAAAAACATGGCACGATGAGTGAAAGCTAATGTGTGTTAGGTTTCATAAGGTAATTTTCCATCTAACACAACCACATCGTCATCAATCACATTGCACCATGATGGAAATCTAGATGGAGTTAGCTTTTGTCCTTAAATCATTGCACGGTGATTAAAGCTAATGTATGTTAGCTTTCATAAGGTAGTTTTCAATCTAACATGGCCACATTGTTATCAAATACATTACACCATGATTGAAATCTAGCTGGAGTTAGTTTTCCTTCTAACAACATGGCACTATAAGGGAAAGATTGTGTGTTACCTCATTACACCATGATGGAAATCTAGTTGGAGTTAGCTTTCATTTTAACAACATGGCACGATGAGTGAAAGCTAATGTGTGTTAGATTTCATAAGGTAATTTTCCATGTAACACAACCACATTGTCATCAATCTCATTGCAATGTGTTGGAAATCTAGCTGGAGTTAGCTTTCATCCTTAAATCGTTACACAGTGAGTGAAATCTAATGTGTGTAATATTTCATAGTGTATTTTTCCATCTAGCACAACCACATTATCATCAATCACAATGCACCATGATGGAAATCTAGCTGGAATTAGCTTTCGTTCTTAAAACATTGCACGGTGAGTAAAGCTAATGTTTGTTAGCCTTCATAAGGTAGCTTCTATAAGGGAAAGCTTATCTGTGTTAGCTCATTACACCTTGATGGAAATCTAACTGGAGTTAGCTTTCCTTTTAACAGCATGGCACAATGAGTGAAAGCTAACATGTATTAACTTTCATAAGGTAGTTTTCCATGTAACACAACCACATTGTCATCAATCACATTGCACTGTGTTGGAAATCTAGATGAAGTTAGCTTTTATCCTTAAATCGTTTCATGGTGAGTGAAATCTAATGTGTGTAAGCTTTCATAGTGTATTTTTTCATCTAGCACAACCACATTGTCATCAATCACAATGCACCATAATGGAAATCTAGTTGGAGTTAGTTTTTGTTCTTAAACATTTGCACGGTGAGTAAAACCTAATGTCTATTAGCTTTCATAAAGTAGTTATCCATCTAACACAACTGCATTGTCATTGAATACATGACATCGTGATGGAAATCTAGCTAAAGTTAGCTTTCCTTATAACATGGCACTATGAGTGAAAGCTTATGTGTGTTAGCTCATTACACCATTATGAAAATCTAACTTGAGTTAGCTTTCTTTTAAACAACATGGCAGGATGAGTGAAAGCTAATGTGTGTTAGCTTTCATAAGGTAGATTTCTATCTAACACAACCAAATTGTCACATTGCACCGTGATGGAAATCTAGTTGGAATCAGCTTTCAATCTTAAATCGTTGCACGGTGAGTGAAATCTGATGTGTGTTAGCTTTCAGAATGTAGTTTTTCATTTAGCACAACCACATTGTCATCGATCAAAATGCACCATGTTGAAAATCTAGCTAGAGTTAGCTTTCATTCTTAAAACGTTGCACGATGAGTAATAGCTAATCGGTGTTAGCTTTCGTAAGGTATTTTTCTATCTAACACAACCACATTGTCATCGAATACATTACACCATGATGCAAATCTAGCTGGAGTTAGATTTCCTTCTAACAACATGGGACAATGAGTGAAAGTTAATGTGTGTTAGCTTTCATAAGGTAGTTTCCATCTAACACAACCACATCATCATCGATCGCATTGCACCGTGATGGAAATCTAGCTAGAGTTATCTTTCGTCTCTAAATCATTGCACGATGAGTGAAATATAATGTGTGTTAGCTTTCATAATGTAGTTTTCCATCTAGCACAACCACATTGTCATCAATCACAATGCAACATGATGGAAATTTATCTAGAGTTAGCTTTTGTTCTTAAAACATTGCACGGTCAGTAAAGCTAATGTCTGTTAGCGTTAATAAGGTAGTTTTTCATCTAACACAGCCAAATTGTTATCAAATACATTACACAGTGATGGAAATCTAGTTGGAGTTAGCTTTTCTTTTGACAACATGGCACTATAAGGGAAAACTTATGTGTGTTAGCTTATTACACCATGATAGAAATCTTGTTGGAGTTAGCTTTTCTTTTAACAACATGTCACGATAAGTGAAATCTAATGTGTATTAGCTTTCATAAGGTAGGTTTCCATGTAACACAACCACATTGTCATCAAGTGCATTGCACCGTGTTGGAAATCTAGATGGAGTTAGCTTTCATCCTTAAACCATTGCACAATGAGTGAAATATAATGTGTGTAAACTTTCATAGTGTATTTTTCCATCTAGCACAACCACATTATCATCAATCACAATGCACCATGATGGAAATCTAGCTGGAGTTAGATTTCATTCTTAAAAAATTGCAGGGTGAGTAAAGATATTGTATGTTAGCCTTCATAAGGTAGTTTTCCATCTAACAGAGCCGCATTGTCATCAAATACATTACACCATGATGGAAATCTAGCTAGAGTTAGCTTTCATTCTAACAACATGGCACTATAAGGGAAATCTTATGTGTGTTAGCTCATTACACCATGATGAATATCTAGTTGGAGTTAGCTTTCCTTTTAACAACATGGCACAATGAGTGAAAGATAATGTGTGTTAGCTTTGATATGGTAGTTTTCCATGTAAAACAACCACATTGTCATCAATCACATTGCGATGTGTTGGGTAATCTAGTTGAAGTTAGCTTTCATCCTTAAATTGTTGCACTATGAGTGAAATCTAATGTGTGTAAGCTTTCATAGTATAGTTTTTCATCTAGCACAACCACATTGTCGTCAATCACAATGCACCATGATGGTAATCTAGCTGTCGTTAGCTTTCGTTCTTAAAACCTTGCATGGTGAGTAAATGCTAATGTGTGTTAACTTTCATAAGGTAGTTTTCTATCTAACATTGCCACATTGTCATCAAATACATTACACCATGATGAAAATCTAACTGGAGTTAGCTTTCATTCTAACATGGCACTATGAGTGAAAGATTATGTGTGTTAGATCATTACACCATTACGAAAATATAGCTGGAGTTAGCTTTTTTTTTAACAACATGGCACGATGAGTGAAAACTAATGTGTGTTAGCTTTCATAAGGTAGTTTTACATCTAACACAACCAAATTGTCAAATTACATCGTGATGGAAATCTAGTTGGAATTAGCTTTCAACCTTAAATCGTTGCATGGTGAGTGAAATCTAATGTGTGTTAGCTTTCATAATGTAGTTTTCCATTTAGCACAACCACATTGTCATCAATCAAAATTCACCATGTTGGAAATCTATCTAGAGTTAGCTTTTGTTCTTAAAACATTACACGGTGAGTAATAGCTAATGTGTGTTAGCTTTCGTAAGGTAGTTTTTCATCTAACACAACCACATTGTCATCAAATACATTACACCATGATGGAAATCTAATTGGAGTTAGCTTTCCTTTTAACAACATGGCACACTGAGTGAAAGATAATGTGTGTTAGCTTTCATAAGGTAGTTTTTCATCTAACACAACCACATCGTCATCGATCGCATTGCACCGTGATGGAAATCTAACTGGAGTTAGCTTTCGTCCTTAATCATTGCCCGGTGAGTGAAATCTAATGTGTGTTGGCATTCATAATTTAGTTTTTCATCTAGCACAACCACATTGTCATCAATCACAATGCACCATGATGGAGATCTAGCTAGAGTTAGCTTTCTTTCTGAAGACATTGCATGGTGAGTAAAGCTAATGTTTATTAGCCTTGATAAGGTAGTTTTTCATCTAACATGGTCACACTGTCATCAAATACATTACACCATGATGGAAATCTAGCTGGAGTTAGCTTTCCTTCTAACAACACTTCACTATAAGGGAGAGCTTATGTGTGCTAGCTCATTACACCATGATGGAAATATAGTTGGAGTTAGCTTTCATTTTAACAACATGGCACGATGAGTGAAATCTAATATGTGTTAGCTTTCATAAGGTAGTTTTCCATGTAAACAACCACATTGTCATCAATCACATTGCGTCGTGTTGGAAATCTAGCTGAAGTTAGCTTTAATCCTTAAATCGTTGCACGGTGAGTGAAATATAATGTGTGTAAGCTTTCATAGTGTAGTTTTCCATTTAGCACGGTGACATTGTCATCAATCACAATGCACCATGATGAAAATCTAGCTGGAGTTAGCTTTCGTTCTTAAAACATTGCACGATGAGTAAAAGCTAATGTGTGTTAGTTTTCATAAGGTAGCTTTCCATCTAACATTGCCACATTGTCATCAAATACATTAAACCATGATGAAAATCTAGCTGGATTTAGATTTCCTTATAACATGGCACTATGAGTGAAATCTTATGTGTGTTAGCTCATTACACCATTATGAAAAGCTTGTGTGTTAGCCCTTTGAAATAGGGTGCAAAAAAAATCTCATTGAATTCATGGTTTTGTTTTGGTCTCACTGCAATGGTATACAAGGTAAGAAACCTCAACATAATACTCCACAAGTCCAACCTAAACTCCTACCACCAAAATGAATGACCAAACCCATCACATTAAACTTTGACATGTTGACAATTATACCCTTCACAGTGGATGTGTGTGGATCCATCTGTATCACCAATATTCATCATTGTTAGTATCATTGTTTTGATGATGATTTCCATCGTCATCATCATCGCATCATCATCATCATCGTCATCCATATCCTTGTCATTGTCATGGTAATGATAACGCTTGGAACTAAAACTAGTAGAATTAAGCAGGCTTGGAGTCTAGCCAATTCCCATTCTAAATGAAGATTGCAAGCCAAGACAGAGGAAAAAAATGTTATAGAAACTAGATTCACTTACACAATATTCTATACTCACTAGAGTTGTTGTAATATATAATTCTCCTCTTTTAAAAGAATCATTAAAACGTAGTCGAAGCCAATCCATCGTTATATTTTTCTTGAAGTAGATTTTCCAGGGTCAATATGTATTGAAAATTGTTTGTCAATTAGTGAAGAATTTATAGAGTTTAAGAAAATATTGGATAGGATTTATGTTGATAAAGAGTAGTGATCCTTTCTCATAATAATGTACACTCTAAAACCTACAACCTTCCATATTATCTAGTTTCATATCATCTCCCACCACTATCCACTATGACTATCGGGGATGAATCCCCCAACAGCTCTGTATTTTAGTTTAAGATAAAGTTTTGTATCTTAGTTGTGAGGATCAATCCTTGATGATTAAAGAAAGATTGGAACTTAGAGCCCTAGATTCATGGTGAGGATGGTTGAATGATATGGTGGGAAATATCTAAATGCTCAACACAAATCAAACTCACTCTACTAAGAAAATAACAATAATGGGTCAGAGATCCAATTAAAAAAAAATGTATTGTGGATAGGCTTTTGGACTTGCATCATTCACATGCCCTTTAAGGTTACAATGCAAAAGGACACCTAATCAAGCTCCTAATACCACAATAGCTCTAGATATGGGACTTTTCTATGGGGACTATACTATTCCACTCTAGTCCTTAGTGCCTCCAGTTGTTATATATATGGTTTCTTGTAAAAATAAATTGTAAAAGATTAGGGCTTGGCTGAGCCCAATATTTACATTTATTGTCTTTGCAAGTCCACCATATCCAACCACAACTCATAACCAAATCTAGTGTTGAAAGAGTTCATCTCATGGCCACTATGGTATATAATGTGCATAATGTGTTGATATAATAAAGAACACACATGTATGTAAACAAAAGTTTAGACATTCCCACAATCAATGTGGGATAGAGATATAAAGGGCCTCAAAGGAAATATGAAGCCTAAAGTAAAAAAATTAGGAGCTTGACGATAGGATCAACAACAATGTTTCAGAGATGCATCGGGAGAGGCTTCAAGGGCTTATCCTCCAAGTTCTCTAATCGTTGATATTGTTATGGAGCATCATTCATCGATGACCAAATCGAGTCTATGAGGCCTATACACATCCGTTGGAAATTTCATAGCTCAATTATGTTGCTCAGTTTTAGATCTAGGTCTTGAGACCAATTCTCCATGTGTCCTTGAATGACTCTTTTATGCAAGTTAAAGCTCACCATAAAATCCAATCCAAGGCTCAGATTTATCTTTATGTGAATTTAATCTTACATTTAGTAGTAGTTTTTTTGTTATGAATGGGCATACTTCCTTTCTGAGTGAATGAAGAGCTAGTTTGGTTCCGAGTGAGTGGTTCATTTGAAAGTTGGTTCCTTTCTATGGCCTTCCAATGGCTAGGGGACACCACAATAAATCAGAAAAACAGAGGAAAAATGTCCCAAATGCACTTTGAGTTACTTCATTGGGGTCCATGGGGTCAAACCTTCCATAACCATTCATGATTTCTATATAGGTGATATTTTTAGTCAACACTGGCCCAATGTTTCCTTTTATAGATTACTTATTTCAAAGAGAAAATTAAGCCATCACACTCAATTCCTTCTCCATGAGCTCAAAGCCTCAATGTTGTAGCATGCAACATTGCAATATGCATTGCCAAGTCAGGTGGTCACAAACAGACTACCTTGCTTTTACTTTTTTTGCAAAGCTAACTTTTGTCTCACATTGATATTGCAGTGAGGAGCATTCTATGTTGTGTGTCATATTTTACATTATTGTTGTATTATAAGAGGGTGTTCTATTTTATATTAGGAGGGAAAGCTGAAAGTCATCAGTCTAACTGTTGTTCCAAAATAGCATAGAAGTATTTCCTTAGTTGTGCCTCCTTGCATGAATGATAGCTAAGATAACAACCAGGTGATGCATGCATCCTTATCCTATGCGACTGTTGTTTCCCTCCTACTTGCATGAGTCTAAAAATAACATTGAAGCCAACTTTTAGTTAACTATGTTTTGTTTTGGGTGTCACTTCTACTTTGTGCAATGAACTGTAAGTGCCACCTAGCTACACCCTCAACTTATGCCTTTTAATCCTTTTTAGGGCACCCTTTTCTACAAACTCATCATGATTGATATTTTCTTCATAATTCTTTAATTCATTTTCATCTTTGAGCTCTAACTATGCATATATTTCACCAGGGCATGGTTTTGACATGTTTGTAAATTCCTCTCCTGACAGCCTGAAAATGTATCCCTGTATTTGTTGATTAGGATAATGAATAATTACTTGTCGCTCTATTGTTTGTCCCTGATAAAGTTGGTAAAAATTTGATCAAGGTAATGTGCTCCATCTCTATTCCACTCACAAGATGAATCCTGCTAGTGCCCTCAACAAAGATGCCCTGTGGGTCATGTTGTTTTATCCAAATTCAAAAGTGAGCTTATCATGGTGGTGGAGTATCAGTTTGAAAAGTGTGTTGTAGTTTATCTCATTGTTTAAACAAAGAGCAATTCCATAATACATACAAGCCCAAACCAGCTTGGGACATGGAAAGAAGTCTACTAAGTTACTAACATCTCGAAGGTGGCCTAGATTAGTCATTTTGTTGACCTTGAAACCTGTCAATAGTCGTCACCTTGCTTAAAGATCTAATGAGAGGATTAGGCATGTATTTGTTTGATCATATTGGGAATCAAGTGCCTTTGACCATTGTAAGCAGTCAAGATTGATATTTTGCTGGCAGGGCAGCCTAGTAATCACATTTACATATAAACATTCACCACATATTCTGCTTCACCAAGTTTTTGTTGCAAAACCTAGGGAAAATAGTAGATTCGTCCATTCCATGGTGATCAGGGACATCTACAAACTGATATCCTTAGCAAAAACCTGATTTGTAAGATGAAACATCTACTCTTTTTGCACATATGACAGATCACCTAATGTTTGTATCTCTAGTTATAGAGTTTTATTAAACCTGGATTTGCTCTACCTTATGTATTGAGTTCTACATAGGGTATTGATAAGCCAAAAAAACCTTGTGAACCAACTCTGGTTCATGTTGTTGTACTTCTGGAAATCCATGTTCTTAACTACTGGTTGTAACTAATGATTATCACCATTCAATATGCAATGTTTGAGCATTGCATGTCTTTCTTCTTGTCTTTGTAACAACATAGGTGTGAATGTTTCCTTAAATGATAGAACATGATAAACTGCCATTAATAATGGCCTTTGCAACTTAGAACTATGTCGAAAACTAACTTCATTTAAATTTGCGACAAAAAGCTTAAAAACTTGTGATACTGGCATAGCTTCAACCATTTATGTGGAGAAATTCTTACCATCATTCCACGATAGGCATGTATGAAAAGGATTTGAAACTGACACATATTTTGACATATAAACGAGGATGGGGAAAAGGATATGCTTAGATATGTAAAATGACACATATTTAATTATTTGTTGCTCAGTTCCACTTGAAGAATTTGTTTTTGTGTCTAGGCATTTTGTTGTTTTAGAATTCTCCTGTGAAAAAAATGTACAATTACACAGAAGCAATCTTAAAACTGTTGTGCTTATCCAAGTTAATTGGACCTGTCTTCAACGAGATTTTGCACTAACATTGCATTGTTTCCTAGTCCATTGCAATTAGGGAATATGCATAATCCTTATTTGGAATCAAAAATTCAGAAGAGAACATATTTAAAACAGGTTGTTGGCACAACATAGATCAGGGGGATCATTGGCTGACAACATGGTGCCCTCAATTGAAAATAAGAAACCTAAATACCATTCTATTGAAGATTCCTAAGAACAATAAAACAATTGAGTATCGTAAATACAGGTAATTTTGTTTCCCTTTTCAAAATTTCAGGGGTTCATGCAAATGAGGAAATGGACCTACACATCAATGGTCAATTTCCATAGCAATCTGTTGACATAGTCTGTGGGGACAAACATACAACCAAATCCACAAGAAACAATCCCCACAATACTCAGTTGAGGTATTCAGAAAAAAATACTGCCCTAAAGCAAACTCTGAATGGGCCTAACAAACCCTAAATAGTAGAACCCTTGCAGCTAAACAATTCTAAGTCCATATTTAGAACATCTCAGTGAAGCACTAGGACGGAAACCTACAAGGTCATGAGTTCCATACAAGAGTGTTTCAACTAAAAACTTGCTTAGATTGCATATTGGCATGCTCTCCTAAAAAGGGTGGCTAGCTAAGCTACAAGCTCCAAACACAATGAGCTTAAGTAAGCAGGCACCTCAAATATATGCATTAATTGGTTGTATATGAAGTTATCCACAGCCACTCACCTATACAACAAAGCAAATTACTCAATAACTAGTTCAATGAATGTAGCATGTCAATTTTCAAGATGTGATGGTTTTAGCGATCATGAATTCCTGTCTCATTTTTAATTTTTAATCCCATAGATTTGATATTATATAATTTTAAGCTAGTATCTGCTAGTTAATGACATAAAGGTGAATGCATGTCTCCTGTATTTGATTATTCACGAGTTTTTTTGTTATAACTATGGATGTGGCAACATTCAGTGCTTCATTTTTTCTGTATACTCTTTGTTTCTTAGATATGATGTGATAAGTATTATTAACAAGTTTCTTAAGTTGTGGGTTTGTGAAAGTGGAACTTGGTTAAATTCCATTGATTTTCTGTTTATAGAAGAAGTGGTTTTTGCAATATTTAAACTAATTGAGTCCATCTGGAGCAGGCTGTTGTTTCTGTTAAGATTATTTGAAATAATAAAACTGGACAACCAGAGGGTTATGGTTTTGTGGAACTTGATTCTCATGCAACTGTAGAGATAACTTTGCAGAATTTCCATGGTACACCCATGCCCAGTTCTCAACAACCTTTTAGATTGAATTGGGCTACTTTTGGAGCTGGTGACAAACAGACAGAACCAGGCACTGGGTATTCCATATTTGTTGGGGACTTAGGTCGTGAGGTCACTGATATTATCTTGCAAGAGACTTTCCAAAGCTGATATTCATCTGTTAAAGGTGCTAAAGTTTTGATAGATGCAAATACAACTTGCACCAAAGGTTATGAGTTTTTCAGATTTGGTGATGAGAACGAGTAAAACTGAGCTATGATTGAAATGAATGGCATTTATTGCTCATCGAAACCTATGCGTATTAATGAAGCTACACCAAAGAAGTCCTTGGGATTTTAACAACCTTATTCCATGAAAGGTATGCTTTTCAAGGATGGTAGATTATACTTGTATGTTGTTGAAATATTGTAACTTCGAAGAATATTCTATATGTATCTTTTTGTGGTCCCCGATGGTCCTATCGGGAGAACCACTTGTATTACATTGTACCCTGATGCTCCTAATCGGAATATCTAATAAGATTCATGAGGTAGTCCCCTCTAATTGTAAAGGTGGGTCATTAGCACCCCAGTGTGGTTACTTGAGCCTACATGTGTAACTCGAGCCTACATGATTTAACTCGAGCCTACATGTCAAATGAGTTAACTTAAGTGAACGGATGAATATAAATAGAGGTGTAGTGCTCCTCATTTGAGACACACACACTCTCACTTGTATAGCGCATTAGTGGAGAAGAGAAGTAGCTGGAGAAGGAGGAGGATCAGGCTTTGATCTCCTTGCTGGTTTTATCTTTTATCTTTTGGGGGCATCTATATTGAGGAAGCTTTTGCTGGGTTTTTCCCTTTAGGGTTTTCCCATGATAAATATTTGTGTTCCTTTTGTATGGTTTTGCTTGTCTATCTTTCAGTGATCTTGTTTATATGCTTTTGTTATGAAAATGAAATGAAATTCTAATGTCTTAGCTAAGCATATGGAAATTTAACATGGTATCAGAGCTAACCTGAGAAGAAGACATTGTGCAGCTACAGAAGCTAATCTAGGGATTCTTAATTTTTGGGTCTCTCTCTCCACAATCCATTAGCAAAAGTATGCTAGGATGACTCTCCATTGAAGGGCGCATCTTTCTGTTGAAGCGAAATTCAATTTCGAGCATTTTCAGTTTTCGATGTGGAAATTAGGGATTTCTACAGAAGAGGAATTTTTGAGTGAGACTAACATAGGATTTTTATCCTCATCAAAACCAAATTTTATAGACCTAGATCAAGAAATTTGGTTGGGTGAAACTCTGGGAAAGTCAAACCCTAGTTTGACCCCGAGCTAGAAAAACCCTAAATACTAAAACTGCTACGTTTTGGTACATTCGCTATATTTTGAGATTAGAAAAGTATCAGGAGCTGAAAATTACAAGGGTCGAATATAAAATACTGATGAACATTGTGTCCAAAATTCATCCTCAGATTCACTGTATTCCAGGAGATATGTTCTCTCCAAGTTAGGGTTCCAGCCTCTTCCAGAATTCATCCCTAAACAGGACACCTGGGGAGAATTGCAATATCTTGGGCTACAGTGGTCCAAATGGAATTCCTGAAGATGTTCTAGAAAGGGAACAGACTTTAATTTCGGCGTTCCGAATATTAGACTCAGAAGATGAACCAGTGACATGTGGCATTCTGTACAACTTCGCTGTTCTGAACAGTCCTGTAACAGGTCTCCTTGGGAAAAGGATCATAAATTCCAAATGGTGAAACAAATTCTGATGAAACCTATGGTTTTGGATCAATTACATGCGAGGTTACCTTAGTAAAAACGTTTAGACACATAGGAGAATAAATTTCGGAGATATCATAGAAACAGTAACAGGAATTTCTGCCGAAGAAATTATAAAATTAGGGCTTCATGTTCCAGGAGCTTCCCTCCACTATTTTCAGAAATGGAGTACACTAGATAGCTCCATTTGAAGAGATATATCTGTCTAGCCAATCAAATCTAAAATATTCCAAATTTTTGAAATTAGGGTTTCTGTGACAAACCCTAGATCAGCCAGCTCTGGAACCAGGACGGACACCTCAAATCGGTAAGTTCTAATCCTTTGCTATATTCATTTGAGGTTCTCATTTCAAAGTGATCTATGACATCAGCTTGATGATAAGCTTGGTGAAGTTGACAAATTCCAAGCCTAGAATTATATGATCTCTCTGAAGAAAATGGATTGGACACCTACATGAGCATAGAGGTTCCAGTTTCAGAGGGAGATGAGGCTAGAAGCCTTTCTCAAGAAGAACTTGGTCAAAGCCCAGAAGATCATTAATGATTCAGTCACGAATCAACTTGTACTACAAGTGTCTTCCCTAAAGACATCGATGAGGTTTGATTCCTTGACCAAGCTATTTGAAGGGAAGAACATAGATCGGAATATGACCTTAATAAATCAGCTGAAGAATGTGAAGATCCAGAATGCAGAGACCATGCAGTCATAAGGATCTCTCAAATCAAAGAACAACTTCAAGCGGGGAAAGAAGAAGTGAAGAATGCAGAAGTGGTGATGGCCACCCTGAATGGATTCCTAGTATAATGGAATTCATTCATTCAAGAAATGTGTTCCAGAAGGAAGTGGTTACTTTCAGCAGACTTTGGGAAGAAGAAGAAGCTCGTCTTTGAAGATCAAGCCCTCATCTTCCAAAGAAGATCCCTCAATCAATGAGGAATATGAAGATCTCAACTCTTGAATAACTGCTTATCCACCTCAGCATTTGGATAAGAAATGATGCTATCATGAATGAAGAAGATGATGAAGCTGAAAGGAGTATACCCATGAAACAAATAAAAGATAAGTATTCAATTGTCATTTCATGATATTGTTTTGTTATACATTTGATTATATTCAGTTGATGTGTTATGCATGATAGATTGTTTGCATTAATGACTGTATGCTACTGATATGCATGTGATGGGTAAGTAGCTCATGGTGCTATACAACTCTCCATTGCTACTTATCAAACCTCTTTGCTGACATATTTGATTAGTGCACAATCTCAATAATGTCATGGTGGAGATGGAAGGCATCTAGAAAGTTTATGTGAGATATGGATGAATGTTGTATTGACTAAACAGTTGCATGATGCATAAGAATTTGTCGTTATGCATATGTTTTATGAAATAATTCTAACCATGCAACTGGTGCATTTGAATTGTAGGAAAGGTCATGTACAACCTCCTACAAGAAAAGAAGGATGAGACTTGTTCCGAAGAACAAGTGATGACAATTCAAGATTCACTCCAATAAACATGAATGTGAAGTTCCTAGGGTCAGAGACACCATGACGGAAGAAAGAGCTTCAAAGAGTGATAGATCCACCTTGAAGGATGAATACCACCATGGGTACAAGAGATAACTCAAGATGAAGAAAAGAATGCTATGAAAGAAGCTATGATCCAAGAATAACAGTTGATCATGGGGAATGATGTATACGATATGATGGAACAAGTGTACAAAGCAAGGTTCGTGATTCTCCCCAGAAAGAATATACTATGACATGACATACTCTATTGACCAGTATATAGCCACCTGTACAGAATGAAGAGGGAAGATGATACTCCACTTCAGGGGGAGTGACTACAGAAAATTATATCTGAATTCAACATGGTACGACATGATAGATAGCTTTGTGATGGATCGAGACTTTACCAAGAGTAAAGTGGGTTCCAACCTTCAAGGTTGAATGCAAAAGACTAGGATATGTTGATGACCTGAGAAGACAAACTCATAGAAGATGTTATGATACTAGAATGATGTTTGGGATATAGTACTCAAACCAGAAAGCAAGAATGTGGTATCTTCCAAATGGATTTGCAAGATAAGATATGTTGCTGATAGAAGTAAGGTAAGATTTGTGGCTAGAGGTTTCTATCAGAAAGAAGGAATTAATTCTGACGAGACACTTACTCCAGGAAACAAGGTACACTTCCTTCAAAACTATCATGGTAATTTCTTCCATGATGAAGTAAAGACAAGCCTTCCTTAATGGTATGATTGAGGAAGGGTTTTACATCGAATAGTCACGAGGATTTGAAGTTGAAGACAGATGGAATCAAGTATGCAAGTTGAAGAAGGATCTCTATGGCCTGAAGCAAGTTCCCAGAGCTTGGTATGGAAGAATAGATAGTTTCCTGATGAGCATGGGATTTTCCAAGAGTAAAGTCGATCCTAACCTTTCCTAAAAGGTTGTAGAAAATGTACTTGTCATTCTATTACTATATGTGGATGAGAAACAGATCATGGAAAGCAAGAAGAAACTAGCAGAAGAATTTGAGATGAAATACCTTGGGTTAATGCATTATTTCCTAGGTCTAGAAGTATGGCAAAGTTCAGAAGGAATCTTTCTCAACCAGGGAAAGTATGTGGTAGAGATATTGAAGAGATTCAATATGTTGAAATGCAAAGTCATGGCCACACCCATGGACTCCAACCTGAAGCTGTTAGCTGATGACTCATTAGAGTTAGTGGATGTGACTCACTATAGACAGATCATTGGGTCATTGATGTACATAAAAAATACCAGACCAGACATTTGTTTTGTTGTGAACACCTTAAGTCAATAACTTGTTCAACCAAGACGGGTTCACCTAGTAGCTGCAAAACAAGTGATGAGATATCTGAAAGGGACTATAGACTTTGGTATATACTATTATGGTAGCCATGAGTATAGATTGTATAGCTACACAGATGCAGATTGGGCTGGAAGTATCTCAGACAGGAAAAGCACATCGGGTATATTCTTTTGTTTGAGTTCTGCTATGAGTTCATGGTTTAGCAGGAAACAGTCCAATGTTTCTCTTAAGCACAGTTGAAGCAGAATACATAGCAGATTGCTCTACTAAGTTGTGAAGCCATATGGCTTCAGAAGCTGATATCAGGTCTCTTTGACCTGAAGATGGACACTACAATGATTCTATGTGATAACCATAGTTGTGATGACAAAGAACCCTGTGTTCCGACGTAACACATAGAAATCCCGTATTTCTACATACAAGATAAGATGCAGATGATGATACTATAGATGCAGATGATGGTGATTCAGTATTTCTATACTGAATATAGAGATGATGATGTTTCAGTATTCCCATATTGAAGATATAGATGATGATGATTTTAGTATTCCCATACTGAAGATATAGATGATGATGCTGTTAGTATTCACATACTGGAGATACAGATGGTGATAAATCAGTATTCAGATATTGAAGATGTAGATGATGATGGTTTGGATGATGATGTATTGACGAAGGCTTTGCCTCGAGTAGAGTTCGAACACTTTCGATACAAGCTTGGTGTTGTTCAGAAAGACCTTCCTCGAAAGGGGGAGTAGTGATGTTGCAGTGGGATTGTATCATCCCTGGGCACTTTCCCTAAAGTGATCCAGAGACCTCGGTCTTTGAGAATGAAGAGGGATTGTATCATCCTGGGACATCTATCCATAATAGATCCAGTGACCTCGGTCCTCGAGAACGTGACAGGATTGTATCATCCCTGGGAACTTTCCCTAAAGTGATCCAGAGACCTCGGTCTTCGAGAATGAAGAGGGATTGTATCATCCCGGGACATCTGTCCATAATAGATCTAGTGACCTCGATCCTCGAGAATGTGGCAGGATTGTATCATCCCTAGACACTTGTCCTAAAGTGATCTGGAGACTTCGGTTTTCTAGAATGTGGCAGGATTGCATCATCCTTGGACGTAAGTCCTAAAGTGATAGGGAGTGATTATCCCGTAATTGTATCCGGTGACTTCGGTCGTCGAGAATGTGGTAGGATTGCATCATCCTTGGACTCAAGTCCTAAAGTGATAGGGAGTGATTATCCCGTAATTGTATCCGGTGACTTCGGTCATTGAGAATGTGGTAGGATTACATCATCCTTGGACTCAAGTCCTAAAGTGATAGGGAGTGATTATCCTGCAATTGTATCCGGTGACTTCGGTCGTCGAGAATGTGGTAGGATTGCATCATCCTTGGACTTAAGTCCTAAAGTGATAGGGAGTGATTATCCCGTAATTGTATCCGGTGACTTCGATCGTCGAGAATGTGGTAGGATTGCATTGTCCTTGGACTTAGTCCTAAATTGATAGGGACTGATTATCCCGTAATCAATCCGGTAACTTAGGTTGTCGAGAATGTGGTGGGATTGTATCATCCCTGGACTTTAAGTCCAAAAGTGATCCAAAGATTTTTTGTCTGAGTTGTGGATTGCAGGTTGTTGCTGATGATGATGATGCCGTACTGATCGAAAGATTAGAGTATGATGATGATGACGTACTGATTGAAAGATCAGAGTATGATGATGATGATGTACTGATCTAAAAGATCAGAGTATAATGATGACACGCTATGATTATGATGTTTCTGATCGAAAGATCAGAGTATGATGATGATGTTTCTGATCGAAAGATCAGAATGTGATGATGATTATGATCGATAGATCAGAATATGATGATGATGATGTTGCTGCTGATCGAAAGGGAAAAGTGTTGATGATGATATTGCTGATCGAGAGATCAAAGTACTGAAGATGTTGCTGCTGATCGAAAGGTCAAGGTGCTGAAGATGTTGTTACTGATTGAAAAGTCAAAATGCTGAAGATGTTTCTGATCGAAAGGACAAAATATTGAAGATGTTGTTGCTGATCGAAAGGTCCAAGTGTTTAAGATGCCGTTGCTAATTGAAAGATCAAAATGCTGAAGATGTTGCTGATCAAAGACTGAAGATGTTGCTGATGGTTGAAGATGAAGACTACATGATGTTGAAAAGCTTCTAATTATTTATAGATGTGTTACCCTGCTGATGTTGATGATGTACCCTATCTCTACTCTTGTTGTTGTTAATGTTGCTGTAGAATACCCTTCTCGTTAAGGGGGAGTGTTGAAATATTGTAACTTCGAAGAATATTCTATATGTAACTTTTTGTGGTCCCCGATGGTCCTACCGGGAGAACCACTTGTATTAGATTGTACCCCGATGCTCCTAATCGAAAGATCTAATAAGAGTCATGAGGTAGTCCCCTCTAATTGTAAAGGTGGGTCATTAGCACCCCAGTGTGGTTACTGATCCTACATGTGTAACTCGATCCTACATGATTTAACTCGAGCCTACATGTCAAATGAGTTAACTTAAGTGAACGGATGAATCTAAATAGAGGTGTAGTGCTCCTCATTTGAGACACATACACTCTCACTTGTATAGTGCATTAGTGGAGAAGAGAAGTAGCTGGAGAAGGAGGAGGATCAGGCTTTGATCTCCTTGCTGGTTTTATCTTTTATCTTTTTGGGGCATCTATATTGAGGAAGCTTTTGCTGGGTTTTTCCCTTTAGGGTTTTCCCAGGATAAATCTTTGTGTTCCTTTTGTATGGTTGTGCTTGTCTATCTTTCAGTGATCATGTTTATATGCTTTTGTTATGAAAATGAAATGAAATTCTAATGTCTTAGCTAAGCATATGGAAATTTAACATATGTTTTTATCAGTAGTTTTATGTATATATTGATAGGTTACTTTACATATGTCTTGTAACTCAATTTTAAGAAGACAATTCAGCCAACCTAGTCTGTTTACACGATTACATGTATCCCCTTCAAATATTCATAAGTTATTCTTCTCTCTTTCATGGCAGTTGATTGCCAAGTGGTTCTCTTTTGTTGTTGGCCAGACAATACTTTTATTTTAAACTTGTATGTAACCCTTTTAAGCACCATCTGCAATTGATGTAGGAGCTACCATCTCCTATAGTTTTCATTGTATGTCAATTAACTGTAGAAGTATACATAGTGACAAGAGTTGACAGTTACTCCATAAAAGTTTTGAATTCTTAAAATTCTCAGAGATTGAGAATTGTCACATTGGGAAGTTTTCTGTCGAATAACTACTTGCAGAGAAGTTAAGAGTGGTTACATTCAGTTGATCTACATTTGCTTCCTACTGTTTTCCTTTCCTCTTGAAAATTGGCAAGTTTGAATGGAGTTATGAGTTCTTGAACACTTATGAAAGTTATGTTGTCTCAAAGCAGGATGCCAAGAGGCATTCTCCACTTAGGGGCATAGAACAAAACTCGATAGAAAAGCACCTTAATTAGTGGTGGCCCCAATTAGGTCAGTTTTTATGATTATGTATTTAAACTGAATTCTCCATTTGATAAATTTGTAGCATTTTCCTACTGCTACAAACAAATCATTATTTTATGCTACATGCTTTCAGTCACAGTAGTTCTTCCTATTTTTTAAGCAACAATTAAGCCAAATTTCTCTTTTTTGTGAACATAGGTAGCTTGTTCCATTAAAATAGTCCTTTTAGCGGAATATAAGCAAATTATATCACCTATCTTGTGACAGATCATTATAGCATCCTTGTCCATATTCTTTGCTCAATTTCCTTTATTAAATGGCCCAAATTAACAGCTCCCTTTAGATACGCCAGAAAGGCTGGCATTGCATTGTGGAGTAAATTTGCATTTTTCTTGTCAAATAATTGTTTGAGCAGATATCTTTCTCTGCACTAAAAGCTAGTTGTCCCTATTATGCATCGAGAAGTAATGGACACACAAGTTGAGGATTCACAAGCTGTATAGGTAAAGTTTGACATGGCTTAAATTTAAGTACTCATTGGAGTGGTTGTAATGGAAGGGTAAGCAATGCTAACTTCTGGTTGTGGTCTTTATAACCATTTATAACCAATGTTCTCTGTTGGTCCAAACTTGGGCATGATTGTCTCCTTGGACTGTTAAATGAATCCTTTTGGTATTTTAAGGACAAAGAGGCTTCTATGTGGTCTTCTGGAACCAGCTCTTGCAAAACCACATTCCTACCTTTTGAAATTATTTCTTTTGTCAATATTTTTACATCCCTACTTTGGGTGGCTTTTCCTTTGTTTGTTCTTTTAGGTTTCTTTCGTCTTTTCCTTTGTTTGACAATTGATTTGATTTCTTATTATTAATGGGCATTAAGCTAAAATGATAAAATCCCTCATGAAGGGTCATAGTCTCTTGACCTCAAAATCAACTATAACAAACTGCTTGGTTCATCATTTCGTCAAGTCTGGTATTTGTAAGCTTTTCTCTAGAAAATGGTGAGTGTGTCTACTTTACCTTGTATTTATCCATGGATCCAATGAGTTTCTTCCAATAAAGTCATTATGCACATTATTATGTTGCTTATCTTTAGGAATTACTATGAATTTAATAAAAGACATTCACTAGTAATCAAAACTGTATTCAATCATCATTCCTCAAGGGCGCGACCTTGAATTGCACTAAATTCTTACCATGAGGTACCAAATTAGATATAAGAAATGGGTTTCAGTGTTTGAATTACATAACAAATAGGATCTCTATATATGCTTCACCCTCTTTTCTTCTTTCAGTTAATAGAGGATAAACGCAACATAGAGAGTTTTGCATTGCGTGTTTGTTGTTCATAATTTCCAGCAGTGTGTGTTGATAGATTAACATATTTAGAGACCACTATTTTGATTGAGGTTTTCATTTTTTAAGCAAGGAAGTATGATATTTATTATTGCTTAAGTAGGCAAAGAAATCTGGCGTGACCACTCTATGGCATCTACATATGTACAGCTTGAGAGGAATGAACAGTTAAGGATGTGTATTTCCAGCTTGGAGGTCACAGGTTTGAATCAGGAGTAGGGTAAGGTATGTACACCTTCATAAACTCAGCAGTCAAATTACTGTGCATAGAGGGTCCCTTGTCCCATAAACAAGGGCTCTCATACATCAATTTGGTGGCCATGGCCTTTGATAATTATTATATATGTAACTTTTATTTACATGCAAACTGATTTTAATGTAATATATGATGCATAATTTTGCCCCAAAAAGGTATAAGTGACTCTTTTCAAATTGCAACTCACAGAATATGGGAACATTTTCCCAAACCAAAATAATCAAAGTACATGTAACTACAACATCTCTGGCCAATACCAGAAGTCTGGCATGGCCCTTTCTATTACTGCAAATGTGGAACAAACCATGTACTACATGCAACAGTAAGTTCAAGCCAGGATACAACATGTAAGTATGAAATGTAGCAAAATGTATAGATCACAATATCAAAGATGAGAGGGCATGTAGTGTTTCTTACAAAGGTTCTCAATAATAGCCTAAATAGCCAAGACACTATTTTCAGAAGATGAGGGTTTATAGAAAGCTACTTAATTCATAAAAACTAAACTCTATCTCTCTAGTGCTTAGCTTGAGTTTAGAAGAAGCTAACTCCTAGTTCTATACTCTTTGTGCTTCTTAGCTGGAGCTGTAGTGCTGGGACTCTATGTAGTGCGAGTTAAAGAGGTAGGGATGGGAATTGCTAAAAACTACTTTTGCACTAAAGAGCTAGTCTTATTTAGTAAGGGCAGGAAACAACGGCTTCTTATTCCACAGTGGGTTACACAGAATGAACGGCTTAATTTCATAGTTTTTTATTTTTCAATAAACACCTAAAGAATCAATTTATACTATAAAAAACACCCCATACATATGATACTTGCATATCTACGTTGAACTTGTCCATAATAAATTGAATGTATGTCTCCTTGCCCTATGAAGCGCAAGACCTCCGGACCAAAGGAAACGAAGAGATAAAAAAATTACTTGCAAGTGCATATGACTAGGACAAAGGAAAAAGTAAAACCTAGGTTAGGGAAACTATGCCCTGTAACATTTCCATTTCTAGAAGTTTATCTCTGAGAGGTATGCCCTTGCACCCAGGTCCACTTCCATCATATAGCCGAGAGGAGGAAGGAAAATAAAATAAGTGTAAACCTTTGGTTAAACCAGAAGAAACATTGGTTGGAGCCATGCTGTTTACTAAGGTACGGGTTACTGGGGTGAGGAACACAGTTAGTTGTGAGGATCTTCCCCCTAATAGCGCAAAACCCTGTTCTACATGAACCGTTTTCATGGACTAAGCAGGTGTCCATCGATTGGTTTCATATTTAATTTTGTTATAAATGGCCCCAGGTTCGGTTGGGGTAGGCACCAACAAAAATAAGTTTGGTTGGACAAGATGATAACAAATTCCTCTCTAATTTTATATTTTTTTATTAATTAAACATTGTTTTTAGGGGTTTGTGGATGACATCACAATTGGGGAAATAAAAAGGAGTTGATTCTATTACTTCTTCACCCAGTACATGTTTTTCTGATAGAGGTTATGAGATTACCCCACCACGTTATACTAACTATATGGGATTATTTTAATGCATTCTATGTGTAGTGGATGGAATTTATTTGTGCGGTGGGTAAATGGCTTAAGAAAGAGTGCCTTACTGCTTAGGATACTCGCATATATCTATGTTTTACTTTTCCTCTCTACGTGAGACTCCACATCTCTTCAACTTGCCGTAAGTTCCATAGAAGTTAGTTAAAATACTTGGTTAGACAAGAAAGATGACAACTTTCTTATGATACTCGCATCTCTACGTTTTAACATACGATGAAATCACATATATACATTTCACTTTGCCATTGTATGATCGAGACCTAGTATCAACCTTATACCTTTTCTTTTTTGACCACTTAGGTTTGGGTATAGTCACTAGGTATGGGTATAGTCACAAATCCAAGCATAAGTCCATGCTTTAATTAGATTTTGATTTGACTTCCATGCACTCCTACTTTGTTTATAAACTAATAGTGTTTGCACTAAATATGCATGTTTTGTTGCGGGTACCCCAGCCTAACTAAAGCCAAAACAAAATTGAGCCACATCAACCATAGAGACTTCGTAAACCACACATACCGTTGCATTACCTCATTCCTTATTCTGCTTGTAGACAACTTGTAATCAAGTGAAACCCTGGCCAAATATAATATGCAATACATGCAATAACACATAATGACAATGAACCTGCTTACAACATACCATTGCATTACCTTATTCCTTATTCTGCCTATAGACAACTTGTAACCAAGTGAAACCCTGGCCATATATAATATGCAATACATGTGATAACACATAATGACAATGAACCTACTTACAACATGTCATTATTTCCCATGATCCGTAGCTACCAAGAACCAAATCACAAAAATAAAAGGTATGCGGTACTTCCATAATAAAGACAAATACATCAGCAACATCATAGAATAAACCATAAAGTGATCACATATCATTAGCATATGAAGCAGGAGTAATGGACTCTCAACCAACAACCTTTTCCAATACCTTGACCATAATGCACACTACGAGGACACCCTAAAACTGCCTATTATTCTATTTTTGTGGAGGCAAAGTTTTTTAATTATTGGATTTTAAATAAGGGGATATGCTTCGTTGTGAAACTTCGCAATCGATCTAATGTTTACAAGTTTATGTTGAAACATCTGGCGACTCCAAAGTTGAAGTTAACATCTAAAAATGGCAATGTTCTGGGAAAGTGATTCAATCAAGAAATTTCACAAAATTTTAGGACATATGCTAATGTCAAGAATTGGAAAATAGCAAGCAAAGCTCACTTCCATCATAAAATGATCTACAATTTCAAACTCTACAAAAGATTTTTACTTCAAAACAAAAAACATAATTCATGTTAATAATATGGAAGAACAGATTCTATGATTTCAGCTTTCTATTCTGTAAATGCAGATGCAATTCCAGAATGAAACACAGCTCTAATGTTTGAACAAACTGAAACATCCATGTTCCCAACTCTGTGTGTAATAAATTTGAATAAAGAAACAGTCAAGCATTCAAATTCAGGCAAAGCCAAACACTATAGAATACCAAATTTGAAATAACAAAGCCTGAAAAATGAAACTCGCCTAGCGATTGGAAGTCATTAGACATTAAATAGTGGATTAAGACTGGATCATTAATTAACATTTCTAATGACGACCAGAGATGATAGTATATAGGAAAATCTGTGTTGGCAGCTTTCTAGACTCTAAATTAAATAAGATATATTAAATAAGAAAATTAAATAAGAAAAATTTATTCATCTTGCTCATCCTCACCCTTTTGTGCAACATAAGCCTTGATAGGAGGTGTGATGATTGAATTGACTTCCCTTGAAGCTAAATTTGAAACATCTTGCTTCTTTGGAGAAGGCAGCACTGGTGTAGTCACGCTCTGTAGCTTTTATTCTAGGATGGATGTCATGCAGCATATCGATAACATGGGCTCAAGGAAGACTAGGCCAAAGCTACTAGTACCATTTTATTATGTGGGACTTGTATCTTTGATACTTCACCCTTGTCTTGAATAATAATGAGATATTTTCATGTCTTGAAACTATAGCATTCGTTCTTGAGCATATGAATAACATTGGCTCGAGGAAGACTATGCCAGAGCTGCCAGTACAATTTTAGTATGTGGGACTTGTATCATTGATATTTTACACTTGTCTTGGATGATAACGAGTTGTTTCATATATCAAAAAATTATAGCATTTGCTCTTGACCACCTATTTGTGGAAGTTGTTTATCAAATTGAAATATATTTCAAGCAATGCCCATACTAACCTTTGGAATCAAAATTAACTTGGATAATAGAAAACTTGTTGTTGGCACCAAATTCAGCTTAGATGATAGAAAAATTATGGCTCTACACGATGAAATCCCACAAATAAGCCGACGAATGGCATATTTCATAGTCGGAGCACAATTTTTCAGACAAGCATCTTTAGCAGCTTCTAGCTTTAAATATCCATCATCGTTGCCCTCAATGCCGCTTTGCTCATAAACCGTCTGGACTTCTTGCAGCTCCTGAACTAAAGTTAATGTAGCAGCTACCCTAATCCTGGCATATGCAGAGGAGAGGTTTCTAAACACATCCATGTGTAACTACGGTTGAATAGGGCCTGCGTCTTTCTCGTGTGGAGGGTTACTCCATAAAGCTTGGGTTTGTAAGCTTCATCAACACATCCATTCTCAGCATAACCCGAAATCATTGATGTCCAATATACCAGATTCCTTTCAGGCATTTCATCAAAGAGTTTGGCAGCCTCGTCAACCAAGCAATTCTGTGCATATCCCACAATCATTGATGTCCAGGAGACCACATTTCATTCAGGAATTTTTTCAAACAGGTCAAGAGCCTCATTAACATACCCCTTATGTGCATATCCTGCAATCATAGCATTCCATGTGACAACATCTCATCTAAGCAATTTGTCAAACACATAAAGTGTGGTGTTGATCATCCCATATTTTGCATACATGTAAAGAAGGGAATTCCCCACAAAAGCTTCAGAGATTTCTGATTATTTCTTCATGAACCTCCGCCACTACTTCCAAGTGAGTACATGCTGGGAGAAGACTGGATAGAGTGAATTGATTGGGGAGAATACATGTTCCTTGCATTTGATTGAAAAGTGTCAATGCTTCTTTACCACGGGCCTGGAGTAAGCTGCAATCATGATACTCCACGAGACCACATTTCGCTCAGGCATTTGCTCCAGAAACCTGTGACCATCGATTGAATTCCTGCACTTGGCATACACACTTAGGAGTTTATTGGGCAGAGCCTTGTCAGTGAAATTAAATTTGAAAGCACTTTGGATGATGTGAGCATGGAATATCTTGGCCTCTGGCAGAGCTCTGTTAATGAGGCATACCTGCAAGAGAGAATGATAAGCAGAGCAATCTACTTGTTCATCCATCAAATGCAAAATGCATATGGTTTCTTTCAATTGCCTTTGTTTACATGCCATCTCAGATCGTTCTTCACTCAAGTTAGCATTCTTCGCCACCACAAGGGCTTTCAGTTTCACCGGGTGACTGCCTACCTGGTAAAAGTTCAAAGGTTGAGTAACTACAGAATGAATAAACTCCAGAAGACAACGAAGAAGGGAGATGATAGACCAACGAGTCTCTTTTGACCACCAGGATTATGGGTTTTTTCAAGCACTAAAAAACAACTTTATATTATAAAACAAAGTTGTATCAACAACTACATTTTTATTTTTCGGAAGAATAGAGTTCTTATAATCCAAAATAAATTACCACCTTGATAAAACATGATATTTATATTTTCTTCTCCCAATACTATTTTGACATTTTTATAGGTTCTGTAGTAAACATCATATCATAGCAACGATAACAAAACAAGAAAGATGCCACCCAAAAAACAAGCTATTAGTAAACAAAGTTTACTAGATGAACAACTCCTAAATCAAAAGAACCTTAATCTGTCTGATTGTACATGCATTTCATCTTTGAGCTTTTTAAAATAAATATTTCCATCCAATACACTGATGCCTTTCTTTGAAAGTCTATCTGCTTCATCATTTAATTCTCTATAGATATGCTAAAAAGTAATGTGTGAGAACTTGTATATCAACTTTCTAACATTTCCCATCCAATTTTCCAATAACAAAGAGTAAAGTGCAGTTACCCCTCTAGCCCAATCTGTAATAGCTTTTGAATCGCCAACCATCAGAATAGAAGCGAGTCCCATTCTCCTAAAAAACCAAAGAAGTCCCCGTAAGGAAACCAGCTCTGCTCTTGTATTAGTTCCCTTTCCAACCCCAAAGATGTTCCTTCTATGGAGTTCTTCCACCAGTCCCTAAGACAACCTGTAATATTTTCATAAACCAATAAAAGGATCAAAACCAATAAATACTTGAGTATTTCGGTCGACGACCCAACAGATCGACTGGTTAATAATGGGGAAAGACTTCAAAAAACTACTCCAAATAGATGAAATAAACTCATTATGATCCCCATTTATATCCCAGATAGAATTAGTTAATCTTTGTTGATTTGCAAAATGATGAAACACATCCCTTCACTTTTGTCTCCGTGTTTCCTCCTTTTGTTTCAATTTTTCCTTCTTTCTTTATCTCAAGCATAAGAAGCTTTTGTTTTCTCCTAGATGAAAAGTAATCTTCATCCACTTCCCCTATTATCATCTGAATTTCTTCATCAATCTTGAGCAACTCCTTTTCATTTTCTATTTTAAGTAGCAAGCTTCTAATTAACGGAAGATAGTTTACAAGGAAATTATAAATAATTTATTGAGTGATTGGACTTTTTTCACTTAGAAAAAAACAATTCCTGTTATTCATGAAGAATCAAGGAATCCTCAGTTGCGTAACATGTCAAATGGTGACACTTGAACCCGACTGGGGAGTGATTGGATTATTATAAATATAGAGATGGAGAGAGGTTTTTTATGAAAAATGGAAAATGTATAACATAGATGAAAAACAATATCGAAGGATAAATTACACATGAGGAAAAGATAGGTTATAATGAGTGTGTGTATATGTGTTGATTTCATCTGTTTCATCATTATTGTCAATGTAATTAATTTAGATGGCATGCATGAACATGCATTTCATCTTGTCTATTGGGCATATGGCCTCAGGGAACCTTTATGGCTACTGTCAACCTTAAGCCAAATTGTATACATAATATGGTTGTTCATGGTAATCATAAGAACAATGGTTTTGTGAGGCTCCTTGGAATTTTGTTCCATAGGTCAAGTATGAGGGGATGAAATTCCTCTCGACGAGACACCCATTGATGTTATTGTTGAGTATGAAGATGTATGGGTATCATACATAACATATACATTACATGAACACATTGTTGGTGGGATGTTTCCAAAGGCCATGAAAAGGACTTGAATTAAAGATGTATTGAAGCCATATGGGTGGCACAACCATAGCATCTAAAGCCTAATTGCATTGTATCGACATTGTTTCTAATGGACCTTGTATTTGTGGGGATACCCTTATCTTGTTCTCTTCATGAATTAAAGGTTTTTCTAATGACCATATAACTTAGTTATCTTTCCCTGTGTGTTCAGTTCTATGAGAATAGGAAGGGAATAATACCAAAAGTAAACGAGGAAGGTGAAATGTAGAAAGGAAATAGAAGGCC
>LPNX010931127.1:0-38080 GCA_001517045.1 Pseudotsuga menziesii | reverse complement strand
AAAAAATGAAGCAGATACCCTGAGCATTCTTTCAACTAATCTTCGAGCTTGTTAAAAACAGTAAGATGGTGTTGAGCTTACTTTTCATTTTTCGTGCTCTAGTTAAAACATGATAATTGGTTTGAGCTTAATTTATCTCTTTTTTGTGCTCTGGTTCAAACATGAAAAAGGTTCCGAGTGAAGTTTTATACCTTTAGCGTTCTTGTTAAAAACTCATTGAAGAGGTATCGAGTATAGTTTTACTGTTTTTCAGACTCGTAAAAATTGGATTTTGAAAAAAGAACTCGTTCCAAAGTTATATTTAAGCTCTTTTTAGTCTCCTTAAAAGCACAAAAATATTTCCAAGAAAACTTGTTGCGTTCACGCTTGTAAGAGAATCAGAACAGTTGACTAGTTAGGGGTAGTTTATCTCTTTGTCCGACTGATTAGCCTTACGAAAAATGACCTTTTGGAGTCTTCTTAGTCATTTTAGACTCTCTAAACATGAAATGACAAATGAGGTTTCTTTCATCGGACTCTTAAAATCAAATGATGAAGGACCCTTTTCTGGGAACGAACCCCTCCTTTCTCAGGTTCATAAAACATATGAGATTGGACTCATTCTAAGGATGAGCTATATCGAGCGTTTGTTACCCTTTTCCAACTCGTTAAAAAGAAAATAGGCACTCATCAATAATGATGGGGAAATTAAGGAAAGAGTTTGTATTTTGTTATGGAAGTACATAGTCACTATTGAGCATGCCACTCATTTGCATATGCATTTCAGTACTTGGGTAATCTGTTTGTCTTTGAGTCCTGCTAATTCCTAAAGTCTTCTTACTCCTTTAAGTTGTCCAAGAATACTCTTATTGTCAGTTACATTAGGGGATTGGTATCATTCTCATGTCAATACTACCAAGTCATGCCATGCCCATGTTCAAGAGAAGTTTGGCCATCTGTCCACTATCTGCAGTCAGTTTACCTTCTATCATGGTGGTCATCCCTAAGTCAGTTTCATACATCACTCTACTTTTTGGTTTACTCCAAAACATCTATGATCATGTTTTGTGTCGATGATGGGGGCTTCATCATGGCCCTCCTTTGATGGTTCTATTCCTATTGAATTCAACACCTTATCCAGGAATTAGACTTAGAAACCAAGTCAAGTAACTTGGGCTTGCATGCCTCAATGGTAGGTTACGTCACTTTCAACATGAGTTTACATCATTGGCTCTTGATTGAAAGATCTCATCGAGTGTTCATCTCCAAGTCCTTTATTCACATTTGATGGTATGTACTGAGATACCTTGGGAATCATTGCCATCAATGGTGATTTCCCTCGCACTTGTTAACATTTTACATCATTGACTGGTAATCAAGTGGTTTCTACCATGTTTGACGTCAAGACATTGTATCACATGGTTAGATTTGTATCATTGCAGGTTTGGCTTGAAGACCCTGGGTCATCGGATATTTTTCCCAGGTTGTGATGGAGTTTGTTTTGAGTCATATTACATGGATCCACCTTTGTATTGATCGTGGCTATGTTATCATATCATCACGGATCTATGCTTGTGTCTAGTAGCCATGATTGTGTTCATTCGATCTCTACTACCATGGATCTGCATTGTATTGGTCGACAGACATGTTATGAGATATATGAGAGTTGAGTCAGTGGTACTGTAGCAGTTTCCAGCCAACATCCTTGCCTTATATTTCTTCACTTTCCAAAGCATTGACCTATCGCATTCCTCTAACTTCATGCTTTGGGGGGTATTCTGTTACACCGAAATCTTGCACTCTTGATCCATGTGTTAACCCTTTTCCTAATCCCCAAGTTTCTCTTTGCTAAATTTAACTAATATTGATATTTTATTTCCTTTTTTCCCTCTCTAGGAAGGTTGGCGCTCTTGTCCTTCATTGCTGATGTCGGTGCTCTTGTCCTTCATCATTGACGTCAACGCTCTATCTCCCACTACTAGGAGTGCCAACGATGCTTTTTACCTTTTTGGAAAGTGTGTCAGTGGTGTTTTGAGGGGAAAAAACACCTTCAACAAACTTGGTTTCATTCATGCTCGTAAAATTATTTGAATGGCCTTCCAATAATTATAGGTTTAACCTTTTTCGTCCTGGTTGGACTACCTACGAAAAATAAGTCTCTCTACCTCTTTCGGCTAGGAGAGATATCCTTTGTACACTTTTATCCTTTTTAGAATTAGGGGACTACTTTATGAAAAAGAGAGCCACTGGAGTCTTCTTCCTGTTATTAGACTCTCTAAAAATGAAAACACCATCGAGCATTTATCATCTTGGGCTCGAAAAAAATCCTCGAGATTGTATCATATTGAGCATATTTCTATCCCTTCTTAGAGCTCATTAAACTATGAAGAAGGCCTAAATGGTGCCTTTCATTTCCCACATATAGTCTCACATTATGGAATCATTCCTCAATTGGTTTGCCTTTGTTTAGAGTACTCTGCGACGAGTCTCCATTGGATTCCCTAGATATCACTAGTCCAGTGACTTCCCCAAGTATCTCCCATTACAGTCATCTCCTCGGTTTCACAACTATGATCCCCTCCCCATGACTCAGTATCATTTGCTTCCAGGTCATCCCTGCTATCATACTCCGAACTGAGGAAGTTTGAAGTCCCTTATACTCCCCTACCCTTTTCCTTCACTTAGTATCTCAGTCCCATGACTGTCCCATATATTTGGTTGTCCCTCTCGAGCCTCTATCAAGGAAACCTCATTTCCTTGGTATTTGTAGGTCTCCCTCTATTGATGTCAACACATTTATTCTAGAGGATAGACCCAGAGGTCCCTCTATGTTGGTTTCATCCACCTCATTGATGAGTTCCTTGGACCACTTGAAAGGAGTCCTTAGTTCCTTTTGGGTTGGTTGTGTCTCACGTGCTTGACTTCAGATACACTATCACACCATTGATATTCATACAAGGTATTGGTTCTTTCATTATTTGGTCAAATACCGTAGTTGTCACCTAACTCTAGCACAATGGTGAGTCTATTATGGGACCCATACAATTTCATATCCCTTATGATTTTCGAGATGCATTGGTGATAGTGTTCGGAAGTCCATCAATGTCATGCTTCCTTGTATCTACAGTACTTGATGTTTTTTATTGTACCTCAGAGATTCTGACTCCCAGTCATTGATTTCATTCAGTTTTGTACACCTCCAGATTCAGCAGAGCATTAGCTGTTGTGATATTGCATTCCATAAGAGTGACATTGTTCTTATGTACTAGTTCTTCAAATCACTATATGTATTCAACCTCAAATTAAGGCCACCATTATGTATTGCCATTTCTATATATGTATTGATCGACTCCCATTGTTTAAGCCTTGATCCCCATTTTTATATTGATACATTATTACGAGCATGGGTATTCTCGCCTCGTCTATATACATGTATGAGATTATGTGTACCTCATCTATTTTTTAGAAGAAATACAAACCAAAATCCACTGTAGTTTGAATGAGAAGACTCCACACCCCCGGGGTCCTCTCCAGTCTCTCCATCGTTGTCACCATTTATCCCTTATCATATGATGTATATTGGCCATACGATGAGCTCCTGCCCTCACACATCAAGGGGAAATCTATTAACACTAAAAAAATTTCACCTAGCTCTCTATGGTCCAAACCATAATTATACATCATAATCCCACCATTATTCCCTTCATTTTGACCTTCACAATTAAATTCCACTAAAATTGGTCTAAAACATTATTATTCCTTCCACCATAAATACATGGAAGTTGAGAATTTATTGCAGCATAACCCCACTCTCTCAAAAAAAGGAACAAAAAACCCTAAAATGAGAATGGGTCAAAAACCATGGAAAAATACCATGCACAATAAAACACTATGGGTCAAAAAACCTTGGATCATCCTATAAATACATTATGAAGGTCTCCCAAAAATCACTTTTCGTCCTCTCTTGCATATTTTAAACCCTCAATTGGTGAAACCTTTTTCCTTTTTCCACAGTGTATGTAGAGCTTTCTCCATACCCTCTTGGATCCATTCCCCCCTTTTGAAAACCATTAGTGGAGACGACTAAGGAACTAAACCGTGGATCTAGTGGAGAATTTCCTCAAACGGTTGCAAGGGCCCATGTTATTGAAAGGCATGCTTGTTCTTGTTTTTCATTAGTTATAAAAAATATATAAAAAATCATAAAAATATTGTTGTTGTTGTTGGTAATTATTCTTGCAAGTTGAAGTTGATAAATCCATCGCACCATGAACTCTACCCTATGATCCGATTGATCTAGGGTAGGTTCTTTTACACATAATAGGGGAGAAATACCTACTACATTGACCATGTTTAATGTGAGAATTCATAGGTTCATTTAATAAAATACGAGATAGATACCATATCCCTCTAATAAACCCTTAAATACTCTTACCAACCCAAAATAGCCCCCAAATGACAAATTCCTAATTGACATATAACAAAAAGAAAGTAGATGCTACCAGTGGTATAGATATTGCCTATTGAAAAACCTCAATGGAAAATGGTTGGAACAATAATGAAAGACTTGAAAAAGGATACCAATGACCACATACATTTGACATATCTGACAAAAAAAAATTAATAGAGAAATCACACCGAACTAACATTATTTACATTTTTGGCATACCAATATAGGGAGACTAACCTATTATAACTACCTAAACCAACAATTAATACAATAAAAACCAAAACATAACCCTAACACCTACTCTACCTAACTCCTTGTATCAAGAGTTCCAAAAAATGTAATTCAAGGAGCTACAACATAGGGCTTTAGGTGATCACCATCCACCCATACAAATATAAGGACACCATCATGTTGCAACATTCAAACAACACCTAATTTTTTTAGGTCCAAAACAATAAAAGGACCAATCTAATGCATTTGAAATTTACCTAGAGTTTTGAGATATTTACTGTCATATAGAAACAACAAACTGGGTTTGAAAAACTATTTGTTCTTGATATAATGGCCATGCCATGATTTTTGTCTTGATCTTTCCACAATTGCAAAAAAATACACTAGAAACCTAAAATCCTCCAATTGAATCAGTTTTTCCAATCGTTATGCAACTAACTCATCCTTTGTCATGTGAGTAGTAGTTGCAATATACAAATTAGGACTCCCATACTTGGATAGGACAATAGTTTCCCAAATATAAAATAGATTAAAGGGAGTTTGGTTATGTAGCCTCTTAGGAGTAGTATAGTAGGCCCACAACATTATAGGTACACTGCCATCCAAGGAATCTTTGTTAGTAGAGAATACCTTAGTCAATATCATATGATCCGAAACTTTGTTGAAAGATTCCACAATGCCATATTCTTGAGGGTGATATGGATTTCTCTTATGATGCTAGATGAGAAATTCCCTTGTTAAAGTTGTAATAATTGTTCTCTTGAAGTGCATCCCTTAATCAATCATGCTTATACTTCTAGGACATCAAAATTAGGTGATAATATTTTCAAATATAAAATGAGTAGAAACATCCATAGAATAATCACACAGAGTCTTAGTGTTTTCCCATACGGTCAAGTAATCAATTATGGTAATGATATATATGGTTTTAGAATGGAAATTTTGTGGGTTAACGTGACCAATAAAATATACAACCCATTTTTCAAATGGTTGTAGAGAATGAACATGTTATAGAGGAATTTTATCTCTCCATGATGGTCTTTCAACTCATAATTGACATACATCAGAAGCCCTCACATACTCTTTAGAGTCCTTGAACATTCTTGGCAAACACAACTTGGATTGTAATACCTTCCTACTTGTATATTTTCCTCCCATTTTACCTCCCACCACTCCTGCATGACATTCCCATAAAATATTCTGTCTTTCATGGTACATAACACACATGCTTAGAATCCCATCAATACTTGGTTTTTATAATTGTCCTGCAATTAATTGATAATCGGAAATGTGTACAACTAGGCAAGGTTTCTGAGTTGTTGAATAATTCTCTAGCACATAGGCTATGGTTAAAAGAAAAGAAATCTCTTCTAGATAATTTAGAATGGCCTCAAGCTGGAATAATGTTGCATTTGGTAGCTGATCATCTATAGAGCCATCAAGAACCCCCGAATCTAGTCATGATAGGTGATCAGGTACAATGTTATGTTTCCTTGGTTTCATTATTTCCTCAAAAGATAACTCCTAGAATAGTAACAATCATTTTCAAATATGTCCTTCAAGAATTGGCTTACTGACCAGATAATTTAGTGTAGATTGATCACTGAAAAAATTAAAATGGACAACAAATAGATAGTGGAGAAACTTATGCAATGCACATAGCATAGCTATACCTTCATGTCCAGATTGAGATAAATGTCTACTAGAGAAATAGATAGGATGATCAAGATCACCTTCCTTTGTTTTCATAATAACAACTCCCAAATCAATACCACACACATCCACATGTACATGAAACTCTAAATTCCACGGAAAGTAAGGATATGAGCAGTTACCATATTTTTCCTGAGCAATGAAAAGGACTTATAACATTTTGGTGTCCACAATCTTATTCAAGAGTTTCTTTAATGGGGCTATGATCATAGCATAGTTGTAAATGAATCTTCTATAATGGCTAGTGTGTCTCAATTTGAAACACAAATATCAGACAAAAGTAGGGAGTGGAATATTTTACAATAACTACAAATTTCACGGGATCAACCAAGAACCCTTCATGACAAACAATATGGCCTAACAAATTATGAAAGGGAACACATAAAACACACTTACTCAATTTCAATGAAATATAAACCTGACAATTTATGTAAAACATTAGTCATAGGAGACTAATATGTTCTTTTAGCAGGTTGTAAATAGTCCAATCATTCATGTAAACCTCCATAAACTTGTGTATAAATTCCATGAAGGTATCAATCACAATCCTTGAGAAGAATGTAGGAGAATTAAAGTTTGAAGGAGATCACATTATATGAAAAATAACCCCACTATGTTGTGAAAGTACCCTTGTTTTTATCTTATTCTACAACTCTATCTTGATGGTACCCTAAAAATTCATAAGCGAAAGTGTATGCTTATGTCCCCGCTACTTTTTCTAAATATTCGTCATTTAAAGGGGTAGGAAAAGGTGTTGGGAATATTATATTCTTTGCATGTGAATCGAATAGCAAAGTTGATGGTCAATTGGAATAAGTCAACTAGAGTCAGAGGTGACAAACGATGGACAATATGGTCGATCGACTATTTGGAATAGTTGTTTGGTTAAAGGAAAATGGTTGATCAATGGCAAGTCGATAGAATGATCAAAATCTCAACGAATAATTAACCAACATTGACCCAGTCAATTAGACTATAATAGAATAACCAAAAGTGGTTGGGAAGTTATGGATAATCATTAATGAGTAGTTGGTTATATTCATATATAAATAATATGCAATGGCTATGAAGAAAGATGATGGCATGATATAAAGAAGTGTTATTTGTGGTCTAGCAAGTCGCATTTGTAAACACTTTTTTTTGAGTGTTTTATTAATAGATGAGCGTAAGTTCAGTGGTTTGTTGGTTTTCCTCTAGGGGAGAGGTTTCCAGGGTAATTTTTGTGTATGTGTTTGATGTGTTGTGTGTTAAATTGTTAATTTTTATTTGTGTTTAACTATAAATCAATTTTCGTATCTACTATATTTGGATATGACCTAACAGTCGGTATCAGATCTATATTTGGCTGCAGGGGGATGCCTTTGTTTCTAAAGGTTTTGGCTTGAACTTGAATGTAGGGAATACCTATTCTAGAGGGAGTTTTTAGAAACATTGATCTAAAAATATAATGGCTAACAAGTTGAGGATAGAAATTGGAAAGTTTAATTGACAAAATTTTGAGCTTTGGAATATTAAGATGGAGGATCTTATTGTATATTGAGAACAATGGATTGTATTCAACCTAGGAGAGAATCCAATGGTTGTGTTGAAGGAATACTAGGAGAAGATCGACTAAAGAAAAGGAGTAAAATATGGAATTTTTAGAGGATTCTATATTGTTGATTTATCAAAAGAAGACATTGCAAAGAATCTATGGGAAAAGTTGGGGAACTTGTACTAGTTGAAATCTCTAGTTAACAAGTTGTTTATTCAAAACAAGATATATCTTCTGAGAATCGGTGAAGTTGACTTGTTCACAAATCATATGAATGCATTCAACACTGTGATCAGTCAATTGATGTCTATGGATATTAAAATCATCGAGGATAAAAAGTGTATAAGTCTATTGTGTTCTTTACTAGATTCCTAAAATAGCTTGGTTGCAGATTTTGGAAGCAATAGTACCACATTGAATATCGATGATGTGGTTGCATTTCTATTATTGGAAGAGATGATATGAAACTAAATGGAAGGTATGAACCATGATGCCTTGATGGTATGAGTTTGACTAGTAGATCAAATTTGAGGGGTATATCTAATATCGGATCCCGTAGTATATTGATGAAAACATGCCGATGATGTGATAAAGTCAAGCATTATATATGGAATCACAAGTCAATGGAAGTTGAGAAATGAAAAACGGATTGACGTGTAGTTGATGGTAAGTCTTCATAGGAAGAAAAATGTCATGTGTATTTGGCCTCCTCAAGTACACAATTGGATTGTGACTCTTGGATGATCAACTCTAGCGCATCACATCATATGACACCTTACATAGAGTGGTTATGTCTTACTAGGACATTCATCAAATAAGATCGTCAGATGATGGAAATTTAGACTAAAACTAAAAGACGGAAGAATATGAATATTTCCAAGAGCACTACATATCCCAAGTTTAGTTCAAGACATGATCTTGGTAAGTAATATGGGGGATGAAGGCATGCAATATGTAATTGAGAAAGATACGTGCAAGATGGTGTGAGGATCAATGGTGCTGATGAGAGGATTTTTAAAAAGAAATGTATACAAGTTATTAGGAAGAACAAACATTGATGAAAGTGCTAATGTGGTATGTCCTAATTTTGATGGGATATATTATTATCTAGTCAACTCAATTATGTTGTGGCATCAATGGATGGGACATATAGGTGAGAAAGGTTTTCATGTTATGCACAATAAATGCATGGCAGAAGGTATCCCTTCATGTTATGAAGAAGTATATTTATGTAGACATTGTATTTATCGTAAACGAATTCATGTAAGCTTCTCATATGGTGCTACTAAGGCTAAGGAAATACTGGAGAAAATACACAGTGATGTGTTTGGACCTATTTGGGTCCCTTCACTAGGAGGATATTAGTATTACATTTTTTCAAAGACAATTTCTCCAGAATGACATGGTTAAATTTTCCAATAAAGAAATCTATGGTATTGGGGAAAGTTCAATATTTCAAATATCTTATGGAGAATCAAACTAGTAACAAGATCAAGGTGTTGAGAATTGGAAATGGAGGATAATTTTTTGGAAAAGTGTTCATTCATTTTAGTAGACATCATGATATAGCTCGATAAAAAAGATCTATCGACATGACTCAACATAATGGAGTCACTAAAAGGATGAACATGATGTTGATGGAGAAAATGATGAGCATGCTCAGTGGTGCAAGTGCCACATAAAAATTATAGGTTCAGACAATCGATATGACATGTTACTTAGTGAATAGGTCACCATCAATGATCCTAGTTTAAAAGACTCCATATGAGGCATGGATTGGTTAGAATACCTCTTTTACATGTCTCAGAGTGTTTGGGTGTGAATCCTTTGTGCATGTCCCAAAGTAGAAAACAAATAAACTTGACAACAAGTCAGAGAATGGCATATTTATTGGGAAAAAGGATGGAGTGAAAGGGTATAAGTTATGGAACCCAGACAGGAGAAGGAACTTTATAGTAGATATGTGATATTCAGGGAAGTGAGAGGAACTTCTAGGACCGGAGAGGTTAAAGATAAAAGGAACAAAAAAAAAGAGTTTGAATTGAACAACAAAAAGTTTGGATTTGGGTGATTCAACCAAATCTGATGACAAAATGGGACAACAGAATCTAAATCTCATGAGTTCTAGTCAAGCAAGGTAAAAACCAAAAATATATAGCCTCCTAAATTTCACTCTGCTTTTACATTATCTACCCTAAAATACAATCCCACATCGGTAAAGGAACGATCGAATTGAAAAAGGGAAAACTTTGAAAAAGGGCCATGGAAGAAGAAACAAAGTCCTAAAAGACGAATGAAACATGGGATCTAGTCCTGTTACTGAATTGAAGGAAACTCATCAGTAGGAAGTTGGTGTTCAAGAAAAATTTCAATGCAGCAGGTCGTCAAGTCAAAAAGTACAAGGATCAATTAGTAGAGAAAGGATATTCCCAAATTGAGGGAGTCAAATTTGGAAAGATTTTCTCTCCTATTGCTAAGCTAAATTCCATAACAATACTAATTTATTTAGTTGCACCATTTGATTTTGAGATAGATAAGTTGGATCCATAGACAACATTTCTCTATGGTGATCCTGAAGAAGAAATCTATATGAAGCAACCTTAAGGTTTTTAATTGGATGGAGAAAAATATATAATCTGTAAGCTCAATAAGTCTCTCTACGGTTTAAAACAATCACCTAGGATGTGGTATTGGAATTTTGACAAGTATATCCAGCAGTTGGGTTTTTTTACGAGTCAGGTAGATCACTATGTGTATGGGATGGAAGTCGGTGATCATTTCGTATATTTAGTTTTGTATATCAACAACATGTTGTTGGTAGGAAATAACATGGATATGATAAAGGATATTAAGCTGTGGTTATAATCCAAGTTCAACATTGTTACTAAGAAAATTTCCTATGGCTTGGAGTGGACCACAACAAATAGAATGACACCATAAATAAACCCATTTCAAAGCATGCTAAATATGCAAAAGAAACTAACACTAAGGGACAAGAAGCGTACCTTGTTCCGGATGGTTGAAGTAGATCCCTTTTAAGCTTTCAATCAAACTTGTACCTACATGTTGTCCTCAACAACAAAAATATATACAAGCATGATATATGTAAAGTGTTAGAGTCTAATATAGCATGTTAAATTCCACCATATAAACAAAGTAATTACATCCATGGATAAGAATATTCATAAATACACAAGTAATGGATATTTTTGTTAACATGAACATAGAGAAAAATGACAACCTATGCCGACACCTCATGAAAATCGAGAAACCGAGTACCTCTAGCTGGACCTCCACCACTTCAATCCTCCATACAAATGGAAGCTCACAAAGATAAAGGCAAGCTTGGGATATAATACTAATGGCTGCTTCAAGGAAAAAGGGATGCATACTCAAGGATATAAGAATGGGGGAAAAATTCCACTATAATGTATTTTCTCTTCAAATTTATCCCCCTATAATGATTCATAGTAGCTCAAATCAGAGTGTTTCCCGTCATATAGAAGGAAAATGACAAATTAATTCGTTACTTGATGGGGAAAAATCCAAATATTTTTATTTTTTAAGCATAATTCTTGATGTACACAAGTGATAATGGTGCAAGCTAAGTATACATGGGTTGTAGACTTGTGGCCCATGTATATATTAAAAAATGTCTTTTTAAGGGTTCTGCTGGAGCGTCAAGGTAATAGTGAGCAAATGGGGTAAAGGAGTCTACATAGGGACAAGGATATGCCATCCAATCATGATGTATCAAGTGTGGAAAATCATGTTATAATATATTCTGCCTAATGTGTAAGGTTAGAGTGATACACGATGGCCAAAATACATTATAATAGTACCATGAGTGGAGTAATGAAGACCCAAGTGGAAAACACCATCCACTCATCATTATAATACAATGATAGATCTCTACTTATGACTGTAGATATGAAATATACATAAAAATCCTGGATACCTAATAGTACAATGGCCATGACTAGGCCCAGTATACACATGACATGAGTGGTCATTGCCACGTACAATATACAGTGAAATAAGGTCTCCATACTAAATGAAGACATCAAATGGTACAATGGATTTTGGTCATGAGAGTTGAAATATCATATATACTGGCACAACCAAGGAGGTAGGCTATATGTAATGACACCAAACTCAAAGGTCTTCTACACAAATCGTCACTAGTACATGTCTCATCACGTGAATAAAGGTGTCGAAGTCGAACATGATGGACCATAGTCTGATTACCAGTCATTGATGTATACCATTAATAGAGGTGAGATATCCCACCGATAATGAGAATGGGAATCAAGGTACAGAGTGAAAACAAACAAGTGCGAATAAATGTGTTGGGGTCTAATACTTAAGAGAATCCATCGATCAGGGGATATTGATGTATTCCCAAGTCTGTTGATGGAGAGAGAACCTACCACTAATGACTACAAATATCAAGGCACTCAATGGACTCTGGATCCCTATTCCATAATAAATTATATGAATTCAATGGAATGGAATTGACTGGAAGGAGGTAATTAAGGAATCCCCCATCAACCAACACGAGGTACACAACAATGATAGATAATTTGGAAGAACTCGAACGAACAAGATGTGCATGAACTAGTGACAAATGTATAAGGAATGGCTGACTCAGGATAAAAATTCCTTCGAACAAGAGCATAAGGTAGATGAAGACTCATAGTCATCATAGACCCAAAAATGCATACTAGGACAACTGTATGACACAAGAGGCATTGATAGAGGCTCCAAAGGGACTGGAATCATAACCAGTCAATGGAGAAAAATTAGAATAATGAGTACAACTCCTAAGGTCATACTATTAACCCAACCAATGGATGAATGAATTGTGCTCTGTTAGGAGACATGACATGAAAACTTCCAATAAAAAGTTATATGATTTCCTATCCGGATTTTTATGTTTTATGATTTTTTTGGTATTTTTCATATTGAAAATCTTGAAAAACAATAACATTACTTATAGTACAACAAGGAGGAAAGGAGTGTCGTGAGCAAGAAAACTAGTTCCAAGTAGTGAAACATACTTATGCTCAAGGAAAGGAATCATATGCAATATAAGGACACTCGAGGGGATGTTTCCTCCGAGTATGGGGTAATCAAGCTGCAAAAGATATATGAGAGGCTCTTCTTGGATAAGATTGAGACAAGATCAATCTATATGGCTCATAAAACTGAAGCAAGAAGCTGGCATAAATATCAATACAAGAAGTGGACACATGCGAATGCAATTACAACTTGATATAAATGGGAGTCTCTATAGGATATGGCCAGCATAAAGTATTAAGAAGTATGAAGTTCTTACTCAAATGTATGGTGGGACTATAAGAGAATCCTAGACCTAAGGGAGGATTCCCAACATGGGAACTAAATGACAAAGTAAGAACTAACTAGGGTACCCATGATTAGGAAATCTCTACCACTTACATAATTCCAGTTCAAGTAACAGTATGAAGGTTTTGTGACTTCACGAAGTGGAATCGTACCTATGGTTAAGTTGATGTTGTCATAGGATAATGCAAAATCTATGCAGAAAGTGGTCCTATCCTATATGATAGTTAAGTATTATACATTCCATGGACATGAATGAATCGAAGTCTCGGTGAAAGTGCACCATAAGGGGTTCCTACACAACAATATTAGGCCAAACAACTGGAAATAATTAATAAGAAATCTAAACTATAGCCAAAGTGGGTAATTTTTTTAATAAATAGTAAGAAATTGAACTTTTACCTTACCATTTGGTTTTTTACCGACACTAGTGCATTTGGAGCTAGTTGGACCTCGATATTTCAAATGAAGATTCCAGAAGCTATAGGCCACGAAATCCATAGCCGTCGGGACTAGGAAATCCACAAGCACATTCTCTATGCATTCAATCTCTTAATTTTGTTTTTTAGTGGTGAATTTTCAAGCATGAGGCACCCAAAGATAGGAATCCTAGCCCACAGGGTCATAGTTCATCGATATGTGTATAGGGCCCAGATGTACATGGGAAAAGAAAATCTTGCTCACCTACAAACACACATGTCGCATACATAGTCGTGGATGTCCAAATCAATGGTGAAAACTCACAAATTATTGTTTTTTCTTAGCATGATGGTTTTGGAATGGAGAGAACGTGAGCATGAAGATGTTGATAGGGTAATTCTTAATGACATAAATGCTTAAAAATACTTAAGAAGGTGTGGTTTGTATAAATTTTGGAACCTTAGGGGTTTGAGGTCCCAACCAAGACTCCTATTTTACTAGGATCCAGACACAAAGGCCTTCATGTTGGATGTTATACCATTGAGACTAAAAGTAGAGGAAATCTACTTCATTACATGATTATCACACCAAGGAAAGGTAGTGAGCCTATGAGCTCATGGAGTAGGTAGAGGACTCACTCTTGAGGAGTATATAATTGTGTATTGCATTCTTGACACAAATAATATGGGATTCAAGTTTCGGTGAACTCTATCTAGTGTATCAGTCTCAAGGTGATAGTTCTAGTATTGGATAGAATAGCAGGGTTGGCATCATTTCACCAAGCATAATGACCTCTCATGTTATACTCTGTACATGAGACCTATTGTGTATGACTGGAGCACATCACTATTGAGCACAATCAAACAAAAATTGACTAATTGCAAGTTGGGTGGGATAAAGAATTTTTTTTCCATCATTCTAAGAAATTTCTTTTTCGAGAGGGTATCGAGTCTCTTCCCTAGAGTTGAGATCCCTCCTCATAGTCTATGGGATCTAGCCTAGACATACTATGACAAGGTGATGCAGAGGTTATGGGGAGGTATGGAACCCACTCCTTTCCCACTTGAATTTTTCCACTGGTGGTAGAGATAGATCATCGCAATAGATGACTATCCCTATGCAGGGATTGGCTTTCATGGAGTTCCAGACATGCCACTACCACCAAGGTCCGCATACCAAGATATAGGTAATATCCCATTTATGTATTTTGAATTTTTTTTTTTATTTCTATTTTTCATATATTTGGAAATCAAAAACATGCTTTTGGTGGTATCAAGTATCGATATTAAGTTTAGGTATGCATACATAGGTCTGCGATGACCATATGGTTTCCCTCAACATCGATGGAGGGTACGTGCTGATGAGATGATCGACGTTTATGCCGAGTGGATGCTACAAAACATACATGGAAACATTTCTTGATGGACACACATGATACCCATGGTGCAGGTTGAGGACTTTCCTAAGGCAATTCAGAGCCATGTAGTTGGGGTACCCCATCTGTTGGTTAGGCTATTCAGGCGGTTAGCCAATGCAGTAGTGTTTATAATGATCATCACCCAGGCCTATAGACATAGATTCCTAGATGGACATTTTATACCATTCGTGTATATTTTGGTGGCTTAAAGCCCCATTTTTGTATTATGACATTTGAACTATGAAACCAAATTGAAATCTATTCTGAAATAAAATCTTATAGTGATCAATTTGATATATTTACACATGTGTTTAAATGTGAATGTTTTTTAATGTTTATTCTTATTTTTTGATGTGACAGGTGCCAATCTAACACATAATTTTCATATGAATCAACAACATGATTATAAATTCTAGGTATGTGAACGTGCGTAATGTAATCAAATTATCGCTCCAAGAGTCTTACCCTCAAGAACCTTCGTAACAGTGTAGTATCCTTGATATGGTACAAGACATTTAACTATGATACGGCTAATTGTGAGTCAAGGATAAATTCAAGAGATTGAATACCATTGGAAATTGAATCATGCAATAGTTCAATCAAGGCACTATACTCAACAACATTGTTTGAAGATGGTCAGATACACACACCTCTCGAAGAGACCAAATGACCCCTGGGTTCATATATGACCCAGGAAGCCGAGGCTAGGTTTTAGGTGTGGCAACTGGCACCACCAGTGAGTCCTAAATAGACCTAAGATTTCGTCGACATCTGCCAAAAAAGAGTAAGAATGTCAAAAAACTGATAACACTACAAGAAAGACAAAAAAAACTATGCAAACTATACAGTAAGCATAGTATTTATTAACATAGAGCCCATTTCTAGGCTCCTCTAAGGAATTCACTTCATAGTCTTCTATCTCATAGGTGCCTTTCCCTAGGACACATTTCACGACATAAGGCTCATGCCACATGGGGTTAAACTTAGCTTCCCCTAATGGTTCACTAGCTTGATCATACAAGAGGACCAATTCACCTTCACTAAATTGATGAGGAAGGACAGACTTATTATATTGAACTTTAACATGACACTTATTTATCTCTAGATCCACTATGACATCTCGATGCTGCTCATCTAGGTACTATAAGTGGAATAAACACTATTCTAACTCAGAAGTGTCAGACAAAAACTCTATGGCTAGCTTCTACGAAGGAATTTCGCATTAAACTAGTAATACCAACTCCACCCCATGCACTAGTTGATATCGAGAAAATTCAGTGGCAGTATTAACTATGGTTTAGTGAGCCCACAAAGCAAGGTAAAGCATAATATGCTAGTTGATTTTTCTTTATGTGATGGTTCTTTGTAGAATGGACTTAAGGGACTTATTAAAAGCTTCAACCTAGACATTCACTTGAGGGTAGTAAGAAGAAGAGTGTTCTTTCTTATACCCTAGTTTCAATGCTAATTCTCCCATCATCTTGTTTTGAAAGTGCCTTCCATGGTCAATGAAAAGCGCTTTCAGGATTCTAAATCAAGTCATAATCTGATTGAATATGAAATGAGTGGTCATCTCACCATCGGATTTAATTGTAGGCATTTCCTCTTCCCATTTTGTGAAATAGTCCATAGCCACTATAATGTGATTATTCCCCTCGTCGAATTTGGGTTTCAATCCATAAATTCCACCCCACACTTAGTGAAGGGACTAAAGGTGATAATAGGATGTAACTAGGTGAGATGCGAGTACATATTTCGTGCAAACACCTAGAAAGGGTGGCATCACTTGACCACATTAACACAATCTTTGAAGATCGATGACCAATAATAACCTGCTCTAATAATTTTTGGGTTGTAGAAAGTCCAAATAAATGACCACCACACACCCCACTGTGGAAATTATTCAACACAACCTCAACCTCATCATGAGACAAATAATGACGCAAAATGGAATCCACCCCACGGCGATATAAAGTGTCATCAATGATGAGGTAGTTCTTATATTTGTGACGTAAGGGTCAAAGTTCATCCCTCGAGAGGTGAGGGGGAACATTCAAAGTCTAAAGATACACGATAATATTGCCACACCAAGGGTCCACGGACGAAATGAGGAAGATATGTTCATCCATAAGCGAATCCTCATGAATATCATATTTGGCCAGACTAGGGAGATATGACATAAGATCCACAAAAATTAACGACTTCTTCGATTTCACCGAAACAAATTTGAGTTCCAATTATTGCAAAATAACAATCCATTTATTGTATTCCCCCCTATCATTGTCTAGTCAAGAAAAAATGAAATGGATTGATATGGGCTATGATCGTATTCTAGAGAAGCATGATATAATGTCACTAAGGAAAATTTCTCAACGTGACTATATCGGAGTTTGGCATCAATAATATTCAGACTAAGATAGTAGATAAAGTGCTCTTAGAGCTCATCATCCTCTTGAACCATAACCATATCAATCATCTCTTGAGATGCAAACACATATACTAAGAAATAACGACTATAGTCGGGTGGACTAAGCACATGGTATGCTTCCAAGGATTTCTTAAGCGCGTTGAAGGACTTTTGGGCTCGCTCATTCCATATGAATGGAGTATCCTTCTTCAACAAGCACATAAATCCCTTGGTCAAACTGACATAATTGACGGCAAATCTACACAAGAAATTAGCCTTCCCTTGGATGCTTTGAAGGTGTCTAATCAAACACAGGGGAGACAATTGTAGTATTGCCTCAACCTTTAAAGGATCAATCCCTAATATCATCCTTTGACATAATAAACCCCAACAAATGACCAACCTTCATGCAAAAGATTCACTTTTAAGGATTTAACTGAATTTGATAATGGCGACATCTTTCAAAGACCAAACAAAAATGACATTAGGAGAATTTTGAGGTCTAAAATGGGCCTCATAAGAGATATAATAAAATACTATGAACTAGGCATTTTGTGGGGAAGGTATATTTACAACGCATATCTTACACTATAACCAATGCAATTATGGTTAAGTTAAATTGAAAACATGTCTAAAATAAAACCAATAAAAAAATCATCTTTGATATGTCTAAAAGTAAAATACTTTTGAGTACATAAATTACTTTTAAATATAATATGATTGATATGACTAAAAGTAAAGGACTTTTGAATACATAAATTACATTTAAATATAATATGATGAATGTCCTTATAAAGTAATGTACTCATAAAATAAAATATATTAATTTTTAAATTTGAAACATAAGTTACTTTTTCAATATTCAAAATATGTTTATAAACCATATATTTATAATTTTGAATTTTAAATACAAAGTTAATTTAAATGAATAAATTGTAATTTCTTATATATATATATATATATATATTAAAAATAAAAATTACTTCTTAAAATATAAATATAAAACTATAATTAAAAAAAAAAAACATTTTTTAAATTTATTTTTCATCTTTTTAAAACACCTTCAAAATCATGTGTAAACTCATTTTTAATAGTTTCTTGTGATATATAATATGTATATTACATATTATTTTTAATGCAATAATTAATAATATCATTAAATAAATTAAAAATAGAAAGTGTTAATATTGGAATGAAGGAATAGTACATAAATTTCTACCACAAAAAAATTGACTTAATATTAAGCAAATGAGATTATATGTAATAAACATTGTTATTGTATGTAATAAAGATTATGATAATATAATATCTTATTATGATATAATAGTTCATTCAAATTACTACATTAATATTTTAGGCATGTATTTGGTTCTGTAACTTGACTGTACATGTCTAATTTCTGTTGGCATAAATGTAGGTGTTTCAAAGTTAAAAGGTGATAGTAAAATATGAACCTTGAATAATACCTAATTTAAAAAAAATATATTAATATTAAAATTCAAGGGATTAGAATATATATATATATATATATATATATATTCTAATCCCTTGAATTTTAATATTAATATATTTTTTTTAAATTAGGTATTATTCAAGGTTCATATTTTACTATCACCTTTTAACTTTGAAACACCTACATTTATGCCAACAGAAATTAGACATGTACAGTCAAGTTACAGAACCAAATACATGCCTAAAATATTAATGTAGTAATTTGAATGAACTATTATATCATAATAAGATATTATATTATCATAATCTTTATTACATACAATAACAATGTTTATTACATATAATCTCATTTGCTTAATATTAAGTCAATTTTTTTGTGGTAGAAATTTATGTACTATTCCTTCATTCCAATATTAACACTTTCTATTTTTAATTTATTTAATGATATTATTAATTATTGCATTAAAAATAATATGTAATATACATATTATATATCACAAGAAACTATTAAAAATGAGTTTACACATGATTTTGAAGGTGTTTTAAAAAGATGAAAAATAAATTTAAAAAATGTTTTTTTTTTTTAATTATAGTTTTATATTTATATTTTAAGAAGTAATTTTTATTTTTAATATATATATATATATATATATAAGAAATTACAATTTATTCATTTAAATTAACTTTGTATTTAAAATTCAAAATTATAAATATATGGTTTATAAACATATTTTGAATATTGAAAAAGTAACTTATGTTTCAAATTTAAAAATTAATATATTTTATTTTATGAGTACATTACTTTATAAGGACATTCATCATATTATATTTAAATGTAATTTATGTATTCAAAAGTCCTTTACTTTTAGTCATATCAATCATATTATATTTAAAAGTAATTTATGTACTCAAAAGTATTTTACTTTTAGACATATCAAAGATGATTTTTTTATTGGTTTTATTTTAGACATGTTTTCAATTTAACTTAACCATAATTGCATTGGTTATAGTGTAAGATATGCGTTGTAAATATACCTTCCCCACAAAATGCCTAGTTCATAGTATTTTATTATATCTCTTATGAGGCCCATTTTAGACCTCAAAATTCTCCTAATGTCATTTTTGTTTGGTCTTTGAAAGATGTCGCCATTATCAAATTCAGTTAAATCCTTAAAAGTGAATCTTTTGCATGAAGGTTGGTCATTTGTTGGGGTTTATTATGTCAAAGGATGATATTAGGGATTGATCCTTTAAAGGTTGAGGCAATACTACAATTGTCTCCCCTGTGTTTGATTAGACACCTTCAAAGCATCCAAGGGAAGGCTAATTTCTTGTGTAGATTTGCCGTCAATTATGTCAGTTTGACCAAGGGATTTATGTGCTTGTTGAAGAAGGATACTCCATTCATATGGAATGAGCGAGCCCAAAAGTCCTTCAACGCGCTTAAGAAATCCTTGGAAGCATACCATGTGCTTAGTCCACCCGACTATAGTCGTTATTTCTTAGTATATGTGTTTGCATCTCAAGAGATGATTGATATGGTTATGGTTCAAGAGGATGATGAGCTCTAAGAGCACTTTATCTACTATCTTAGTCTGAATATTATTGATGCCAAACTCCGATATAGTCACGTTGAGAAATTTTCCTTAGTGACATTATATCATGCTTCTCTAGAATACGATCATAGCCCATATCAATCCATTTCATTTTTTCTTGACTAGACAATGATAGGGGGGAATACAATAAATGGATTGTTATTTTGCAATAATTGGAACTCAAATTTGTTTCGGTGAAATCGAAGAAGTCGTTAATTTTTGTGGATCTTATGTCATATCTCCCTAGTCTGGCCAAATATGATATTCATGAGGATTCGCTTATGGATGAACATATCTTCCTCATTTCGTCCGTGGACCCTTGGTGTGGCAATATTATCGTGTATCTTTAGACTTTGAATGTTCCCCCTCACCTCTCGAGGGATGAACTTTGACCCTTACGTCACAAATATAAGAACTACCTCATCATTGATGACACTTTATATCGCCGTGGGGTGGATTCCATTTTGCGTCATTATTTGTCTCATGATGAGGTTGAGGTTGTGTTGAATAATTTCCACAGTGGGGTGTGTGGTGGTCATTTATTTGGACTTTCTACAACCCAAAAATTATTAGAGCAGGTTATTATTGGTCATCGATCTTCAAAGATTGTGTTAATGTGGTCAAGTGATGCCACCCTTTCTAGGTGTTTGCACGAAATATGTACTCGCATCTCACCTAGTTACATCCTATTATCACCTTTAGTCCCTTCACTAAGTGTGGGGTGGAATTTATGGATTGAAACCCAAATTCGACGAGGGGAATAATCACATTATAGTGGCTATGGACTATTTCACAAAATGGGAAGAGGAAATGCCTACAATTAAATCCGATGGTGAGATGACCACTCATTTCATATTCAATCAGATTATGACTTGATTTAGAATCCTGAAAGCGCTTTTCATTGACCATGGAAGGCACTTTCAAAACAAGATGATGGGAGAATTAGCATTGAAACTAGGGTATAAGAAAGAACACTCTTCTTCTTACTACCCTCAAGTGAATGTCTAGGTTGAAGCTTTTAATAAGTCCCTTAAGTCCATTCTACAAAGAACCATCACATAAAGAAAAATCAACTAGCATATTATGCTTTACCTTGCTTTGTGGGCTCACTAAACCATAGTTAATACTGCCACTGAATTTTCTCGATATCAACTAGTGCATGGGGTGGAGTTGGTATTACTAGTTTAATGCGAAATTCCTTCGTAGAAGCTAGCCATAGAGTTTTTGTCTGACACTTCTGAGTTAGAATAGTGTTTATTCCACTTATAGTACCTAGATGAGCAGCATCGAGATGTCATAGTGGATCTAGAGATAAATAAGTGTCATGTTAAAGTTCAATATAATAAGTCTGTCCTTCCTCATCAATTTAGTGAAGGTGAATTGGTCCTCTTGTATGATCAAGCTAGTGAACCATTAGGGGAAGCTAAGTTTAACCCCATGTGGCATGAGCCTTATGTCGTGAAATGTGTCCTAGGGAAAGGCACCTATGAGATAGAAGACTATGAAGTGAATTCCTTAGAGGAGCCTAGAAATGGGCTCTATGTTAATAAATACTATGCTTACTGTATAGTTTGCATAGTTTTTTTTGTCTTTCTTGTAGTGTTATCAGTTTTTTGACATTCTTACTCTTTTTTGGCAGATGTCGACGAAATCTTAGGTCTATTTAGGACTCACTGGTGGTGCCAGTTGCCACACCTAAAACCTAGCCTCGGCTTCCTGGGTCATATATGAACCCAGGGGTCATTTGGTCTCTTCGAGAGGTGTGTGTATCTGACCATCTTCAAACAATGTTGTTGAGTATAGTGCCTTGATTGAACTATTGCATGATTCAATTTCCAATGGTATTCAATCTCTTGAATTTATCCTTGACTCACAATTAGCCGTATCATAGTTAAATGTCTTGTACCATATCAAGGATACTACACTGTTACGAAGGTTCTTGAGGGTAAGACTCTTGGAGCGATAATTTGATTACATTACGCACGTTCACATACCTAGAATTTATAATCATGTTGTTGATTCATATGAAAATTATGTGTTAGATTGGCACCTGTCACATCAAAAAATAAGAATAAACATTAAAAAACATTCACATTTAAACACATGTGTAAATATATCAAATTGATCACTATAAGATTTTATTTCAGAATAGATTTCAATTTGGTTTCATAGTTCAAATGTCATAATACAAAAATGGGGCTTTAAGCCACCAAAATATACACGAATGGTATAAAATGTCCATCTAGGAATCTATGTCTATAGGCCTGGGTGATGATCATTATAAACACTACTGCATTGGCTAACCGCCTGAATAGCCTAACCAACAGATGGGGTACCCCAACTACATGGCTCTGAATTGCCTTAGGAAAGTCCTCAACCTGCACCATGGGTATCATGTGTGTCCATCAAGAAATGTTTCCATGTATGTTTTGTAGCATCCACTCGGCATAAACGTCGATCATCTCATCAGCACGTACCCTCCATCGATGTTGAGGGAAACCATATGGTCATCGCAGACCTATGTATGCATACCTAAACTTAATATCGATACTTGATACCACCAAAAGCATGTTTTTGATTTCCAAATATATGAAAAATAGAAATAAAAAAAAAAATTCAAAATACATAAATGGGATATTACCTATATCTTGGTATGCGGACCTTGGTGGTAGTGGCATGTCTGGAACTCCATGAAAGCCAATCCCTGCATAGGGATAGTCATCTATTGCGATGATCTATCTCTACCACCAGTGGAAAAATTCAAGTGGGAAAGGAGTGGGTTCCATACCTCCCCATAACCTCTGCATCACCTTGTCATAGTATGTCTAGGCTAGATCCCATAGACTATGAGGAGGGATCTCAACTCTAGGGAAGAGACTCGATACCCTCTCGAAAAAGAAATTTCTTAGAATGATGGAAAAAAAATTCTTTATCCCACCCAACTTGCAATTAGTCAATTTTTGTTTGATTGTGCTCAATAGTGATGTGCTCCAGTCATACACAATAGGTCTCATGTACAGAGTATAACATGAGAGGTCATTATGCTTGGTGAAATGATGCCAACCCTGCTATTCTATCCAATACTAGAACTATCACCTTGAGACTGATACACTAGATAGAGTTCACCGAAACTTGAATCCCATATTATTTGTGTCAAGAATGCAATACACAATTATATACTCCTCAAGAGTGAGTCCTCTACCTACTCCATGAGCTCATAGGCTCACTACCTTTCCTTGGTGTGATAATCATGTAATGAAGTAGATTTCCTCTACTTTTAGTCTCAATGGTATAACATCCAACATGAAGGCCTTTGTGTCTGGATCCTAGTAAAATAGGAGTCTTGGTTGGGACCTCAAACCCCTAAGGTTCCAAAATTTATACAAACCACACCTTCTTAAGTATTTTTAAGCATTTATGTCATTAAGAATTACCCTATCAACATCTTCATGCTCACGTTCTCTCCATTCCAAAACCATCATGCTAAGAAAAAACAATAATTTGTGAGTTTTCACCATTGATTTGGACATCCACGACTATGTATGCGACATGTGTGTTTGTAGGTGAGCAAGATTTTCTTTTCCCATGTACATCTGGGCCCTATACACATATCGATGAACTATGACCCTGTGGGCTAGGATTCCTATCTTTGGGTGCCTCATGCTTGAAAATTCACCACTAAAAAACAAAATTAAGAGATTGAATGCATAGAGAATGTGCTTGTGGATTTCCTAGTCCCGACGGCTATGGATTTCGTGGCCTATAGCTTCTGGAATCTTCATTTGAAATATCGAGGTCCAACTAGCTCCAAATGCACTAGTGTCGGTAAAAAACCAAATGGTAAGGTAAAAGTTCAATTTCTTACTATTTATTAAAAAAATTACCCACTTTGGCTATAGTTTAGATTTCTTATTAATTATTTCCAGTTGTTTGGCCTAATATTGTTGTGTAGGAACCCCTTATGGTGCACTTTCACCGAGACTTCGATTCATTCATGTCCATGGAATGTATAATACTTAACTATCATATAGGATAGGACCACTTTCTGCATAGATTTTGCATTATCCTATGACAACATCAACTTAACCATAGGTACGATTCCACTTCGTGAAGTCACAAAACCTTCATACTGTTACTTGAACTGGAATTATGTAAGTGGTAGAGATTTCCTAATCATGGGTACCCTAGTTAGTTCTTACTTTGTCATTTAGTTCCCATGTTGGGAATCCTCCCTTAGGTCTAGGATTCTCTTATAGTCCCACCATACATTTGAGTAAGAACTTCATACTTCTTAATACTTTATGCTGGCCATATCCTATAGAGACTCCCATTTATATCAAGTTGTAATTGCATTCGCATGTGTCCACTTCTTGTATTGATATTTATGCCAGCTTCTTGCTTCAGTTTTATGAGCCATATAGATTGATCTTGTCTCAATCTTATCCAAGAAGAGCCTCTCATATATCTTTTGCAGCTTGATTACCCCATACTCGGAGGAAACATCCCCTCGAGTGTCCTTATATTGCATATGATTCCTTTCCTTGAGCATAAGTATGTTTCACTACTTGGAACTAGTTTTCTTGCTCACGACACTCCTTTCCTCCTTGTTGTACTATAAGTAATGTTATTGTTTTTCAAGATTTTCAATATGAAAAATACCAAAAAAATCATAAAACATAAAAATCCGGATAGGAAATCATATAACTTTTTATTGGAAGTTTTCATGTCATGTCTCCTAACAGAGCACAATTCATTCATCCATTGGTTGGGTTAATAGTATGACCTTAGGAGTTGTACTCATTATTCTAATTTTTCTCCATTGACTGGTTATGATTCCAGTCCCTTTGGAGCCTCTATCAATGCCTCTTGTGTCATACAGTTGTCCTAGTATGCATTTTTGGGTCTATGATGACTATGAGTCTTCATCTACCTTATGCTCTTGTTCGAAGGAATTTTTATCCTGAGTCAGCCATTCCTTATACATTTGTCACTAGTTCATGCACATCTTGTTCGTTCGAGTTCTTCCAAATTATCTATCATTGTTGTGTACCTCGTGTTGGTTGATGGGGGATTCCTTAATTACCTCCTTCCAGTCAATTCCATTCCATTGAATTCATATAATTTATTATGGAATAGGGATCCAGAGTCCATTGAGTGCCTTGATATTTGTAGTCATTAGTGGTAGGTTCTCTCTCCATCAACAGACTTGGGAATACATCAATATCCCCTGATCGATGGATTCTCTTAAGTATTAGACCCCAACACATTTATTCGCACTTGTTTGTTTTCACTCTGTACCTTGATTCCCATTCTCATTATCGGTGGGATATCTCACCTCTATTAATGGTATACATCAATGACTGGTAATCAGACTATGGTCCATCATGTTCGACTTCGACACCTTTATTCACGTGATGAGACATGTACTAGTGACGATTTGTGTAGAAGACCTTTGAGTTTGGTGTCATTACATATAGCCTACCTCCTTGGTTGTGCCAGTATATATGATATTTCAACTCTCATGACCAAAATCCATTGTACCATTTGATGTCTTCATTTAGTATGGAGACCTTATTTCACTGTATATTGTACGTGGCAATGACCACTCATGTCATGTGTATACTGGGCCTAGTCATGGCCATTGTACTATTAGGTATCCAGGATTTTTATGTATATTTCATATCTACAGTCATAAGTAGAGATCTATCATTGTATTATAATGATGAGTGGATGGTGTTTTCCACTTGGGTCTTCATTACTCCACTCATGGTACTATTATAATGTATTTTGGCCATCGTGTATCACTCTAACCTTACACATTAGGCAGAATATATTATAACATGATTTTCCACACTTGATACATCATGATTGGATGGCATATCCTTGTCCCTATGTAGACTCCTTTACCCCATTTGCTCACTATTACCTTGACGCTCCAGCAGAACCCTTAAAAAGACATTTTTTAATATATACATGGGCCACAAGTCTACAACCCATGTATACTTAGCTTGCACCATTATCACTTGTGTACATCAAGAATTATGCTTAAAAAATAAAAATATTTGGATTTTTCCCCATCAAGTAACGAATTAATTTGTCATTTTCCTTCTATATGACGGGAAACACTCTGATTTGAGCTACTATGAATCATTATAGGGGGATAAATTTGAAGAGAAAATACATTATAGTGGAATTTTTCCCCCATTCTTATATCCTTGAGTATGCATCCCTTTTTCCTTGAAGCAGCCATTAGTATTATATCCCAAGCTTGCCTTTATCTTTGTGAGCTTCCATTTGTATGGAGGATTGAAGTGGTGGAGGTCCAGCTAGAGGTACTCGGTTTCTCGATTTTCATGAGGTGTCGGCATAGGTTGTCATTTTTCTCTATGTTCATGTTAACAAAAATATCCATTACTTGTGTATTTATGAATATTCTTATCCATGGATGTAATTACTTTGTTTATATGGTGGAATTTAACATGCTATATTAGACTCTAACACTTTACATATATCATGCTTGTATATATTTTTGTTGTTGAGGACAACATGTAGGTACAAGTTTGATTGAAAGCTTAAAAGGGATCTACTTCAACCATCCGGAACAAGGTACGCTTCTTGTCCCTTAGTGTTAGTTTCTTTTGCATATTTAGCATGCTTTGAAATGGGTTTATTTATGGTGTCATTCTATTTGTTGTGGTCCACTCCAAGCCATAGGAAATTTTCTTAGTAACAATGTTGAACTTGGATTATAACCACAGCTTAATATCCTTTATCATATCCATGTTATTTCCTACCAACAACATGTTGTTGATATACAAAACTAAATATACGAAATGATCACCGACTTCCATCCCATACACATAGTGATCTACCTGACTCGTAAAAAAACCCAACTGCTGGATATACTTGTCAAAATTCCAATACCACATCCTAGGTGATTGTTTTAAACCGTAGAGAGACTTATTGAGCTTACAGATTATATATTTTTCTCCATCCAATTAAAAACCTTAAGGTTGCTTCATATAGATTTCTTCTTCAGGATCACCATAGAGAAATGTTGTCTATGGATCCAACTTATCTATCTCAAAATCAAATGGTGCAACTAAATAAATTAGTATTGTTATGGAATTTAGCTTAGCAATAGGAGAGAAAATCTTTCCAAATTTGACTCCCTCAATTTGGGAATATCCTTTCTCTACTAATTGATCCTTGTACTTTTTGACTTGACGACCTGCTGCATTGAAATTTTTCTTGAACACCAACTTCCTACTGATGAGTTTCCTTCAATTCAGTAACAGGACTAGATCCCATGTTTCATTCGTCTTTTAGGACTTTGTTTCTTCTTCCATGGCCCTTTTTCAAAGTTTTCCCTTTTTCAATTCGATCGTTCCTTTACCGATGTGGGATTGTATTTTAGGGTAGATAATGTAAAAGCAGAGTGAAATTTAGGAGGCTATATATTTTTGGTTTTTACCTTGCTTGACTAGAACTCATGAGATTTAGATTCTGTTGTCCCATTTTGTCATCAGATTTGGTTGAATCACCCAAATCCAAACTTTTTGTTGTTCAATTCAAACTCTTTTTTTTTGTTCCTTTTATCTTTAACCTCTCCGGTCCTAGAAGTTCCTCTCACTTCCCTGAATATCACATATCTACTATAAAGTTCCTTCTCCTGTCTGGGTTCCATAACTTATACCCTTTCACTCCATCCTTTTTCCCAATAAATATGCCATTCTCTGACTTGTTGTCAAGTTTATTTGTTTTCTACTTTGGGACATGCACAAAGGATTCACACCCAAACACTCTGAGACATGTAAAAGAGGTATTCTAACCAATCCATGCCTCATATGGAGTCTTTTAAACTAGGATCATTGATGGTGACCTATTCACTAAGTAACATGTCATATCGATTGTCTGAACCTATAATTTTTATGTGGCACTTGCACCACTGAGCATGCTCATCATTTTCTCCATCAACATCATGTTCATCCTTTTAGTGACTCCATTATGTTGAGTCATGTCGATAGATCTTTTTTATCGAGCTATATCATGATGTCTACTAAAATGAATGAACACTTTTCCAAAAAATTATCCTCCATTTCCAATTCTCAACACCTTGATCTTGTTACTAGTTTGATTCTCCATAAGATATTTGAAATATTGAACTTTCCCCAATACCATAGATTTCTTTATTGGAAAATTTAACCATGTCATTCTGGAGAAATTGTCTTTGAAAAAATGTAATACTAATATCCTCCTAGTGAAGGGACCCAAATAGGTCCAAACACATCACTGTGTATTTTCTCCAGTATTTCCTTAGCCTTAGTAGCACCATATGAGAAGCTTACATGAATTCGTTTACGATAAATACAATGTCTACATAAATATACTTCTTCATAACATGAAGGGATACCTTCTGCCATGCATTTATTGTGCATAACATGAAAACCTTTCTCACCTATATGTCCCATCCATTGATGCCACAACATAATTGAGTTGACTAGATAATAATATATCCCATCAAAATTAGGACATACCACATTAGCACTTTCATCAATGTTTGTTCTTCCTAATAACTTGTATACATTTCTTTTTAAAAATCCTCTCATCAGCACCATTGATCCTCACACCATCTTGCACGTATCTTTCTCAATTACATATTGCATGCCTTCATCCCCCATATTACTTACCAAGATCATGTCTTGAACTAAACTTGGGATATGTAGTGCTCTTGGAAATATTCATATTCTTCCGTCTTTTAGTTTTAGTCTAAATTTCCATCATCTGACGATCTTATTTGATGAATGTCCTAGTAAGACATAACCACTCTATGTAAGGTGTCATATGATGTGATGCGCTAGAGTTGATCATCCAAGAGTCACAATCCAATTGTGTACTTGAGGAGGCCAAATACACATGACATTTTTCTTCCTATGAAGACTTACCATCAACTACACGTCAATCCGTTTTTCATTTCTCAACTTCCATTGACTTGTGATTCCATATATAATGCTTGACTTTATCACATCATCGGCATGTTTTCATCAATATACTACGGGATCCGATATTAGATATACCCCTCAAATTTGATCTACTAGTCAAACTCATACCATCAAGGCATCATGGTTCATACCTTCCATTTAGTTTCATATCATCTCTTCCAATAATAGAAATGCAACCACATCATCGATATTCAATGTGGTACTATTGCTTCCAAAATCTGCAACCAAGCTATTTTAGGAATCTAGTAAAGAACACAATAGACTTATACACTTTTTATCCTCGATGATTTTAATATCCATAGACATCAATTGACTGATCACAGTGTTGAATGCATTCATATGATTTGTGAACAAGTCAACTTCACCGATTCTCAGAAGATATATCTTGTTTTGAATAAACAACTTGTTAACTAGAGATTTCAACTAGTACAAGTTCCCCAACTTTTCCCATAGATTCTTTGCAATGTCTTCTTTTGATAAATCAACAATATAGAATCCTCTAAAAATTCCATATTTTACTCCTTTTCTTTAGTCGATCTTCTCCTAGTATTCCTTCAACACAACCATTGGATTCTCTCCTAGGTTGAATACAATCCATTGTTCTCAATATACAATAAGATCCTCCATCTTAATATTCCAAAGCTCAAAATTTTGTCAATTAAACTTTCCAATTTCTATCCTCAACTTGTTAGCCATTATATTTTTAGATCAATGTTTCTAAAAACTCCCTCTAGAATAGGTATTCCCTACATTCAAGTTCAAGCCAAAACCTTTAGAAACAAAGGCATCCCCCTGCAGCCAAATATAGATCTGATACCGACTGTTAGGTCATATCCAAATATAGTAGATACGAAAATTGATTTATAGTTAAACACAAATAAAAATTAACAATTTAACACACAACACATCAAACACATACACAAAAATTACCCTGGAAACCTCTCCCCTAGAGGAAAACCAACAAACCACTGAACTTACGCTCATCTATTAATAAAACACTCAAAAAAAAGTGTTTACAAATGCGACTTGCTAGACCACAAATAACACTTCTTTATATCATGCCATCATCTTTCTTCATAGCCATTGCATATTATTTATATATGAATATAACCAACTACTCATTAATGATTATCCATAACTTCCCAACCACTTTTGGTTATTCTATTATAGTCTAATTGACTGGGTCAATGTTGGTTAATTATTCGTTGAGATTTTGATCATTCTATCGACTTGCCATTGATCAACCATTTTCCTTTAACCAAACAACTATTCCAAATAGTCGATCGACCATATTGTCCATCGTTTGTCACCTCTGACTCTAGTTGACTTATTCCAATTGACCATCAACTTTGCTATTCGATTCACATGCAAAGAATATAATATTCCCAACACCTTTTCCTACCCCTTTAAATGACGAATATTTAGAAAAAGTAGCGGGGACATAAGCATACACTTTCGCTTATGAATTTTTAGGGTACCATCAAGATAGAGTTGTAGAATAAGATAAAAACAAGGGTACTTTCACAACATAGTGGGGTTATTTTTCATATAATGTGATCTCCTTCAAACTTTAATTCTCCTACATTCTTCTCAAGGATTGTGATTGATACCTTCATGGAATTTATACACAAGTTTATGGAGGTTTACATGAATGATTGGACTATTTACAACCTGCTAAAAGAACATATTAGTCTCCTATGACTAATGTTTTACATAAATTGTCAGGTTTATATTTCATTGAAATTGAGTAAGTGTGTTTTATGTGTTCCCTTTCATAATTTGTTAGGCCATATTGTTTGTCATGAAGGGTTCTTGGTTGATCCCGTGAAATTTGTAGTTATTGTAAAATATTCCACTCCCTACTTTTGTCTGATATTTGTGTTTCAAATTGAGACACACTAGCCATTATAGAAGATTCATTTACAACTATGCTATGATCATAGCCCCATTAAAGAAACTCTTGAATAAGATTGTGGACACCAAAATGTTATAAGTCCTTTTCATTGCTCAGGAAAAATATGGTAACTGCTCATATCCTTACTTTCCGTGGAATTTAGAGTTTCATGTACATGTGGATGTGTGTGGTATTGATTTGGGAGTTGTTATTATGAAAACAAAGGAAGGTGATCTTGATCATCCTATCTATTTCTCTAGTAGACATTTATCTCAATCTGGACATGAAGGTATAGCTATGCTATGTGCATTGCATAAGTTTCTCCACTATCTATTTGTTGTCCATTTTAATTTTTTCAGTGATCAATCTACACTAAATTATCTGGTCAGTAAGCCAATTCTTGAAGGACATATTTGAAAATGATTGTTACTATTCTAGGAGTTATCTTTTGAGGAAATAATGAAACCAAGGAAACATAACATTGTACCTGATCACCTATCATGACTAGATTCGGGGGTTCTTGATGGCTCTATAGATGATCAGCTACCAAATGCAACATTATTCCAGCTTGAGGCCATTCTAAATTATCTAGAAGAGATTTCTTTTCTTTTAACCATAGCCTATGTGCTAGAGAATTATTCAACAACTCAGAAACCTTGCCTAGTTGTACACATTTCCGATTATCAATTAATTGCAGGACAATTATAAAAACCAAGTATTGATGGGATTCTAAGCATGTGTGTTATGTACCATGAAAGACAGAATATTTTATGGGAATGTCATGCAGGAGTGGTGGGAGGTAAAATGGGAGGAAAATATACAAGTAGGAAGGTATTACAATCCAAGTTGTGTTTGCCAAGAATGTTCAAGGACTCTAAAGAGTATGTGAGGGCTTCTGATGTATGTCAATTATGAGTTGAAAGACCATCATGGAGAGATAAAATTCCTCTATAACATGTTCATTCTCTACAACCATTTGAAAAATGGGTTGTATATTTTATTGGTCACGTTAACCCACAAAATTTCCATTCTAAAACCATATATATCATTACCATAATTGATTACTTGACCGTATGGGAAAACACTAAGACTCTGTGTGATTATTCTATGGATGTTTCTACTCATTTTATATTTGAAAATATTATCACCTAATTTTGATGTCCTAGAAGTATAAGCATGATTGATTAAGGGATGCACTTCAAGAGAACAATTATTACAACTTTAACAAGGGAATTTCTCATCTAGCATCATAAGAGAAATCCATATCACCCTCAAGAATATGGCATTGTGGAATCTTTCAACAAAGTTTCGGATCATATGATATTGACTAAGGTATTCTCTACTAACAAAGATTCCTTGGATGGCAGTGTACCTATAATGTTGTGGGCCTACTATACTACTCCTAAGAGGCTACATAACCAAACTCCCTTTAATCTATTTTATATTTGGGAAACTATTGTCCTATCCAAGTATGGGAGTCCTAATTTGTATATTGCAACTACTACTCACATGACAAAGGATGAGTTAGTTGCATAACGATTGGAAAAACTGATTCAATTGGAGGATTTTAGGTTTCTAGTGTATTTTTTTGCAATTGTGGAAAGATCAAGACAAAAATCATGGCATGGCCATTATATCAAGAACAAATAGTTTTTCAAACCCAGTTTGTTGTTTCTATATGACAGTAAATATCTCAAAACTCTAGGTAAATTTCAAATGCATTAGATTGGTCCTTTTATTGTTTTGGACCTAAAAAAATTAGGTGTTGTTTGAATGTTGCAACATGATGGTGTCCTTATATTTGTATGGGTGGATGGTGATCACCTAAAGCCCTATGTTGTAGCTCCTTGAATTACATTTTTTGGAACTCTTGATACAAGGAGTTAGGTAGAGTAGGTGTTAGGGTTATGTTTTGGTTTTTATTGTATTAATTGTTGGTTTAGGTAGTTATAATAGGTTAGTCTCCCTATATTGGTATGCCAAAAATGTAAATAATGTTAGTTCGGTGTGATTTCTCTATTAATTTTTTTTTGTCAGATATGTCAAATGTATGTGGTCATTGGTATCCTTTTTCAAGTCTTTCATTATTGTTCCAACCATTTTCCATTGAGGTTTTTCAATAGGCAATATCTATACCACTGGTAGCATCTACTTTCTTTTTGTTATATGTCAATTAGGAATTTGTCATTTGGGGGCTATTTTGGGTTGGTAAGAGTATTTAAGGGTTTATTAGAGGGATATGGTATCTATCTCGTATTTTATTAAATGAACCTATGAATTCTCACATTAAACATGGTCAATGTAGTAGGTATTTCTCCCCTATTATGTGTAAAAGAACCTACCCTAGATCAATCGGATCATAGGGTAGAGTTCATGGTGCGATGGATTTATCAACTTCAACTTGCAAGAATAATTACCAACAACAACAACAATATTTTTATGATTTTTTATATATTTTTTATAACTAATGAAAAACAAGAACAAGCATGCCTTTCAATAACATGGGCCCTTGCAACCGTTTGAGGAAATTCTCCACTAGATCCACGGTTTAGTTCCTTAGTCGTCTCCACTAATGGTTTTCAAAAGGGGGGAATGGATCCAAGAGGGTATGGAGAAAGCTCTACATACACTGTGGAAAAAGGAAAAAGGTTTCACCAATTGAGGGTTTAAAATATGCAAGAGAGGACGAAAAGTGATTTTTGGGAGACCTTCATAATGTATTTATAGGATGATCCAAGGTTTTTTGACCCATAGTGTTTTATTGTGCATGGTATTTTTCCATGGTTTTTGACCCATTCTCATTTTAGGGTTTTTTGTTCCTTTTTTTGAGAGAGTGGGGTTATGCTGCAATAAATTCTCAACTTCCATGTATTTATGGTGGAAGGAATAATAATGTTTTAGACCAATTTTAGTGGAATTTAATTGTGAAGGTCAAAATGAAGGGAATAATGGTGGGATTATGATGTATAATTATGGTTTGGACCATAGAGAGCTAGGTGAAATTTTTTTAGTGTTAATAGATTTCCCCTTGATGTGTGAGGGCAGGAGCTCATCGTATGGCCAATATACATCATATGATAAGGGATAAATGGTGACAACGATGGAGAGACTGGAGAGGACCCCGGGGGTGTGGAGTCTTCTCATTCAAACTACAGTGGATTTTGGTTTGTATTTCTTCTAAAAAATAGATGAGGTACACATAATCTCATACATGTATATAGACGAGGCGAGAATACCCATGCTCGTAATAATGTATCAATATAAAAATGGGGATCAAGGCTTAAACAATGGGAGTCGATCAATACATATATAGAAATGGCAATACATAATGGTGGCCTTAATTTGAGGTTGAATACATATAGTGATTTGAAGAACTAGTACATAAGAACAATGTCACTCTTATGGAATGCAATATCACAACAGCTAATGCTCTGCTGAATCTGGAGGTGTACAAAACTGAATGAAATCAATGACTGGGAGTCAGAATCTCTGAGGTACAATAAAAAACATCAAGTACTGTAGATACAAGGAAGCATGACATTGATGGACTTCCGAACACTATCACCAATGCATCTCGAAAATCATAAGGGATATGAAATTGTATGGGTCCCATAATAGACTCACCATTGTGCTAGAGTTAGGTGACAACTACGGTATTTGACCAAATAATGAAAGAACCAATACCTTGTATGAATATCAATGGTGTGATAGTGTATCTGAAGTCAAGCACGTGAGACACAACCAACCCAAAAGGAACTAAGGACTCCTTTCAAGTGGTCCAAGGAACTCATCAATGAGGTGGATGAAACCAACATAGAGGGACCTCTGGGTCTATCCTCTAGAATAAATGTGTTGACATCAATAGAGGGAGACCTACAAATACCAAGGAAATGAGGTTTCCTTGATAGAGGCTCGAGAGGGACAACCAAATATATGGGACAGTCATGGGACTGAGATACTAAGTGAAGGAAAAGGGTAGGGGAGTATAAGGGACTTCAAACTTCCTCAGTTCGGAGTATGATAGCAGGGATGACCTGGAAGCAAATGATACTGAGTCATGGGGAGGGGATCATAGTTGTGAAACCGAGGAGATGACTGTAATGGGAGATACTTGGGGAAGTCACTGGACTAGTGATATCTAGGGAATCCAATGGAGACTCGTCGCAGAGTACTCTAAACAAAGGCAAACCAATTGAGGAATGATTCCATAATGTGAGACTATATGTGGGAAATGAAAGGCACCATTTAGGCCTTCTTCATAGTTTAATGAGCTCTAAGAAGGGATAGAAATATGCTCAATATGATACAATCTCGAGGATTTTTTTCGAGCCCAAGATGATAAATGCTCGATGGTGTTTTCATTTTTAGAGAGTCTAATAACAGGAAGAAGACTCCAGTGGCTCTCTTTTTCATAAAGTAGTCCCCTAATTCTAAAAAGGATAAAAGTGTACAAAGGATATCTCTCCTAGCCGAAAGAGGTAGAGAGACTTATTTTTCGTAGGTAGTCCAACCAGGACGAAAAAGGTTAAACCTATAATTATTGGAAGGCCATTCAAATAATTTTACGAGCATGAATGAAACCAAGTTTGTTGAAGGTGTTTTTTCCCCTCAAAACACCACTGACACACTTTCCAAAAAGGTAAAAAGCATCGTTGGCACTCCTAGTAGTGGGAGATAGAGCGTTGACGTCAATGATGAAGGACAAGAGCACCGACATCAGCAATGAAGGACAAGAGCGCCAACCTTCCTAGAGAGGGAAAAAAGGAAATAAAATATCAATATTAGTTAAATTTAGCAAAGAGAAACTTGGGGATTAGGAAAAGGGTTAACACATGGATCAAGAGTGCAAGATTTCGGTGTAACAGAATACCCCCCAAAGCATGAAGTTAGAGGAATGCGATAGGTCAATGCTTTGGAAAGTGAAGAAATATAAGGCAAGGATGTTGGCTGGAAACTGCTACAGTACCACTGACTCAACTCTCATATATCTCATAACATGTCTGTCGACCAATACAATGCAGATCCATGGTAGTAGAGATCGAATGAACACAATCATGGCTACTAGACACAAGCATAGATCCGTGATGATATGATAACATAGCCACGATCAATACAAAGGTGGATCCATGTAATATGACTCAAAACAAACTCCATCACAACCTGGGAAAAATATCCGATGACCCAGGGTCTTCAAGCCAAACCTGCAATGATACAAATCTAACCATGTGATACAATGTCTTGACGTCAAACATGGTAGAAACCACTTGATTACCAGTCAATGATGTAAAATGTTAACAAGTGCGAGGGAAATCACCATTGATGGCAATGATTCCCAAGGTATCTCAGTACATACCATCAAATGTGAATAAAGGACTTGGAGATGAACACTCGATGAGATCTTTCAATCAAGAGCCAATGATGTAAACTCATGTTGAAAGTGACGTAACCTACCATTGAGGCATGCAAGCCCAAGTTACTTGACTTGGTTTCTAAGTCTAATTCCTGGATAAGGTGTTGAATTCAATAGGAATAGAACCATCAAAGGAGGGCCATGATGAAGCCCCCATCATCGACACAAAACATGATCATAGATGTTTTGGAGTAAACCAAAAAGTAGAGTGATGTATGAAACTGACTTAGGGATGACCACCATGATAGAAGGTAAACTGACTGCAGATAGTGGACAGATGGCCAAACTTCTCTTGAACATGGGCATGGCATGACTTGGTAGTATTGACATGAGAATGATACCAATCCCCTAATGTAACTGACAATAAGAGTATTCTTGGACAACTTAAAGGAGTAAGAAGACTTTAGGAATTAGCAGGACTCAAAGACAAACAGATTACCCAAGTACTGAAATGCATATGCAAATGAGTGGCATGCTCAATAGTGACTATGTACTTCCATAACAAAATACAAACTCTTTCCTTAATTTCCCCATCATTATTGATGAGTGCCTATTTTCTTTTTAACGAGTTGGAAAAGGGTAACAAACGCTCGATATAGCTCATCCTTAGAATGAGTCCAATCTCATATGTTTTATGAACCTGAGAAAGGAGGGGTTCGTTCCCAGAAAAGGGTCCTTCATCATTTGATTTTAAGAGTCCGATGAAAGAAACCTCATTTGTCATTTCATGTTTAGAGAGTCTAAAATGACTAAGAAGACTCCAAAAGGTCATTTTTCGTAAGGCTAATCAGTCGGACAAAGAGATAAACTACCCCTAACTAGTCAACTGTTCTGATTCTCTTACAAGCGTGAACGCAACAAGTTTTCTTGGAAATATTTTTGTGCTTTTAAGGAGACTAAAAAGAGCTTAAATATAACTTTGGAACGAGTTCTTTTTTCAAAATCCAATTTTTACGAGTCTGAAAAACAGTAAAACTATACTCGATACCTCTTCAATGAGTTTTTAACAAGAACGCTAAAGGTATAAAACTTCACTCGGAACCTTTTTCATGTTTGAACCAGAGCACAAAAAAGAGATAAATTAAGCTCAAACCAATTATCATGTTTTAACTAGAGCACGAAAAATGAAAAGTAAGCTCAACACCATCTTACTGTTTTTAACAAGCTCGAAGATTAGTTGAAAGAATGCTCAGGGTATCTGCTTCATTTTTT
>LPNX010931122.1:250170-332013 GCA_001517045.1 Pseudotsuga menziesii | reverse complement strand
ATATTAATAATAGTTAATAATTTTGATTAATAAATAAATGGTTTGGATTTTAGATTTTTACAACTAAATATATTGCTTATCATTAAATAACTATTAAATATCTATAATCGATTATAAAAGAAATTGTTTTATGGTTTATATTTTAATAATATCAATTAATTAATAATTAATAATTTGTATTTAGAGTTTATATTTTTATTTTAAAACATAAATACATTTTATGTTGTTATTTTATGTCTCAAAGGTTTTTTTGGGCATCATCATCATTCAATTGAAAAAACATCTCTATATACAACCATAGTCTTTGTTAAATCAAATATTAACCATGAATTAAAAATAATCAAATGCTCATTATTCAGCTTATCACAATCTATAAAGTAATCTAATGGTTATGTCTCCTATGCATTACGATATAACCCTAAATGTTATGATATATAATATTATTGTGACACATTAATTAATTAATTAATAATGTATTTATATTTGGATTTGATTATAATTGATAGTATTTATTTAATAATAATATTTAAATAATTAAATAATTACGATATTATAATCAATTAAAATATTAATTTATCAATATTAATAATAAAAAATAAAAGTATAATAATTAATTGTAGCATAATAATTTATTATTATTTTGGATATATGCCTACAGGCCCACCCGTTACTAGCAACAATCACATTAAATTAATTAATATGTCTGAATACATTGATAGGCGTAAATTTAGGCACATACTTTATACTTTATGTGCTTAAATTTAGTACCTATTGTTTGGCAGTTCATCACCACTATGCTTTTACGACTAGCTTGAGAGGGCCGTGCTTAGTTATTATTGTCTCTATTATCTTGTCATTGTTTGAGTGTGAAGAGGCGGCGACCTCATAAGAGAGCCAATCCTCACTCTTTATTTATATATATAGATAATGGTTTGAATGCATGAGACGAGTGGTTTTATATACAAGTTGGTTTAATATTTAATATTTGTAAACTAATATATTTATATAGTTTGTGGTTGGATTATATTGATAGGTTTTTTATATTTTTTTTTAGTTAAAGAAGTTCAAACTCTGAGTTATCTATGTCTAGCTACATGTTATCACCTACATTCTTCATGTTATCCATTTGTCAACTATCAGTTATTTTTTATTTTTCTTTTTATCTCACATTTTTATAGTTATCTCCTATGAACTGTTAGTTATCCATTCATCAAGTATAAGTTATCCATGCATTGCTACCAATTATCCATTTATCAGCTAGTTACAGGTTATTTTGTATATGTCCTTTTTTATAATTGTTTATTTCAAATTTTGAACGATTACCATAGAATCAATCTCCACAAAACACTTGTCTCGTCTTCCTCAATAAAGCATAGGTCGTAGTCCACCCCAAATCTCAAATAAAAACATCTATAAATATAATTGCATTACAATGCAGTGCACTAAGTTTATTTATTAAACCTAATAATAAGTTTATTTATATGTTATATGAGCCATTTTTATGTAAAGTATATATATTTTTAGGAAAAAAAAATTATGTATTACGGAGTTCAGAGGGAATGACCTATTTATAGGAAAAAGGCCCCTTCTTTGTTTAAAGATTGTTGCATGAACCCCCGAAAAAGGCGCACTTAGTTGTGAAAGAGAGCGACCTTTCCGCATATTGTTCGAGGACTGAGCTTGTTTGTAATCTTACCAAACTTTAATTTCCATATTTTTGTTCGTTCATTATAAGGATAGAACCGTATTTGTTTAGAGCGCAGAGATATGTAGATTATATGAGGGCCAAGCTGATTTTTCCCTGAATCGAGTCTAAGAATCTAAAGCTTTTACTTTTTTAAATTTTGTTACTAAACGACAAACACTAACAATTAAAAGAGGAGAGCTTAATATGACCAGAAATCCCATTACATCAACCAAATATAAATGCATATAGATCTAAGTCATCTGACACAGGGACACGAGACACGAAGGACATGAAAATATAAGAGTTTGACACGGGCACGGTGACCCCCGAAATCAGGACATGTAGGACACGTTTTATATACATATATATTTTTTAAATATATTAAAATTTAAAAATATAGACATATAGATCCAAAAATCTTTAGATTCTAGAAACTAGAACATTTACAAATATTCAATAGAAATTAGAATAAAAACACATTAATGATTACACATTTGTCATTCACAAATCACAATGAGACACATAGATGCATGTCTGAACCATATTTCTCATTAAGTCATCAAAATAAAAATGTATACATATATGTCAGAATGCCACTGGGCACTAGAAAATTCCAAATAGACTAAAGTCTAATAGTAAATACAAAAAGGGGTGGATCAAGATGGGAGAATCCCATATGTCAATAGTCCTCCTACATGCCTGAATCAACATCAACATACTCGTCACTGCCCCTGCACCGATCCTCATCCTCCTCCCCCTCCTCCTCCTCTCTGCCCATCTGACGATCTGCATCTGCTGCTGTGGAGGATGACCCCTTTATACGATCACTATCATCAAAAGTTACCAACTCTAGCATTGGATCATTAAGATCCATGTTGGCTAATGCCAACTCAATACTGTTGTCCAAACCCATATCATCAGGAAAGACATCCCACATCTTTGTCTTTCCCTTCACCCACTCCTACCTCTTCCTGTAAATAAGACAAAGGTTGGAGTGCACATACACCATTGACTCTTCCCTGGACTGCTCAAGCCTTCTCTTCTTCACACTGTACAAGTTCCAATATGTGCTCCAATTCCTCTCATAACAAGAGGATGATGTAACTTGAGAGATGACCCTCAAGGCTAACTTCTGTAGAATAGGGGATGTTGCCCCATGAGTTTCCCACCAAGCATAGGGTTTCTTACCCCCCTATCTCTAAGCACATCATAGCCTCCAAATCTCCCAGTGCCAGTTGAAAAATATACAAATCCCTCCTCTGCCTCCTCAAGCATGTCGCTATCCTGAAATAACCGTCTAAGTGCTATCTTACTCCCATGTGCGATCTCTGCATCCATGTGAGGAGGGACTCTGTGTGAGGCCCTCGATATACCAGTGAGCCACTCTTGAGTGTAGAAGTTGGTGTTCAAGGAGTGGGCCAAGAAATGCAAAGGTGTGCAATTCTTATCCCACCTGGAAATAAGGATATCCCAAATAATGGTCCATAAGTTCTCTGCCGATGTCCCATACTCGGGACACTCATTCACCATGAAAATGGACCTCATGGAATTAATCATGGAATCCCACCCCTAATAAACCTCTGCTCGGATGGGATGGTTCGTGTCTGCAAACTGCAACAAAGAAATGATTGGCACCATGATCTTAATGCTAAGATCTACCGTGTCCCACCAACCATCATCTAACACTATGTCCTTCACCTTTTGTGAAGCAGCTTGATCCGTCTTTCTCCAAAAATCCCAAAACTATGAAATCACCATGGACCCAAGAGCAATTTTGACCTCCCTCAACCTCTTGAGCATGATGAATGAGGAAGCAAACCGAGTATCTGCAATCTTCAGCAATGAAAGATGTGTGTACTGTTTGTAGATGGTGATGGCATTTGTGTGGTTTTGTACAAAGTTATGGATATGGCGTGCATCCTCAATAAGGTTTCCAATCCATGTCACATTTGAAGCAATGGAATTCAAGGAATGGACGATGCAAGATGTCCAAAAAACCTATAAGAGAAATAAAAGCATGAATCAATGACTCTACAACACTAACATTGCAATGACCAAATTCAAACAATGAGCAAATTAGAAATGAAAGGTGTCCAAAATGGACATACCTGTGGATATTTAGCTTCCACAATCATGCCAACAACCTTGTAAATAGGTGCATTGTCCATGATGATTTGTACACACGAATCAACACCTACTTCTTCAATGGTTTTGATGAATAAATCACCCATAAATTGTGCATCCCTGTATTTTCCCAAGAGCATCCACTGCTTTCAAGAACAATGGTCCATTTTGGGAAGATACCATGAAATTGATGAGTGGATGGCGTGTGGGATCCATCCATCCATAAGAAACAATACTCACACCGCATGAGGGCATGTTGTTCTAATTGGCTCAAGGATTTTATCTACCTCCTTCTTTGCTTTAACCAACAATGTGGTTCTAAGATTCTCTGAACCAAGAGGCACATAACCACTTGGAGCTCATTCCAAGATAGTTTGAACCGTCTCAAAATACAATGGTGACTGTGCAACATTGAATGAGATGAATTTGAGGTAGAAGAAAAATGCAATGATAAGGTCTACCTCTTCTCATGCCTCTTGTTGGAAAACCCTATCCATTGGACCACCTGTAGATTGCCTCTTTCTTGTTTGATAAGTATCCCCATGCCCATGAATGCTAGGTGGAAATGGAGTCTTGGTGCTATAGGACTTCCTAAAAAATGGAAGAGGATCATCCTCTTTTTTCTTCCTTGCTGCTGCCACCTTCCCTAAGCCAACATGATCCTATCTTTCCATATCCCTCCTTTGGTTAACACTCACCGCTTTGCATGAAGAAATCCCACAAGAAGGAATGGCCAACAAATGGCCCTTAACTCAGAAATATGTGCTCATGAACTCATGCTTGCAAAAATTGCATTTCCAAGACACATTGCCTCCCCCACCAAGATTTTCCTCGGGCCCATCTTTCCTTGTCAAATACTTCCACAAAGGGTTTTTTTTTTCTTAGGCTTGTTGTCTTGCTAAAATAGGGTTAAATGGAGCCATAGAATGAGCTCCACTAGCAGCCGATGGAGCACTTGAAGGAGGAGGAGAACCGATTGTGCTTGGCCCAGAATAGGAGGGGAGGCCCTAGATGGTGCATTTCTCCCTTTCCTTTGCCCTCTGCCTCCTGCCCTAGCTGATTGAGGCATTCCTTTTCTTGTGTGATGGTTGAACTTGCAATCCTCTCCACAAATCCACCGAAATGCACTTGGAATTAGTTGGAAACAATGGATAGCCTTCAAATCTCCTTCAAAACTCCTTCACCTGCACATACAACTCACTCTCAACCAATTGATTCTTTGCAAATGACAAAAAGAAAGCCAAAAAATCATTTTAAAGCAAACCGGGATGCCTTTTTCCGCGCTTTACTTGACCTGTTTTCGGGATTCATGTCTTGTTTTCAGGACATGTTCTCATTTCATGTCCAATTCATTTTTTTTCGTGTCCGACATTTGGATTCGACTGAAAGTCGAATCAGACATGAATTCAGATTGAATCGTATCCGATTCGATCCCCACGAGACACGAGGGACCTCTAGGACAAATCCCATTTCTTAAATATAGATTATAAACTATTTGAGAGGAGTTAGTTAAAAGAAATGTGAGTTATCTCTCTAAGTAATTATTTTATATGTGTTGAATTCCTTAAGAGCAAAGAACTCCAATGTTAAAGATTATATATAAATATATTGATAAGTCTAAAAGTAAAGAAGTCCAATGTTTTGGTTTACATATATTCTTCATATAAAAGCTATAGGATCTCTTTTTCGAAAGATATTCCAATGTTTTGGTTTAATATTTTTGATAATAAAAAAACTATAGAACCTCTTTTGCTACCGATATTGATAAAATGGTTATCTTGTTTATGGAAATAGAGATTATTATAATTATTAAAGATAATTCACATGAAATGAATTTTCATCAACATTTTAAGTTTATATATTTGATAAAATTAATGACAAGGAGATTGTCCTGGTTATAGGTATATAATATTTTAATTATTGACAAGAAGATTTGTGATGCCTTTTTTATCTAGTGGATTCTTGGCCTAGCTTGAGGGTGGCAGCAGTATTGAAAGATTTGTGAAAACTGATGGCCTACGGTTGGATGAAACATTGCAACTACACCTTCAGCCACCAGATCTTTTCATTTAGCTAAGTTTTACTCTATATTCACTTGTTATATAATTGTCAATTCACATGAAAGATGTATCTATGTTCTTGAGCTATTATTTTGTATCAATGAGGAACATACCTAAATATATAATATGCAAATAATGTTAATAATTCCATCAATAGCCTTTATAGTATCTTTGAATGAGCGAGATAGGTGTCAACTTGACCTCACCCTTGGTACCAGAGATAGGTGTTAGTTTAACCTCACCCTTGGTACATGAAAGGGAAAGGGGGTTTGACTAAATATTTATAGGCTTAGTTATAATCGTGTAATCTGAAAAGAGACTATATCAGAAATTATAATAGTTTGTACTATTAAATCCTAGCTTGTTATTTGTAGCTACTAATAATTTCATTAGTTCATCTCTATTGGAATGCATTTCTAGTATATATTATAAGGTTGATCAAAGCAAATTATATATATAACCTCTTAGTTCACAATGAATGTAAGGTAGTTATGACAAGATCATTGTGGGTTTTGTGTATGATATATTAGGAGATGCAATTGGAAAGTATTATATTGATATGAATGAGAGTATAAAATATTGATCAAAGCAATATATATATATATATATATAAAATAGTTCACAATGGAAGGTAGTTATGACAAAATCATTGTGGATCTTGTGTATGATATATTAGGAGATACAATTGGAAAGTGTTATATTAATATGAATAAGAGTATAATTATTTTAAGAAAGTAGGTTTACAAAGTGTTATGTAGGAAAACAACGACCTCTATCTTTTGGTTAAGAGTCTCAAGTCTATACATGTTGAAAGAATGAGTGGATTCTGTTTACATTATGGTTGTAAGTGGGAATTTGTTTGGTAACAAGTGTTCTTTAAATTGTTACATGATCATAAGATAATGTCTTGTAGTATAAAATTTATAAATTATTACTGCATCAGTTATTGGTTTGGTTTGGTTTTGAAATTAGTGAAAAAATATATACCCATTTCCAAATAGTTTAAAGGATTTTGGATATGTTACAGTAACCTCTTAATTTTAGTGAAGCAGGCAGATTTATATTTAATTTTAAAAAAAAAATTAAAAAAATTAAAAAAACATGTTGATATTTTCAATTTATTTTTAAATTACACCCACTATAGTGTTATTCATGACTACACGAGACAGATTACAGAATGGACGACTGCTGGTGACTACATGAAGTTGTTTAAAATGCTCACTATATCAATATTTAAATTTTAATAATATTTTTAAACTCAACTAACTTACTAATTATACGTTACAGTTTCATAAATCATACACATTTCAAAAGAAAATCTCCCTTTGAGGATGACACTTCTACAAGAAGTCACCCTTTTAACGTCGAAACATTGAGCGAAGTTTCAGCCAAAAATCACCTTTTCCAATTGGAGCATAAGCAAAGAAAAATTTGGCGAGGATGAGTCCAGGTTAAGAGCTCGCTTATCACATCCAAATTGCCTTTTTAGTACAACGTATAGCAAATAAAAAGGATTTCAAGAGTTGAATACAACAACTAATATATGGTTTTAGTTTTGCCATGGTTATATTTTTTATTCTCTTTTGTGTATTTATATAAAATATATGGACATCCTTTATTTTGCTTGAATATATTTTTAAAAAATTATTAATGCAATAAAAAATTAATGATATTGGCAACAACTAATATCATTAAAGCTTTAGGGGCATGCATTAAGGCTCATAAAATACATCGATAAACTTGAATAGAACACCATTACATCCTCTCAAAACATAATTAAACATAAATATGTTTAGTTGTTAGTCAACTTATACAAATACTATATTTTAAAGCTCTAGGGGCATGCATTAAGGCTCATAAAATACACCGATAAACTTGAATAGAACACCATTACATCCTCTCAAAACATAATTAAACATAAATAGTTGTTAGTCAACTTATACAAATACTATATTTTAAACAATGGATGGAGGTTAAGATGGGCTTTGTGCAAATTTGCAATGAGGTACCAAATATTAACATTTCAATCACATACACACTTTTAAAAAAATATCTTTGTATAGATATTAAATTCTAAGAATATTTTGAATAAAATATTTTATTTGCTCAAACTTTTTTACCTAACAGGAGTGGCCTTTGGTATGAGAAACCATGACCCAAGGGCATCTATTCCATCAAAAGCACTCAAGGATCTCAGCCGACCTGCACCACACCATCTAGCAACTTGGCTATATTTTTGGGGGTCTCCTAACAACTAGTTCACCCTTAATGGGAATTGTACACTGGACGCCTTTCTGATGAGACCCACAACGTAACCAAATGAGCTAACAAGAATTGACTAACATCATAAAAACTTCACAAGAAAAACATGCAATGAATAAAAACGTGTTACTTCCTTCAAAGCCTCATTGAAAGGAACTCAAAACACTATAAAATAAAGTTTAAAAACTATTTTTTTTGTGTATTCTAAATTGTTCTATGATTCTATGTCTATATGTTGCGGTTGGAAAGACCCATCAATCAATACAAGACATTCCATAAACTAAAAAACCTAAATGAGAGACATCAAACCAAAGCTTTGTTTCCACACACATGGACCTCAAAGATATCGAAAAAAATAACTTTTAGATGTAAAAGTATCATGTCTAGAGACCATTTTTATTTCATTCTTTGGTGGTAGAAGAGTCTTATTAGTCCCTGCCTTCAGCTAGCAGGGACTCTATGAATGGCCTTGAAGTCATTTCGATTTATTTGCACACAAACCAAAATGAAATTAATTTCTTTATCCTAATTTTTTCATGAACAAAGCTTTTTGTTGACCAATCAATAAACAACCATTTTACTCAATAATCAATATAGATGCCAAAATCATGCCACTTATCTTGCTAGTTTTTTGTGAGCCAATCACTAAGTTTGTAGTGTTATTTGGCCTCATACCGAGGTAAAGTGCCATTTTTCGTAAAAAAACATAAGGTAAACTGAAGATTGTGAACAACTTTTTCATGAACCCAACTAATGCTAAAAATTATATAGCATTACTTGTGATAACATTAAATGTCAATGACACTTACTATAAGTTGTAGTTGTGTTAGGGGGTGCATCACCTTCTATTAAGTTGTCCCTGTGTTAATGGGTGCATTTTTTTCTATTAAGTTGTCCCTGCGATGTTGCAGCACCTTGCAACTGCTATGTGGAAACTAGCATCTGTCTTCTGGCATGGCATGGATTTACACTTGCCAAGCTATGTGGTAGCTGGTCAACATCTGTCTTCTTGCATGGACTTACAATTATTGAAATCCATAATCTGGTGAACTGACATAACATGGTGAACTAAGGCAAACATAGTAAGCATGTTGGGGGAATGCTCGGGAGAGGATAGGGATTAGTTGCAGACACCAAGTATCTAAGTGATTCAACAAAAGAAAGCTAAGATAAATTCGATTGGTTTCCATTGCTATCATAAATTTTCAAAATAATTAGAGACTGCTATTGCATAGAAAATAGACCAAAAGCACAGACCTTTAATCTTGGCATCCATATGCACATTTCTAGAAGTGATGACACGATGTCCATGTCCTTATGGCCTCTGTAGGTTTCATATCTGGTGTACATGTATTCTTCACCACTCTTCTTTTCTCTTTGCTTGGATGGAATTTTTATTATACACTAGTAATACTCACACTCACCAACTTGGCTCTACAATCCAGCATATTTAGCACAGGAGCAATGGCACCACGCATATCACCATATCACCCGGAATTGATAAAGGTATTGCAATCCTAATATCCCTCACCCTTATAGCTCAGGTCAATGTATCTGAAGATGGATGCCAATCCAGCAACAATTTTTCCCCCTCTCTACAATGTTTTTGGCTTGACAGGAGGGGGTTTCCATTCAGACACCACAATAGTTATTTGATCGTCTGGGGTAGAATTTCGATGGTTATCTTTGAGATCGCGGTCTCTTCCATTGATTTATTTCATTGCATGCCGAGGAACTCCATTACTGTGAAACTGTAGCTTGAACTCACTAGTAAACCTCGAACCCCATCCTCAAGCCTTTGATAGAAATGGATCTTATTTCTTTATTTTATTAGTTCTTTCTGAAGAATAATGAGGGGCTTCATTCGTACTGAAAGACTGGGGGATTTCATTAGTAGTTCTTTTGTACGGGGTAGCCATTTGACTCTCATGTACTCAAAGCTTCTCCCTTTTTTCTTTAAGGATTGTCTAGCAGCATCATAGGAAATGCAAACAATTTTTTGTAGCATATATTCTTTCCCCACAAAATTAACTGAAAGCATATTCAACACAACACCATAATGGCCCATGGATTAGGTGATCTAGAATTGTGGTCGGAAATCAATGTCGACTATCAGTCTCTCAGACTTCCCAATCAATCCTTTAACAATAACCTTAATGTACTCGTAATCTCCTGTAAAAATACAATATTGTTAAACAATATTAGGGGTAAGTAGGAAAATACCCATCACTATTTTCCATTCCTCATATGCTCTAATTTCGGTTGTTAATTTAGATGTTCAACCACAACAATGAATCTTTAAAAACATGAATTTTCTTAATACAGTTATTTTTATAAAATTTAAATTAGATTTTAAGCTCTTTTGATCCAGGAGGATATTGGTGGCCACCCACCTATTCCACTTGGATCCCTACCATTATTTCTTTCAGTTTTCCAGTTTCCTTAATTGTAGCAAAATTTACTATTTTTGGCAGTTTTTGGGTCCTAAACTTTTGGAGCCGTTTTGAGGCCTTAAACGACGTTTTTTCGGCATCGAATGGTCGGTAAAATATGAGTTTGTTTTAGACTAAATATTGGCCACTTTTGGATTTAGTCCTTGAATAGATCTTTCTAACAATGTATCATGTGTGTTAAACGGAGGTAGTATGCCAAAGTTATGACCCTGGNCACATTTTGGCGTTTCACCTCCTAGGGTTAGGTTTTTGGATGTGTAGGGTTTCCATTGTTTCTCAATAATATATAGGCCTTTGAGCCTCATTGTAACATTGAGTTCAGAGGCATGTAGCCGCCACATCTCTTCTTAGAGATAAGCTACCAGCACTCTAGCTAGTTTATTTCCATTCTGTATGTAAACAAGTTTCAGTTCTTTAATTAATGAAATGAAGTGTTATTTCTACTGCGTATTTGTTTCTATGGTTATTTGTGTATTCTATTGTGTTCCTGCATAAATTCGGATCGGTGGTATCAGAGCAATCTGCTCTTTCTCGATCCTTCTTTGCATGTCCCCAACGAGGGTGGGGTATAAAGAGTTAGGGCTCGATCTAGTTGAACCTTTGCAAGATCAGCCTTGCAAATCCTGACAGCCTCCCATGGGGAACGAAAAGAAACATGAGGGTGCAGAACATAAGATCCTATCAAAATGTTGCTCGAGGAGGCCCTTGAAAAACAAATTCATGCGATGATGGATAACTTCACCCAGACCCTTCAATGACTTCCCACTGGTGACGCATCTGCGTCTAGCATCCACTCTAGAGGTGCAACCCCTTTTAAGGTACAAGTAAACTTTGACATTCCCATATTTTATGTTCGAATAGATTTAGATGTCGTAGATAGATGGTTGAATCTATTAGAAAAATATTTCTCGGTTAAGGACTTTTTCGACTGGGAAAAGATTAATTTTTCATTACTTAAAGCTACTCCCCATGTCAAGGACTGGTGGGAAACCTACTGTGAGAGAAAGAACGAGGAGGAACCCTCTCTGTTCTCGGCCGTACCCACTTGGAATTCATTTCGATATGCCATAAAGGGACAATATTATCCTGTGGGGAGCTATGAGGAAAAGTACATACAATGGACTACGTTGCGGCAACAAAGAGATTAAGATGTGCATGAGTTGATGAATCTGTTCCATTCAATGCACACCAAGTTGGGTATCAAAGATTCAGAGAAACATTTGGTGCTGAAGTACCGTATTTGTCTGCATAGATACATTCAGGAGGAAATGGAGTTCCTCGACATCTCCTCGCTTGGTACGACATATCGGTATGCTGCCAAAATTGAGAAAAAAATCAAACAAAAAAAGTGAGACTTTGGATCTGTGAATAAGAAGCAAGAGAAAGGTGCCCCCAAACCGTAGAACCAAGGACACAGCCAAGGCATGGTGACTCAAGACAACTTGTGAAAGTCGTAAGCAAAGAGAAACACTACGAAGCCAAAGAAGGAAGTGGGAAAGTGGTGTGAGTTCCATAATATCCCTACTCACAACACTAGTGAGTGTCGAGCCAAGCAGTCACTAGTGGCCAAGATAAAGGATTTTGAATCATATACATACTCTGACACTGAATCAGAACCCAAGAAGGGGAATGACAGAGGGAAGAAGATTATCGATGCAGAGCCCAACGCCACCATTGCCACCACGAAGATCCAAAAGGAAGAACCAGAAGATTCATAGGAGGAGGAGCGTCTTTTCCACTCCCAGATGTGGGTAAAGGGTTCTCCGCTACAGCTCATTGTCAACAGTGGGAGCCAAAAGAACCTCATTTTAGCAAAGGTCATGAAGCAGTTGGGTTTTTCGACCATAGCACACCCGCAACTGTACACCATCGGGTGGCTTCACTAAGGACAGGATCTCCACGTCATCCAGCAGTGTCGCCTTCCGTATAACATCAAGCCCTTCATCGATGAGGTATTATGTGATATTTCTCCTCTTGATGTTTGTGATGTATTATTAGGTCAACCATACTTATGGAAGCGACATGCTGTGTATGAGTCTCGGCCTCGCGTTGTTATTATTACATTGGGAAATAAGTTGTACATAATACCAGAGGTACCACCTCCTGCCGCTATCTCTTTGGTTACTGCAAAATAATGCAGTAAGCTCATTTCCAAAACCAGGAAATTTTTTTTCTTAATGATCCACCCTCAGGGAAAAAAGAAGATCATGGCCATGACCTCCAGACAAGGCCCATCTGCACGACAACAACAAATGGACAAGGTCGTGTAGGAGTACCGGGACATATTCACCTCACCTATAGGGGTGCCTCTGCATTGTCAGGTCAAGCACCCCATCGATCTAAACCCATGTGCACCACTACCCAATGGACCAATCTATCGACACTCTGTTCTAGAGAATGATGAAATCAAGAGGCAAATTCAGAAGCTGCTACATAAGGGTCACATCTGTCCAAGTTCATCGCCCTGTGGGAGCCCAATCGTGTTGGTATAGAAGAAGGATGGGACTTGGAGACTCTGTATTGACTATCGAGCGTTGAACAATATCACTGTCCAGAATAGATACCCGATCCCACGGATTGATGGCCTCTTGGACCAGCTTAAAGGGGCTAAATATTTTAGCAAGATCGACTTAAATTCTGGGTATCACCAGGTACCGATTGAATCGACCGATGTGTGGAAGAATTCCTTCAAAGCCAAAGAGGGCCTTTTTAAATGGTTGGTCATGCCTTTTGGGTTAACGAATGCTCCTGCAAACTTCATGAGACTGATGGATGACATCTTGCATCCATTCACCAACTCATTTGTAGTAGTGTACTTGGATGACATCTTGATATTCATCCAGACTTGGGAAGAGTACCTCCACCACATTCGACAGGTCCTCCAAACACTCTGGAAGCACAAGTTGTGTGCCAATTTGGACAAGTGCACTTTTGGCATGACCCAGGTTCAATATCTGGGATACATTATTGATGAGTATGGTGTACATGTGGATCTAACCAAGATCCAAGTCATTCGAGATTGGCTAGCCCCAGCTACTCTAGCAGAGCTTTGCAACTTTTTGGGTCTTGCTAATTTCTACTGCAGGTTCGTGTTGGGATTCTCTCATATCACTTGGCCCTTGAGTCAAGTCACCAAGGGAGGAGCAAAAGCAAAATTCTTTAGGTCGAAAACTCAAGAGAAGGCATTTGCAGAATTGAAACATCGATTCTACTGTGCCCCAGTGCTCACATTACCAGACTTGCAACAACTATTTGAGATCAAGACAGATGCCTCTGACTATGCTATTGGGGCAATCCTTACTCAACAAGGGTATCTAGTGGCATATCACAGTGATAAATTGTCCGACATAGTCCGCAAATATCCCACTTATGACAAAGAGATGTATTCCATTGTACAGGCTTACCGACAATGGAATCATTACATTTTGGGGAAGGAAATGATCATCCACACAGACCACTGACCCCTGCAGTTCATACAGACACAAGGGAAGTTACAGAATGATCACCATCAGAAGTGGTCCACATATCTACAACAGTTTCATTTGAACATCAAGTACAAGAAGGGAAGCACCAATAATGCTGCAGACTGCCTCAGCCGACCACCAATCGTAGAAATAACCACTGTGCTCAACTCTTGTGGGCATGAGACCTTTGATTGGCCGCTTCTCTATGAGAGCGATCCAGAATTCAACCACACATACAGAACACTCTTGGAGGGAAACCAAGTTCCAAATTTTCACCTCCATGATGCACTACTATGTCACATGGGACACCTTTGTGTTCCTTCAAGCGAGCATGCCAAGATGATTTGGGAAGCGCACTATAGTCGAGTCACTAGACATTTCAGGGTCAAGAAAATAGTGGCAATACTGTAGAATTATTTCTATTGGTCGAAACTTCGATAGGACGTTAGGATGTACATCTAATCCTGCACTGCATGCGCCATTGCCAAACTGTCCATTAAGAAGTAAGGACTCTATACTCCATTGCCTACCCCTAGTCCACCTTGGGAATCCATCTCCATGGATTATATGTCAGGCCTTCCTATTACTAATCACGACAATGAGTGTGTGTTCTTGTTTGTTAACATATTCTCAAAGATGGCCATAATGGCGGCCTGCAAGACGAATATCATAGCAGAAGCCACTGCTAAACTCTTCTTTGAACGAGTGTGGGTACACTTTGGTATCCCACATTCTATAATCTTAGATCGAGACAACAGGTTCGTTAGTACATTCTGTTCTAGCCTATGGTCAATGCTAGATACCAATCTCACAAAGTCCACAGCTTTCCATCCCCAGACTGATGGCCAGATAGAGGTCGTCAACAGGATGATTGTACACATTTTGCACATGTATAGCTTAAACCATCCATGCACATGGGATGAGACCCTCCCCTATGTACAAAATAGCTATAATCAGCCCCTCCATAGCTCAACCAACCACAACCCCTTTCAAGTGGGCTTGGGATTCTAGCCACTATGTCCCATTGATGTAGCCATGCAATTTATAGCTACTCAGGCTGATTCAGCTCATGTCCAGTCTGAAGTTTCCAAGGTGAAAACTTCATTGAGCGCATTCAACACATTCTCCAATAGGTTCATGACATATTGGACAGATCCCTTGCTAAGTACAAGCAATGACATTATCAGCATTGGGTGCAACACAACTTCCAAGTGGGCGACAAAATGTGGCTACATTTCCAGAAGGATCACCTCGCTGGACCCCACCACAAGCTTCTCCCTCTCTGATATGGGCCATACACCATCACCAAGGCTATCGAGGACAATGCCTTCGAGATCAATATTCCACCATTCTTTGGTTTGCACCTAGTGTTCAATGTGGACCACCTTCGGCCCTACTTTCCACCTCTACTGGACACATTAGATGTGGCAGAACAACTCACACCAACAAAGTTAAACCCTGACTGCATGGAAAAAGCCACAACTGATAAAATTATGGACACATAGATCAAGAACACTCGCCAGCAGAATATCCATCTATATCGAGTTGTCAAAGCAGTCCAACTCCTTCACCAGGGAAAGCGTCTCACCAGAGACTGAGTTCAGTAGAATTTTCCTCATCTCATGGAGGAACTCAATGTAATGGGGACGATTGCTTCCTAATGGGGGAGGAATGAGTTTTCGAGTCCTAAACTTCCGGAGCCGTTTTGAGGCTCTAAACAACGTTTTTTTGGCATCAAATGGTTAAGCAAATTTGACTCTATTTTGAACTTATTATTTGTCATTTATGAATGTATTCCTTGAATAGATATTTCTAACAATGTATCATGCGTGTCAAACGGAGGTAGTATGCCAAAGTTATGACCCCAGGAAATTGATGTACCAAGTTACCCAACGGGGCCCACATTTTGGCGTTTCACCTCCTAGGGTTAGGTTTTTGGATGTGTAGGGTTTCCATTGTTTCTCAATAATATATAAGCCTTTGAACCTCATTGTAACAAAGACTTCAGAGGCATGTAGCTGCCACATCTCTTCTTAGAGATAAGCTACCAACACTCTAGCTAGTTTATTTCCATTCTGTTTGTAAACAAGTTTCAGTTCTTTGATTAATGAAATGAAGTGTTATTTCCACTGCATATTTGTTTCTATGGTTATTTGTGTATTCTGTTGCATTCCTGTATAAATCCGGATCATCTTTGGTCTTCATCTCATGTAACATCGAGAATTGCACAACTCTGTCAATGATTTAAAATGAATGAATTCCTTATATTAACAATAGTAAGTAATGAGTGATTTGCTCATATTTCAATGTTCAATCAATTTTTATCTAACATGGGAGTTGTTGATAATAATATTATTACTCTCAAGAAGACTAGAATATTATTTTTCTGCTATTGAATGCATCAATTGTTTTTTCTATTTATGGATAATCAACAAATCTACAGAATGTAGTAAAGTTGTAAAACATTACTTGTGATTTTCATGAGGATTGCAGTTTCATGCATATTAAGTTTCCTGAAGTTTTACATTTGGGTTATCTTGTATATTCCATGAATGTGCATGCATTAACTATTTTAAAGTTCCCCTAAGGCTTTCAAGCTCACCTGTGCATATAACATTTTCAAGGAGGCAAGAAAATGATATTAAAATTGGAACCAAACTTGTGTGACCTATAGAACCTTCTTTCTTTAAGACAATTCATCATGTTCAGGTAAGTTAAAAGTGTACAAGAATTAATGGAAAGGCACATCAAATGAAACTTTAAATGCATGCACAATGCTCTTTAGGTATAGTATTATCCTACTCAATCTGAATTCATCCATAACTTTGAAGCATTTTTTTAATATATTTTTTGTTTTGTTTTGAAGCTCATTTTTTATATATTTTTTATTTTCTTTTGAAGCACCTCCACTGTGGAAATAAAATTTATAAGTATTTAATCAACTTTCTAAGTAATTTAAAAAAAATGTATATTTTAATCATGCATTATACTATGAAATTGGTTGAATAGTAATGGTAAAATCTATAGCTGTTCTTGAAATTACACTATTAAACTCAATAAACATGTTAACACCCAGTTGTATTATTATTATTATTATTTTATAAGATGCGTACAATATAATTCCTTAAATAAAATTCATGTAAATTTGGTAAAAAAATTACAAAGCTAAAAACTAGATTGATTTCTTATCAATCGCCCTCCCTGACCCTTACAATAACGTATGTTCGACAATAGTTAAAATCCTAGTTCGATAGGAGGAGAAAGAGAAATACAAGGTTGTGATTATTACACACACATGAAGGATGGAAATTCCATCGCCCTAGCCAACTTCAATGAAAGGATTTCAAAAAAATATATAAACATAATCATGGAATTTTTGTGGATATCTAGACAAATGTGGTTGAATTTGTGCTAATAATTTGGTTAATTTTGGGTAAAATATTATGATATAAATCTAATACATTTTTGGAAACTTAATCATGACTCTATAAACAATAGCTAATAGTAAAACATGTTCACAATTTCTGTTGTGATTCTCAAAGCTTCTTCCTCCCTTTCGTGCTAACACCGCACAAACCTTCTAATACCGCCAATAGAGGAGGTAGGTCATGGAACAATCATACAAAAATATGGATATAAATGAAAACACTTCCTTCTCACAATATGAAAGAACTAATATTAAGGAATTTATGCTCTATGTCCTATTTACAATGTGGACAATTCCTCTAAATTTTGTGGATGTTCAGACCGTATTGTGACATTTCATTTTCATTTAAATGCAATATCAGACTACTAAATTGAACTAACTTGATGCAAAACCAAATAACAATAGATCAGTGTTGGCCATTAGAAACCTAACTTGACCTTCCATTTCAGAGGGTAGCCAGGCTATGTCAATGTGGGCAGGTATGCATCTCCATTCATTTCTTGATTTTCAATATTTCTGTCATTTTCATGCATTTGGAGGCCATTTGAAACCGATCCGAATTTTTTCCTACTATCATAGAATCGCTTTACAGCTCCTTGTCCAGGTTCCAATACCATAGAATTGCTTTACATCTCCATGTCCAGGTTTCAATACCAGTTGCAGGAATGATATGCTTTAGAAGTCGCAAGTGCCCTCTGAAATCTTCAACTTGTCTTAAATGACTATGTTTTGTTGCCAGATGTTAAAGGAGTAGGAGGAATGCAGAAAGAGACAGCTGCTTGTTGGAATTCTAAACTGTTAAATATTATGTGTTTTGGTTCTTGTTTCTAATGAACTATTATTATGAAAAAGAGGTCATGCTTAAATTCAAATTCAAATAATGCTTGAGTTAAATATTTAATTATTTTTTAAATTACATGTGTATCATGAATCATAGTTACGATTTTGAGTAGATGGATGATTAATGGTTTATTTATAAAGAAAGTGTTAGATTAAAATTTTAGTTACCGACTGCCATGTGTCACAAATATATTACATGCAAATATATTACATACAATGATGTTGCATTTATATTCCTGTCAATTCGCTTCATTCCCAATGTCTTTGCATTAATCTCCCCATGTATTTGCATTAAATCAATAGTCTCCATGTAATATGGATACTGCACCTGGAATAGCAATAGTAAGCCTTCGACATACCCTACCTGAATTTTATGTTCTTCGACATGAATTATTTGGGATCCTTCCCCATGACTTTGCATTAAATGAGTCTTAAATATTGTTGTTGTAATATGGATACTCCACGTAGAATAGCGATAGTAATGAGATTTGCATTAAATGAACCTTAATTCATGTTAATACGGATACTCCACCTAGAATAGCGATAGTAAATTGTAATGAGTTGTTGGGCTTCAATGTTACCCTACCTGAATTTTCTATTTTTTGCCATGAATTCATTGGGATCCTCCATCTAGCATAGCGATAGTAGTGAGTTGTTGGTTGCCTTTGATGGAAGGGATTTCTGAGTATTGTTGAATCCCTTTTCATCCTTTGTGGAAATGTGGTGTCAAGGCATGACCATGTTGGAGGGTATCGGTGCTGCATAATATTTTCAACGGTATTTACATCGATATTTTTCACGTGAACCTAAAAACTTTCCTTCAATTTGTTTTCCAAGGGCGGATCCAGTGACGTCGGGCACCAAAACTAGAGGAGTGAATGCCTCTAGTTTTAGCATTTGTTTATGCTACATTTTTGAACTTGGAACCTTACGAATCGCGATGAGATTTATTGTGTTTCTAATGAGTGAAAGCCAATAACAGTGGCTCTGCACAAAGGGCATGAAAAGTTGTTGACAGTACATGGAAGAAGCCACGATCAATGCACGAAATATGAAAATAATGTATGGGGTTGGGTAGTCCCTGCTGGGTAGTAGGGACTCTTGTAATTGCAGCTGTTTCAAATAATCTGCACACTAACCAAAACATATTCCAAACATTTATCTTAACTTTTCTATTCAACTAACCAAAATATATTCCAAACATTTATCCTAACTTTTCTATTCAACTATGAATCAAAACTTTTTTTTAAAGCAATTAATGCAATGCAAAGATACTTTTTCTCCACCAATTAACAAATTTGGACTCTTATTCGGCCTCGATATGAGGCGGAGTATCCATTGTCCAGTCTAAATTATAGGCCATTGTAATATTGTTCAATACTTTTTTCATGAAACAAAGTAATGCTAGGATTTAGTCTAGGATTAGCTCTTGACATTAAATGTTATTATAAAAATATAAAAATATACTTCCTCCATATTGTATTGGTGTATGTATTGGTGTAGTGCCAACCTTTAGGTTCTCACCTCCCCGTTGCCAACATCTCTTATTCCTTGTTAAGACACCAAAGAAGGCATTGCTTTCACTCTAGAAGTAGCCTCTTGGATTCCAATGATCCTACACTTTTCAAGGCACTAGTGTCACCGCTCTGCACTTGCCACAACTAAGCTAAACTCTTTTTTATGTCTGCAAATTATTTAGTTTCCCAACTTCTGCGTCTACTCTCACATCTGCAACTCTATATCTGTAGCAATAGACATTGACTCTCGGATATGGAAATATCTCTAGGACATGGACTTCAACCTTGCAAAATTCAAATGGATGTTTGTTTCTGTTGTGTTGTTGGCGGTGCACAACAAAACAACAAAGTAAGAGCCATACTTGGATTTGGGCAGAGATCGGATCATATTGGAGAGGCGGGACCGAGTACAACTCATGGTGTATGGAACATATCTGGAGCGGTTGCTATCCACATTGATATTAAGATTGATCTGGTGCAACAGTATGGATAATCCCACAAGTAGGGCAAGAAATCCATTTATAAACTGTAGTGCAGGGTGGACAGGCTCATTTAATTCCTCCATCACCAGTAAGTGGGCCTCCAAGGCATGAGTCTCGGCTGCCAAATCCAAGAAATCCATTGTAATGCAAATCATAAATCCTAAACCCGTGCAGAGCGCATAGATTGCAATTGACGCCAACAATAGGTTTAGTTTGGAAAACGTGCTAACGTTATTCAGCATATGCCCTGCAAATTGTTCAAACTTGCTTTTCACTGAATCGATATAACTCAGGAATAGAACCTGTGATGTTCGTAATAAATTCGGAGGCTCTATGAGTTCCATGTATTAGAGAAACTGGACAGTATCAATGTCTAAAATTATAATCCTGAATCCTACTAATAGACGTTGACGATTCCAAGGGCTTAACAAACTGAATATGATATGAATTACTAATATTAAAGCCCCCCTGACTTTGTTACGATAATTATGGATGATCAGACAAAGTTACTTCAGATGATCACTGTGTGAGTAATGGAATAACATATATATTAAAAGACAGGCTTGATAAGCGCTATGGAAGCAAGAGAAATAGAAGAAATTTTGTGGCTGGTTTCTTGGACAACAAGAGTCAACCTAGTGTTTATGGATATCGCAGAAAGAAATGCCTATTGCTTGGAATCTTGAGTTGGCTGTATAGTTAGATATTCAAACCGTGTGCTCATAGCATGCCCATGGTCTCACAGTTTCAGTAGGACCCATAGAGAGAGAAAACAACTACGTATCTCGAATTTATAAAACCACCAGGTCACTCTCGTGTCGTTGATTAGTGTCTTCCATTACAATAAATAAAATATTATTGAAGATTACAGTTATATTATGTTGAAATACATTCATGGCAAGAATTGACCACAGTTTCCACGTTCTTCTTTCCCAACAAGATCGCTCATCATTCCCACGTTGTTGTCCTTCAACAATTATATTTAACATTTATGCATTGATATTGATATTATTATTATTGTTAAATAATAATAATAATTACATGTCTTGAATATGCTTTGTAAAAATATTTGTACCAGTTGGATCATATTTTAAATAGTTGTGTACATTAGTGAGTCAATGTGTAGTTAGTTAGCCTAGGACCCCTCTCCTATTTGACCAATGTGACTGTTCAAATTCCAGGTATCCAAAAGTTTATCAAAATCTGCAAACTTAATGAGGAGCTTATAGCTCATATTTATTTTTCAAGCCTCCCAATAGTCAAAGGTCTTCGTTATTAAAATCTGGATGCATTTGGAACATTTTCATCATTTTTGCATCCTTAATAGAGTTCATGATAACCCTACGATTGCTTGCATGTTTCCACTCACTCTTATGAACCAAGTTGCTCAAAGCTCCACAACTAGCATTTCATTAGATGGTGTGCTATTAAAACAAAAAGTTGCATATTTGACACTTGCATAGGTTATGAGCTCGGTCAGAGCATCCTGCAAATAACTTCAAACTCAATTATTGTCAAACCCAATGTTTATTTCATGGGTAGCAATTTTAGTAACTAGACCTATGATACTTCAACGTAGAAGAACAAATACGATTCATATTGCTTCTGTCTCCGTATCTGTAACCTTTTGTCACCTTTGTTGTTGGTGGGCCTGCTCCTCCTTTTGTAATTTAGTAAGCTCCATATCAAACTATTGTTGGTAGAACTACTCGCTTTGGTTTTGTACCTAAAAACAAGGTTTCCCCAGAGCTATTGATCAATGTTGGATATATTTTCCGTACTGGATCTCTTGGATATAGGTTTCCTCAGAGCTGCTGATCAATGTTGGATATACTGTCGGTACTGGATCTCTTGGATATAGGTTCAAGCTCTCATCAGAGATTCCTGCAAATAAAATCAAACCTGATTATTGTCAAACCCAATATTTATTTCATGAGTAGCTAATTGAGTAACTAAACCTACAATACGTCAACGTAAAATAACAAATACGATTCATATCGCACCTAATGTCATCATGTATCTATCCCTTAAGTAGGGACTAAGTTGCTTTGCAACCTCACTTGTTATAATATCAATGATGTTCCTACAATATGTTGTGAGAACCGACACACTTATGAGGACTGGGAAAGGTTATCAAAATTTGGAAACAGATGTATACAAATCATATTAGCAAACAATACGTCAATGATATAATTTCTTAATATTTTGTGGCTGGACTTAGTTTAATAACGAATTTTAGCGTAACTTCCAATGATACATTTGTAGAGTCAATGAATCCATCATTGTCCATGCCTATGATATAAGAGATGAAAAAGAATGAAGGAACCCTATCTTTGGGCCCTACGTTGTTTCCTAGAATGCTACTTATTTCAAGTAGCCAAAAACATGGTTAGAATAAGAAGCAGTGTAACAAAATGATTTTAACTTCAAAGTGAAATAAGAATGAAAAATGGGAGCACACATTTTCTTTCCTTGTTCCAATTCCAGCCAATAATCAACTAGAATCACCTTGCCATAACAAATGGATTGAAAAAGCTTCACAACTATTTTGATAAAATATTCTTTAAGAGGAAACTTACACGTGTAGCTTGCTATAGTAAGTTCTTGTTCAAGGGAACAAAAATATGTATTTCTCTTGGGTGGGTATGTTTTGTAGATCTCAACTCATAAATGTTAACTCCTATGGGTTTATTCTACTAACTTTCTAAATCAATGCTAAATCTTCCAAGACATTAGAGAAAAGGTGAAGAAAAACATTTGCGCATAGTACCCAATTTCAGAAGTTCAAACTCAATGGTTGATCATTTTCATTAGATTCAAACTTCAGACTCAGTCAGATAAGTGAATGAATGCTAAGAAAATCGTTTAGTTCAAACTTAGTGGTTGATCTTCTAATATTGGAGAATATTAGTGAATCAATAGAGAACTTCACCTATTCGGAGTCCTCGTTATTGGAAACTTGGCATTAGTAAGTGTCATATAGTAAGGGATTATTTTGGAGCCTATGTATCTTAATATGAAAGAATAAAACATAGAGACAATCTATTAAATCCATCAAGTAGAAAATGAGGTTCTTAAAAACTCTAAACATGCAAATGGTTTCAGGGAAATTTAGTTGGACTTGCCAATGTAATTTGTGAAACAAAATTTATCTTAATTTGATGACCATTGGGAATGTAAGGAGAAATAAGTTTGGAATGAAGGAAGATAGTTTATTATAAATATAAGATGATTTTCTAGAAATAATATGTCTATGATGAAACAACATATCCAAATAGAAATGGTTGCAGTTAATTGTGGTTGTTTTGCCCCAACAATATGTGGTGGTGGACCTTTTTGGCCCAATTATGGTATTTCCCTTGAGTTTAAAGGAAACGCTTAGGAACCAAAAATAAACTAAGGAAAGAGTGACATTGGAAACAATAAAGCACATTCAGTTAGCTATCAATTGTAAATGACAGAAATGATTCCCATACAAATCATAACTAGAAAATTTAGCTGGCTAACCTGCGTATAAATACTTCCCACCGCACATTGTTTACCAATGGTAGGGCAATTGAGCTTGATGTTTCCATTGTAATCGCAAAAAATGAAATAGAAGACTTAGTTTGAATCCTCGTCCATCATAGGCATATCTCTCCCAATGAATCTCTTTAAGAACAAAAATATGTTAGAAGGTTTTCCATGACCTTCCACTTCACAATCAACCCATTGAGACAATCATCATTGTTGTACTAAGAAACCATAGAAGGTACCCTTTTCATTCAACCATGATTTGTGAAGATGGAGGGATTCCCTCCTTTCATGGATTCCACAACTAAAACCATGGTGCCCAGTTCGATTCCCATGATTGATGCATGAACAACATCCATAGGTCATGATAACCAACCTTTGGAGTGCCATGGATTTCTGCTTCACATGTTGCTTAAGGCATCATTGAAGACAAAAACAAAAAAAATTCACAACTTGAGGTTGAATATAGGTGGACTATGCATTTCATCCTTCTCCTCCATCTTAGTTTGAAATGGATAGTCCTTGAGCATTAAACAAGAGAATAAGAAAATACAAAACGTTGGGTGATGGTCACTGTGCTTATGATAAAGTTTGATGTGGTGGCATCTGATAAGATGAGGAGTAACATGGAGGTGAAGAGAGGCATGGGGAAATACAATCAAGATGGATGGTCCAAACCCTTGCGATGGTCATCTAACTCCCATTGTGGGTGCTCTCCATAAAAATGTCATATCCATAAACATGAACTTCATAACCACGTAATTGAATAGTTATCCTTTCCCAAGAACCATACTAATATAATATAAAATAAAGAAATGGATTATCCATTTGAAATATAATATGGCATTCTTATCAAAATGGCTAAGTTCTTGATTATAACTTAAATTTGCATTTTATAAAAAAATTGAAAACACTAATAAAATAAAAGAAGGAAAACTGCGTATAATTATTAAATCCAATGTTTCGGACTAATAAAAATTAACTTTTGAAATATGAATGATCTGCATAGAACAAAATCAATAAATAATTTTAAAGATAAATTAAACATTTTATTGATAAATTCATTTAAAATGAAATTGAAGTTAAACTAAGATAACAAAATGAATAAAAGATACAATTAACAAAGAAAAACATCAACCAAAACCTAAAAATAAAATCAAAACATAATAAATAAAATACAAATTGAAAACATATTTGTTGAAATGTGTTATGCAACCAACTCCCGGAAATAGCATAAAAGAGAAGAAATACATAAGAAGAGAGAAATGCATGCCTTAATAATGAAGAAAATAGATAAATAACAATCCTCTTCGAGGGAGGAGCTTCCTTACACAATGTAATGTGTACCCAAGACAAGACAATATATAGTGATGACTAAAATGAATATATCCCCTTCATATATATAGGAGACCAAGGTGTACAATAACAACTAAAAGACCCAAGCCATCATAAATAATCTGTAATACACCACAACATAAGGGGTAATGCACCACCCTATAGGGGGGAATGTGCCCAACATTTAGGGGTTAACAAACTCCTCCCCTTCAGACAAGCATTGTCCTCAACACTTGGATGCATCTGTATGAAGGACTCATCTTCCCATGTCGAATCCGTAGGTTCTTCCACTTGATGAGGTACTCAATAATATCATGATTTCGTAGTTGTTTGGTCCTTGTTTTGATGATTTGGTCAGGTTCCCAAATGATTTGTGTTTCTTCAAAACTCCTTTGACGGTGATGTTGATCAACCTGTAGTTTCATCTTATTTTATGATATTGTTGGGATTTGGAGAACTGATTGTTGGTGCTCTATGTGATATGCCACTGCTTGAACTGTATATTTCATGTCACTACTTCAACCATGTGCCCCATTTCATTCTTCTGGTCATAGGAATATTTGTAAGGTCTTATGCTAGAAGGAATGCTTCCTTGATTTAATTTAATAACATTGTCCAAATCTCAAATAGGTGGATGACTTATTGGAATGTCTTCAAATACCTTGGAAGGATTTTTAAGGGCCCCTTGGATATCTGGCGAAATAGGAGCCTTACATGTTTGAACATATAGTGAGTATAACCATGTAATTACACCTTGTTTCCCCCTTTTTAACAATGTTGTCATACCATTATAGATGATCACCTTGCTTGGTTTCCTTGTGATACCATTTAACACAAATTATTTTCCTTCCCAGGAAAATTTCATGAAAAGATTATGAAAATTAAAATCCATTGTTCCCAATGATTGTAACCATTGAACTCCTAATACAACATCAACACCCCCCATTGTGATATCAATCATGAGACTTGTTGCCGCCTTTCACACACCTGGGTCACGTGGCAGAAATCTTCAAGCCACTTGGTGTGTCCTTGGGGGCAAGTCTCGAGTCAAGGCTGTCACCTTGTACTTGACTCCTCTGTTTAGGCTCAACTCCTAACGAAGCCAAAGGGGGTAGGCCCTATTAAGTTACTAAGGCTAATTACTTAGTATGGTGATGTTAAACTGAATGCATTACTTAGGAGTTTGAAATTTAACCAAAAGCAACCATAGATGACAAGATACAAAATGAGCGCACGAAAGCACAATGCTGAGACACAATATATATATATATATATAGCAAGAAAATAACCAGTGCCTTAAAATGGAGTCAAAATAAAATCAATATACTTGCATGTGCTTGTAGTGAATGTTTTGCAATTGCCTCTTGGTACGTTTTAAGTTAATGTGAAATATGAGTTGATTAAAATTAGGCGAGGGGGTGGACTCCAAATATACCCGAGAGCACTTGGAGTATGTCCAAAACTAAACCTTCATGGCTACCCGCAAGGAATATGTGGGCTGAATGGAGTCTCTAGGGCTATTGTTCATAATGCACCTGTTAGGGTGTGACAGATATCGGCGCCCCGAATTCACTTTTCAGAAGTTTTCGCTTCCTTTGGGTATTTTTCCACCGTAATGGTTTGATCTAGGTGTTGGATTTTCCCCTGATGGTTTGTCAATTTGGGAGAGTGAATCCTAATTATACTAGTCACTCAAATGCTTTTGATACAGCTTGATTGATCGGACAAGCCGCATCCAAGTGCAGAGCATACACACCAGAGTCTTGTCAATTTTAGTAAATTTTGAGATGGATGTTCTTGTTAAAAAAGAAAACTCTCCAGGAACCTCTTTCGGTCCAAGTGGACCTCAATCGGGGAATAAAGGAGGGGTTGATTTTAATATGGTTACTAAAACAAATGATGATAGCAAATGAAACATAAAAAGATGAGCAAACCACAATTTTCTAATTAGACTACCACGAACCTTTCTTCACCTTTCGGCTCAAAAGGAGGCTCGTGGGGTAAGTATTAAAGTTACTTCAAAACCAATAGAAATGGAATATGGAATTGATTTTAAATCAAAGTATACTACCCTACAAATTAACACTACGCTAGATTGAAAAAAGACGAACGAAAGCAAAAAAAGAAACGGACGCAAATCACCCAAGGGGGGATGGGGAATGGGATCGAAAGAGCCTATTCAAAAAATATTTCTATTACCAGCGGTTACAATATCAGAAAACCAATATGATGCCTCTTGATTCTTATATGGAATTAAATCAAGAGCTTACAAAGTGCGAAAATTAAAGATTTCAGTCAAAAAGGGAGACCCCTGGGGGGATTCAGAGGCCCAAAAGTCACTTTCGAGCAGCAGCTCCTCCTTTTTTCTGTTATGTCTGCTAAAAATAGCAATCTTATTAGACTGAAATATGTCCAAAATAACTCTGAAATTACCTTTGGGTCAGCTTACTTTTAACCAAAAAATGCTAAGTAAAAACTAGTTAAAAAAGATAAAAAGCGGACCAAGGAAGCAAGCTTTCCTTGGGATCTTGGATTGCCTTTTAGGCAGCCAATATGATGTGCACTGATTGCTAGATTTATCTTTTATAACAGAAAACATAAATCTAATGCATGCAAGCTACAAATTTTCTTTAAAATTCCATGCAAAAAGGACGATTTCCTTAAAGCTAGATCTAGAATGCTTATGAAACCTTTTAAGAGCAAGATCTAGATTATGGGATTTGAGAAGATAGATCTATGTTAAATTTACTTTTAAGATGATAGATCTAAACAATAACAAAGCTATGAACAAAGTAACTGGGTAAAAGAGTTGGTTTTGAGGGAGGAAGAGGAGGAGAGAAACTCTGGTAGCCTTGAAGATCCACAGTGGAGCTTTCAGGTGGAATGTCGAGGGACTATGCCTTTGGAAGGTTTTGGAGAGAGTGAAGAAGAAAACTAGATCAACATCCTCTCCAATATAGGAACCTGCAGCTCAGCTGAAATAAAAAAAACTTGCCGAAAAACTTGTGAGATCCGATTAGTACATACACAGAGATTCAGAATAACATGCATATAAGCTCACAGAACATGCTGAATCTAGATGTCTAAACATGCATCAAAGGAAAGATATGGCCAATAAACTTATTGAAAAGCACCTTTCCTATCAAGATTAGAACAAGCTTATTATCAATCTTAGCAACGAATCCACAAGCAATTAGCAAATTATGAACACAGATACAGGTTACCTCAGTGAAATAAATGGCGATGATCATCCACACATACAATGGAACAAAACCGTCTTTCCTCCAAAGCTTCTCTTTATTTCAAATGAACAATAACAATAGTACAATAGTAGCAGCACCTCAATCCCAGTTCTAACTAGCTTCAAGAGGAGGCTTATGCATGGATATATACAAAAACTAGGAGATCTAGCCCAGGGGGGTGCGAATCCCAAGGAGATAGATCAAATCAGCTGATGGAGAGCCAATCAATGCCTGATTTGTGTCTAACTGAGCCAAATTTGAGTCTCGCTGAGTGAAAATGTCAATCGAGGTGCTGATTTGACTGACACCTCAACCTATTGACTGAAGCATCCACCAAAACTCATCCAGATGAGCCAAAACATGTGGAGGAGAGAGGGAGGGCGAAATTCCCCATAAAGGATGCTGAAGATCAACTTTGGATATGTCCAGATCACCTCCATCAGTCAAGGATTTGTCAGATCCAGTCAATCTGGTTCAGATCTGACTGATTTCAATCAAATCGGTTGAGAATCCACTGATCTATGATTTTGGATTTGCTCCATTATTCATCAATTTATTAATTAAAATAATCAATAATTGATTTTTGGGGCTTTCTGACCTGAGTGATGGAAAATCACTCAAAACTAGGAAATAGTGGGTCCATGGGTTTACATGGTGCTCTTAGCTTGAAAATGAGCACCTGCATGACTGAAATTGATTATTTGGCCCACTTTTATTAAAAAATCAATTTTTCCAATTAAACTATTAAAAAATAGCCTAAGTTTTGGAAAAATTAAATTTTAATAAAAAACACTGAAAAAACTAAAAATTTGAAAATTTGAAAAAACCTAGGGGGACTTACACATGTTCATATGACTTGACCATGATGTCTAGCATGTTTATACATTGACATATAGACTCTAATAACCTCAATAGGCCTAAATGCCAAGCCGACCACCCCAACTTTGGAGGTATGGAGTGAAAAACTCAGAAATTATCAGTCGTTTATTCAACAACCAATAATAACCAAGGGAAAAAACACCCTGGGCTATTCAGATTGACAAATAAAGTCTAAGAGAACGAGTCTTTTACAGACACTATCATGCTAGAACATTTATTACAATTTCCCCGTGGGGTATGAACATGTGATATAGTACAACAAGCTCTTCCCAGAAGTACTTCCAAAGGTCTTCTTAAGTCCGAACAAGTTATCCTTGTCCGGTTCACCAAGCTCACTTGATAAAAAAACACTAAGTACAACTTAGGTGGTAACATTCTGGCTCCAATTGTGGGATGTGTGCTCGATCTAATCTTTAAGGCAAGGAGAGGATACGAGAACACCAGAATCTTTGGTTTATATACCCTGTAAAAACATCTCAACTTGACAAGAAAAACCTCAGTAGCATAAGTTTTATAAAAACCAAATGAACCATTAAGCTGATTTATTTAAACAAAATAAATGTAACTAACTAAAAGAAGCAAAGTTTTATTATAGCTAAGTATAAAATAGAAATGCAGAAAGTAAATGCTCTCTTTTAAGGATCTTATTTTCCTACTCTAAGCATGATATAAAAAGGTTAGGTGTAATCAAAACTCCAATGTAACCACGTAAGTATTTTGTTAACATAAAAAAAAAAATTCCTTGTCTTTGGTTACCAACCAAAGTAAGGATACCTTATTCAGAAAATGCAAACCTGTGTGATGATTTAGAATGGGCGGGATGGATGGGAGATCATAGGCATGAATAATGTCATAAAAATTCTTCCCAAACTTGTATAGGCTCATGTAGGCTACTTCTATCCATGACTGGATAGGACTGATATACCAATCAGAACGATGAGGTAGACTGACTACATCATCATACTGATCATCGGGGCTTATCAAATGATAACTCGTTGCACAAGCCCCAAGTAGCTCCAAATCATAAGGAAACTCTATATGTGAAGATGATAGTTGAGACTGATATTCCACTGACTGCATCACATCTAACTTTTCACAACACTGCTTCTCAATGTCTTCATTACTGATACCCTTGTGCTGCTCTGCATGATATGAATCTGAATGATCACATGAAAATTCTGAATGCTTCTTTTCCATACTAGGATTTTCCAAGGTCTCCAGATCCATGCTTCCCTCTATGGAAGTATAGTATATTAGACTTCCACAAATTTCTAAATAGACACTCCCCTTGCTGGATATAGCATAGATAGGATTCTTAATAAGATATCCACAAAAGTCCCAATAGTCATCACCATCATCTATGTTAGATGTGATGGATTCCCCATTGCTGATATCAGGTTCTGATATTGAGTTTTCTTTGTCTTCATTACTGATATTAATATATGTCTCATACTGATCATGTGGATAAACTGCATGCTCCAAGATATACTTGTCCTCATTTTCATACTCATCTTCTTCAGAGAAAAGGTCACAAGGTAGTAAACCTTCCAGACTGTCATCATTATATGGAGAACACATAGGAGTCCCATCATGTATATTACAGTTTTCATCATAATTTTCACTATAAGATTCTGCAATGGTTTCATCCTCAGGCTTGTACTGTTTAGATGGTGACAAAGGGTAGGCCTAGCCTACCATGTATATATGATCCGACTCGCTTGAAGTTGTTTCTTGATTACTGACCTCGGGAATTCCATGTTCCATGACTTGATTTGCAACATAACAAGTGCTTTCTTGGTGGAATTGTTCATAGGGTCTACACCAAGGAATTACTTCTTCTACCATGTTAGTTGAGTCTAACTGGTTTGGAATCCTAGGATCTTGCTAAGGAAATTTATTTTGATACATCTGATTCTGCCTAGGCTGAAAGTTCCTAGGTCCATTATTTCTTTCCATTGTGATTATTCTATTGTGCATAAGATTCAGTTGTGTAGACTGATTTGCCATAAGTTGGTTTTGACTAGTAGCCAAGTCTTTTATCATGTCTGTTACCTTTTCCATGGGATCTTTAGAGGCTCCCTTTTCTTCTAATTCAAAGGCTTTTCCCTTTTCTTCGTTGTATGAAGTGTTTTCCCTAGTGTAACCTAGAATGTTGGATTTTGCTGAAGACCGCATATTCTTTTCTATTTTCTCGGCCAATTCCTGAGAAATTTTTAGATCGGCCGGCTCTTTGTCTCTTAACTGGTACCTCAAATCACCAGTGAAAGCTTTGATGTAAGATATAAGAATGGAGGCATCCTTTGGCTTGATTTCTTGAGGGATGTCCGCAACCACACGCCTGAACTTAGTGTTAAATTCATCCATGGTTTCATTCTCCATCTTCTTATGTTATGAAGGGCAGCAAGCAGATGTCTTGGTTCTTTCTTTTCTCCTCACTTCTTCTTAAAACCCTCTAGGAATTCACTAAGAGTTTTATATGAATCATCATCTAGGTCGAGGTACCATTCTTCAGCATCATCTTCTAAGGATAAAACAAAGAGCTTCATTTTGACATCATCATGGTCATGGGCAGCATCATTTCAATAACTGACCAGGTGCTTTTCAAACTTTCGAAGGTGAGACTTGGCAATGATGGCATTATTTCCCTGAAATATGGGGAGATTCTTGATAGCATCTTTTGGAATGGCATGCGGAGCATCTGCTATCTGAGAAAAGTCAAGGGGTTTGAATAATTCCATCATTTCTTGAGATTAGTGAACATGACTCTCTACAAATATGTCATGGATATCTGAGAGGGATTGTCCTATTTAGAAGAACAAACTTGTACTGTATGCCACACGTCCAATATTTCATTTCTCTAAACGAAACTCCTACCATAGAAACCCTATTCCATCTTATTGTGGATGCAACTAGTCTCACTAAATTTGGATCTTGGATTCCTCATAAATGACTTTTTTCCTAGAACACTTGTTTTAGACTAGGATTTGGATTGGTAAAAACCCCTAGATTCCTCTGCATTTATCTATGAAACAATAATGCATCAGCATTTGAATTTTGTATTGGAGATATTTCGGCTTGTTTTAGAAGTGGGTTTTGAACCTATATCTCTGAATCCTTGTAGAAAAAAAAAATTAGTGAAAATTCCAAGATGACTCATTTTGTAGAATCCAATCCCAAGGAAAGAAATCTTAGTACCAAATGTTATGCAACCAGGTCCCAGAAATAGCATAAAAATATAAGAAATATATAAGAAGATAGTAATCAATGCCTTAATAATGAAGAACATAGATAAATAAAAATCCTCTTCGATGGAGAAACCTCCTTACATAATGTACTGTGTAGCAAAGACAAGACAATATACAATGATGACTCAAATGAAAACATCTCCTTCATATATATAGGAGACCAAGGTGTACAATAAGAACTAATACACCAAAACATAGGGGGTAATGCGCACCCTATAGGGGGAAATGTTCCCAACATTTAGGGCTTAACAAAATGAATTCAAAAATTGAAAGAAAACGTAAAGGGAAGCATGTAGTAACAACTTGAAATATGCATTGGGAATTGTGTTGTAACTCTACAATTGTGCATTGATAACGAGAGGGAGGGATTCAAAACTAGAAAGGTATCCATATGGAGTGACTTCACCATCCATGCTCCTCTTGGATTGGTTACCGGTGGGAGAGGGAATTCTTTTTCATTTTGATTTTGATGGGAGAAGAAGAGACAGAGAGGGAGATCGATGTGTCGAAGAGGATTCCATCAATGTGCAGTCAACATCCAAGGAGTAGGAATAGGTATGTACATATTCAACTTAATTAATATGTCCTCTGTTCCATTGACATGTTATTCTCAAGGTTAATGTTTGGGGGTACGACAATCTTATCCCATATTCACTGATAAGAACCATTTTGGCACATGTGCTCATGGAGAAGGAATCCCTTCATGCTAGGGTAAAGCGCAAAATCACTTTGTTCTATGAAAATATGGATAGGATCCATTAGATGTTTGGGTGATACGAGGGAGATGATGGAGTTTCCTTTACAAGTCACATCCACTAAGGAGCATGGAAAGAAGGAAGAGAAAGCTATTAGAGGAATTTTGGGGTCTAAAATGGGCCTCCTAAGAAAAATAATAAAATAATAGTTAAAATAATAAAATAATATTGATTAATTTTGGAGGAAGAAAGAAAAAAACTACTTTTTGTGTTCGTATTTTCGACATATCTCCCTGTGTTTTTACTCAAATTTCGATCGGGAGAGCTCGTTGGATGTGGAATTTGATTCCGCATCCAACGAGTACCCACACTGCATACTTTTGACGGACCTCGCTACCCCAAAAACAAGAAATACCTGAAAAAACGTGATGATGATGATGTCATCATCACGTTTTTTCAGGTATTTCTTGTTTTTGGGGTAGCGAGGTCCGTCAAAAGTATGCAGTGTGGGTACTCGTTGGATGCAGAATCAAATTTCACATCCAATGAGCTCTCCCGATCGAAATTTGAGTAAAAACACAATGAGATATGTCGAAAATACGAACAAAAAAGTAGTTTTTTTTAATGACAAATATGTCAATTCAACCATTATGGTTGACTTATTTTATTGAAATTCTATTGGTTCTTGAATTCCAACTCACAAAAACTTATTTTGGCACGTTTTCTTATAAGGCCCATTTTAGACCCCAAATTTCCTCTAATACGGTGTCACCACCTCCAGTGCTAAGACATGGGATGCATTTGGGTAGCTTTTCCCTGATTTGTCATGTTTGAATCCTTTAGGTTTACATGGTTCTTTCAATATTATTTGTACTAGGTTCTTGAACATGGGTATGCTCTGACTCTTGAAAATCATTTTGTCAAACACTTTGAGCTTCCTTCAATTTAATTTTATTGTTTTTTTGGGCTCAGGCATGCCGCTTGTCTTATCAAACATGTAAACTAGGATGGTCTTATCAAACATGTAAACTAGGATGGTGATGACTTTCTACTGGCTTAGTTTCCCCCATGGTAGGCCAATTGTTTGGAAAACATTTTTCTCGATGTTAATAGAAGGTTCCATTATAGCTTACAATATTTTTTTTCTCAATGTTATATATAGAGAGATTGTATTTTCCTAACATTGCGCTGTTAAACTCTATCATGATAAGTTCAAAACTAGTTTTCCATATATATAGTTTACTTTTAAATAAATAAATAATGCTTAAATATCATTTATAGTTTCTAAAAATACTTACATAGTTTAAATTAATAATTTAAAATATTTGCATTTCAAAATATAGTTTTCCTTTTTGTCATCATTTTCAAAAAGGAAATATCATTTTAATTTGTAACTATCAGATTTTCAAATTGACTTATTATTGCACTTTAAAATTCAATTATGACAAGTTTTAAAATCAATTAAATTGTTAATTTCATTTCTGAGTAGAGATTGTCCATGGTTTGTGATTCTAGCTTTAGCTTTTGATCTATTAAACGAGGATCCAAAGGAATCTACCTTGGTCCATGCCAGCCCTTGCATTTTTAAGTGTCTCCCCGTGGTCATGGAAATGCAAAGCTAGGCTTGTTGAAACCAATCATGGGAACATGATTTAGCTAAATTGTTAAAATTGTGAGAACCGTTGTGGGTTGGTTTATTATTTAATTAAAACATAAACTCTATTTGAATAAGCATTGATTTTTTTTAATACGCATTTATATACCTAATATACATGTAGCACAAATTTCAAAGTGAACTTTGATTTTATGTTATTTCATACCAATCCTAAACCTATATTTATGTCATTTCATGTTTACTCCATCACCTTTCTCCATGGCAAGAGCCCTTCCCTCCTTTCTAGGAGGTTTATAATAAGTTTAAAATAAAGTAAAAGATGATCTAAACATCAATTATTGACATGAGCAAGGGTCCTAACAAGTCCTATAAAATAATAATATCTTAAATTACTCTTGGCAAACAAATAAATAATTTAAACCAAATCTTTGTAATCAATAAATATTAGATCAAATCCTTGTAGTAATAAATATTAAATCTAGATTCAAATTTCAAAGAAAATTATTCAACGTGATTTTAATTTGTACTCACTTAAATCATCGTTAATTTAATTAATAATTAAATGTGTCGATTAATAGTATTGAATTGATATTATATAATTAATACTTATCTTATTAATTAATATAATTTTTACATTAATATATAATTTGCAATTCACTCAAATAAAGTTTTTTTTTTCATTGGATGTAAACTTGGTGGGCTCACTTAGCTTCTTGGTCTACCAGCTGCTCAACAATCCTTTTATTTAGCTTCGTGGCTCANCCCCCCCCCCCCTGCTTAACTTTGTCCAAGGATTGCGTCCACCGAATGTGTGCTCAATGTGCTAAGAACACATCCGGATTAAGTTAAACTGAAGGGGAAAGTCAAATCGATCTAAGATCAATCCAACTTAGATGAAAAAGACAAATCATTACTAAGGAAGTCAAACGAAGACAAGAAAATTCAAACCCAGATGGAATGGGTCAAACCTTACAAGAGTAAGTCAAAATTGTTGAGAGTACAGCTTCAGGATTTATTCTCCATGACCTTATGTTGTATTAAGGTCTGAGACTTGTGGTGTAATCAAGTCTAGAATCTATGTTGTAATTAGATTTATATCTTCTTTGTGACCTTATGTTGTATTAAGGTTTGAGACTTGTGTTGTATCAAGTCGAGAACTTATATTGTATTAAGTTCACATGACATTGTCATATTCAGGAGAGATGCTTGTACTAGGATCTTATGGTTAATATCATGACCTTGTATCAAGGTTGAGACTTGTGTTGTATTAAGTTCAGACTTGTGCCGTATCAAGTCAAATGATTATCATAGACGATACCCTATGAGATGGTTCTCCTTAACTGTAGATGGTCTTGTGTTGTATCAAGAAGAATCTTGTGTTGTATCAAGATCACATGACTTATGATGTATTAAGTCTCGAGGATATACTATGTGATGTATGACTAGTCACGGTCGCTAGGTGCTACAAGTCTCCTTTAGGGAATAGCTACCCCTAGAATGATTTACTTTAGCATGTGACTATATGACCCGCGGTAATACATATGATCATAGGTTCAGAAACAATATTATGAGTATGATATGATATATAATTAATGAAACACATATTGACCATGCAGAGATAATTAATATGAGCACATAGATGGAGAGAGAATTTGAATTGCCCATGTATGCCACCAAGCGAACTCGAATTGGTAAGACATTAGTTGAGTATCAGTTATGGTAAACAAGCTCAGTTAATTAAGGAATCAACTCCTTAATTTATGCAAGTGGTTGTTGAAGATGAAACAGATAGAGAAGCACTGGTTCTGTTTCGTTACATTCAGTTTTGTTAAGTTACATTCAGTTCTGTTCAGTTCCATTCAGTTTAGTTCAGTTCATTCAGTTAACAACTCAGTTAGAGTCAATTAAACTCAGTGAATTAATGGAAGGCACATATATTCTTGTGGGAGATAATTATGAGTGTCATCTTGGCACAAGGCTAGTGGGGGGCACATGATTGAAATGTATCAGTGTTTCAAAAGTTAATAAGTTATTGATGCATGCAACCATTCTATTTTTTGTATAACTAATTTGACTTGTTATTAAAGTGTTATGCACTTGGCAAGTTAGACACAGTGTTCCATTTGATCTCCACTCTCTGGTGCTCTCGGTGAAAGCAATATGCTATTGTGTTGTAATCATTCTCTGTTGATTATCAATCATACTCTAGGATTGTTTGCTGGGTTTTTATCCTTTGAATTAGTGGAGGGTTTTCCCGGGGTATATCCAATGTTATATGGTTTAATTTATGTCTCTATATTATTAATGAGAGTTATGTGCACTATTATTATGGATTAAAGTTTTAAAGTTCAATTCTCTTCATATTTTGCTCAAACACAAATATGGTATTTGCGCAAGAAACTAAATCCTACGTGATCTTGAGAAGCATTGAGCAAAGAGCTTGGAGCCATGGCATCGATCTCCATCCAATCAAAAGATCGGCTTGAAGGTACTTCCAAGGCGAGGGTGTGAAGCATTCTTAAAGAGTATGACCTAGATTCCTACATGACCTCAGTGAGTGAGGAGCCTCTATCATATGTAGGGTGAATTAAAGAGCAAGTCAATATGCACCACTTTCATCAATTTTCAGGAGACAAATTTCTCGGAGAGGTTTTGATCAATCCGTGAGGAATCAAACAAAACAGTTGAAACCCCACTTACCTAATGGGATGATTGATCTTACTTGAGAGAATATTTCAAAAATTCGCAACTGTTTGAGTGATATGATCAGGTCTTTGAATATGAAATTCTCAGAATTCATGTTATGGCCGTTTTCCTAAAGTGGACAAATTGATGGAACAACCCCAAGATATGTAGTTTGGATATTATCATTATTAAATGGATCTTGTGTATAATGAGAGCCTCATAGAGTTGATATCTCATCTGAAGAAGAAGATGATCTTTGGAAGAAGTGTTCTTTGAAGAAGAACATCTGCTTCGGGTTGCATGAGAGCCAGTTTCTCCATGCAGAGATTCGCTACCTCTTGCATGTACTCAAATTTGCAAAGAGATCAAGACTGAGGGACTCCAGTATCTCTGCAAGGAAGCCGGGATCAAGAAGGAGCACAAAAAAGAAGATAATTACCTGAATTTTTATTATACTCTATTGAGATCTATATGCTTTTCAATGTCTTTCATTACAATCATATAGAGATTCATATTTTCGAGATTAGGAATTGTGAGCATATATGTTGATTGTATTTATTTTATTGGAAAATAACAAATTCATAAAATATGAATATAGAGCATGCATGATAGTTTTATAAAATATGAATATAGAGCAATATGATTGTTTCATAAGATATGAACATAGAAGTTGCATGATTGTTTCATAAGATACGAATATAAAGCATGCATGATTGTTTCATAAGATATGAATACAGAGCTGCATGATTGATTCATGAGATATGACTATTATGATTGTTCATAAAGATACGAATATAGAGTTGCATGATTATTCATGAATGTTGGGATGCCTGATTATTTCATTATCATGTGCTTTTATAAAATCAGATTTTGTTTTTTACAATGTATTCCTAGGATTAGGAATGATTTTATGGTATAAACATGATTGAAAGCATATGTTACAATCTTTCTATTTTTAGGAAAAAACATGTTAAGAATAATAAGGATTTGCATAAATCTTCATGAGATCTAAATATAAGACTAATATAGAACTGCAAAACATTACATGAAATATGAATGGGGTTATGTCGAAACATTAATTTAATGTGTACATAACTATATGGGCCATTACAAATACACAAAAGGTATTCATGTGGTTAAAATTCATGAGATACGATTATATTGAAATATTGTTTAAAAGGTTTTGCATGTTAGTATGTGATGTTTGTCATTTTATTGAAATGCCTAGTTTATGCAAGGTTGCTGATAACTTAATTGAATTTGGCTTGTTGAGAAAAAATATATGCCCTGACCTACAAGTAAAAATGTCATGTATTGAATGAAGAGTAATTTGGATTGCTGATTCTAAAAGAGAGAGGGATTTTGTGAAGCAAGAAGCTTCTAGTAGCAGATCGGGAGGTTCCTATGTATTAAGAAGAAGTCAAAATAGAATCCTTAATCATATTCTAAGACTCTTGAAGATAATTAAATTATATTATTTACATTCATGTGTCAATAAGAGCTTCAGACATATATGTGCATGAGTCTTTTTGATGGAGGACTCAGATTATGATTCTCACATCTTGATGGTGAGAGGGAGTAGCCATATTTGCTATCTCTTGAAGAACTGGTAAAACAGGTTGATATATCTTCTGTTAAGAGGAGACATGCATGATGCTCATAATTCAAAAGGAAGCTCAGAAAAGTATTCAAGAATCTTTTTATGATTCTTATGATTAGTGGTGTGGAAATCACCAGAAAAATATTTTCCTCAGTTAAGGAAACTGTGCAGTAAAAGAGCTTGAAGAGTTTCGGGATGATGGACTACAAATCCATGGCCACACACATGAAGGTAAATATGAAATTTAATCATTCTTATTTCATATTTGGAATATCTCAAGTCAGTTTAGATGTATTTGGTTAGTTACAAGTCCCAGGATCTGTTATGTGCTTTACAGTCTGTACATGGACATGTACATAGCATGTGTTGTGGTGCCTACTTGGTACAAGTGTATGTGGACTCAGATATGTCTTAGTTAGTGAAATAGAGTTTCGGAGATATATGAAATCTAACTAGTATAGTGACTGAGGAAGATCACATGTATTTCTCTATATAGATCATGTTGAAAAACAATAAATCTTTTGAGGTTTCTAGTCAGTTATATTTGAGACATGGTATATATCCACACATGGAAACATTGCTAGCATTCTTACTAAGCCTCTGTCTGGGACAAGCTTGGTATAGTACATAAGAACTCCTCTAGTTGAAGAGGGAGTATTGATGTGTTAGTCATGGTACATGACTTAGGCATCTAGGGGATGTGATACATTGTGGAGAGAATCCACATGAGCACAAACATGGTGAAAGTCTCAAAGGCTATTTATAGTCTAGAATGTTAAAAAATAGGTAAAACCTCTCAAAGAGGTAGTTGGGGTGCTTCAATATAAAGAGAAGAATCACTAAGAAAGTGATCATGAATTGAAGAACATCACAGAGAATAGCAAGCTCACAAAGAACTTCTCCGAATAGCAGAAGATTCAACAAGTCAACAAATGTTGAAGAGTGAAAGAAAATATAAGACTTTCTTTCTGCATGCAACATATTTGTTGTATAATGTTGTATGTGATAGATTTAAAATACATGGTTTATATTTTAGAGAAACTTTATTCTGGATTGGATCCAGATGATGCTACTATGTGTAAGTAGTTGGTTGGTCTTTGAGCAGACCTGTTGTATTTTATGCTTACTACTAGGCATATGTTTGAGTACCTTTGAGTTACATTAGAATAGGCTCTTTGGTGTATTTGATACATGGAAAACCTATTATATGATCGTGTTATCCAACTATTGTTTTAAGCCTAATATAAGCGATGTAATTTGAGGTTAGTACTACAAAAGCTAAGTGTATTGCATCTAGTACTATAGAAACAAGATGTATGTCTGAGAGTACTACAGAAGTAAAATGTGTTTTGTGGATAGAACTACATACTGAGGTGTAGTGTAGCTTGGAAAGCTACCTACTAGGGCCAAAGACTTAAGCCTACAACCATTAGGAGTTAACAGTCAAGTTTTCTCTAAAACCCTATATGTGTTTTATGATGAAACACATTTGAGATGAAGTTTTACTTCATTGAAGTCATGGTCATGTAAAATGAATTCCAGTAAATAGGTACTGATGAGAAGATTGCAAATTTGTGACAAGCCTCTATCTATGATAAAGTTATGACACTTCCGAGATAAGCTTGGTATGGCAGAGAATGTCTCCCTCGCTGAGGGTGAGTTTTGAGAGTACAACTTCAAGAGTTATTCTCCATGGCCTTATGTTGTATTAAGGTCTGAGACTTGTGTTGTAATCAAGTCTATAATATATGTTGTAATTAGATTCATATCTTCTCCATGACCTTATGTTCTATTAAGGTTTGGGACATTTGTTGTATCAAGTCTGGAACTTATATTGTATTAAGTTCACATGACATTGTCATATTCAAGAGAGATGCTTGTGCTAGGATATTATGGTTAAGATCATGACCTTGTATCAAGGTTGAGAGTCATGTTGTATCAAGTCCAGACTTGTGTCATATGAATTCAAATGATTCTCATAAACGGTACCCTATGAGATGGTTCTCCTTAACTGGAGATGGTCTTATCTTGAATAAAGACAGATCTTGTGTTGTATCAAGACCACATGACTTATGTTGTATAAAGTCTCAAGGATATACTATGTGATGTATAGGCAGTCATGGTCGCCAGGTGCTACAAGTCTCCTTAGGGATTATCTACCCCTAGAGTGATTTACTTTAGCATGTGACTATATGACCCGAGGTAATGCATACGATCATAGGTTCAGAAACAATCATATGAGTATGATATGTTATAGAATTAATGAAACACATATGTCCCATGCAAAGATAATTAATATGAGCACATAGATGGAGAGAGAATTTGAATTGCCCATGTATACCACCAAGTGAACTCGAATTGATATTGTGGATTAAAGTTTTAAAGTTCAATTATCTTCATATTTTTCTCAAACACTAACAAAGATGAGATGAAAAAACTCAAAACCAAAATGAAAAAGTCATATTGAGATGAAATTAATCAAACTAAGACGAAAAAATCCAAACCGAGGTGGAAAGAGTCAAATCAAGTCGAAGTAAGTCAAACTGAGTTGGAAAATGGTCAAACCAAGGTGGAAAAAAGTCAAACCAAGTCGAAGGAAGTCAAACATAGATGAAAAAAGCTAAACTGAGACAGAAAAATTCTAACCGAGCCAGAATCAATCAAACTGAGCCGATAAGTCAAATCGAGAGGGAGGAAAATTCAAATCAAGCCAAAAAAGTCAAATCGAGTTGGGGAAGATTCAAATCAAGCTGAAAAAGCCAAAGTGAGCTAAAATAATTCAAATTAAGACACAAAATGTCAAATTGATTCAAAATCGGTCAAATTGAGTCAAAGTAAGACAAAATGAGACGTAGAAGTCAAATCGAGATGAAAGAAATAAAATTAAGGAGAAATCGGTCAAATTGAGATGGAAAAAATAAAATCAAGTCGAAATCAATCAAATCGAGATGAAAAAAATAAAATCAAGTAGAAATCAATCCAATCATGAAGAAAAAATAAAATCTAGTAAAAATTAGTCAGATGGGATGAAAAAAATAAAATCAAGTAGAAATCAGTCAAATCGAGATGAAAAAATCCAAACCGAGACAAGAAAAGTCTGAATGAGCATGAATTAGTCAAAAAGATTCAAAGTGAGTCAAATGGAGCTCGAGTAATTCAAACCAAAAAAAGTTAAGCCGAACTTGAAAAAGTCAAACTGAGTGAAATAAGCCACACTAAGCTATAGTAAGTCAACCTGATACAAAAAAGATAATTCGAGACATAAGAAGTTAAACTGATACAAAAATATAATTTGAGACATAAGAAGTAAAACTAAGTTGAAATCAGTCAAACCGAGATGAAGCAAGTCAAACCCATACGAAAATAGTCAAACCAAGATGAAAAGGCTTAACTCGATATGAAAAAGTCAACTGAGGCCAAAAAGTGAAACCAAGTCAAAATCAATCAAACCAATATGAAGGAAGTAAGACTAAGATGAAAAAATCCAAACCATGCCGAAAAAAGTCAAATCGAGCTATAGGAAGTCTAGCTAAGTCCAAAAGAACCAAAGCAAGATGGGAAAAGTCAAGTTGAGGCAGAATCATTCAAATTGAGTGGGATTAAGTCAAACAAAACAGATACAAATCGAGATGGGAAAATTCAAACAGAGCTGAACTAAGTAAAGGGAGACCAAGTTTCTTCTTCGTGGCTTGCCTAACTTTATGGAAAATCGAGACAAAGAAATTCAAACTAAGTGAAAACCAGTCAAAATGAGACAAAGGAAGTCAGTATGAGATGAAAAAATCCAAATCGAGACGAAAAATGTTAAACCAAGCCGAAAAAGTCAAATCAAGCCAAAGGAAGTCCAACTGAGACCAAAAAGGCCAAATTGATACTGAAAAAGTCAAATCGGTCCATAATCGAACAAATTGGTTAGGAACTCGTCAAACAGAGTCGAAGTGAGTCAGATTGAGCTGAATTAAGTAAAAAAAATTGAGCTGAGATGGAAAAGAAAAACAAAACGAAATTAGCTAAATCGAGACGGAGTAAGTCACATAGAGATGAAAAAGGAAAACTAAGGAAAAAAGTGAAATTGAGACAAAAAAGTGAAATTGACATGCCAAAATGCTCAAACTAATCTAGAGTCAAATCGAGCCAAAAAAATTCAAACCAAATTGGGGTAAGTCAAATAGTTACGAAGAATCCAAACCTAGAGGAAAAATTCAAACTGAGTTGTAATAAGTCAAATTGAGAAAGAAAAAATCAATTCGATCTGGACTGTATCAAACTGAACTTGTGTAAGTCAAAATGAAGCAAAAATTTTAAACCAAGACGAAAAACTCAAATCGAGATGAAAAATTCAAACGAAAAAAGTTGGATCCCAAGATGAAAAATTCAAATTAAGGTGGATCCGATTTAACCAAGCCAGAGTAAGTCAAATTGAGTGCAAATTCGTTAAAATGAGTTGAATGAAGTAAAACCTAAACAAAAAAAAATCCAAACTGAGATGAAAACAGTCAAACTAAGCCAAAATTGGTCAAACTAAGCTGAAATTAACCAAATTGATCTTGAGTAAGTCAAACAAAAAAAAGTGGAGACGAGTTGAAAAAATTCAAATCGAGTGAAATAAGCCAAACTGAGCCAAAGTAAGTTAAACAAAGATGAAAAAGATAAACCAAGATAATAAAAGTTAAACTGAGATGAAGGAAGTCAAATAGAAACGAAAAAAGTTGAACTAAGCCAGAATAAGCCAAATCCAACATGAGTAAGTCAAATCAATATGAAAAAAGTCAAACAAAGCTAAAATCAGTCAAATTAAGACAAAGGAAGTCAAGTCGAGATGACAAAATCCAATCCAAGCCTAAATCACTCAAACTAAGTGGGAGCAAGTCAAATCAAGACAAAATAAAATCAGACGAAGAAAGAGTAATTCGAATAAAAAAATTTAAACCAAATTAGAGAAAGTCGAATCAAACTGAAGTCAGTAAACTAGGACAAAAGAAGTCAAACCAAGACGAAAGAAGACAAATCAAGACAACATAAATGGTCAAATCAAGTTAGAACCATTCATACCAAGATGATGGAAGTCAAACCGAAATGAAAAAGGACAAACCAAGATGGGAAGCGTCAATCCAAGAAAAAGTAAGTCTAATTGAGTTGAGATAAGTCAAACTCAACCAAACCCAGTTGAAACCAGGTCAAACTTATTAAAGTAGAGACAAACCAACTCTAGGATGAGTGAAATAAGTCAAACCGATTAAAAGTAATTTAAATGTATGCTTAGCAACCCATCGAGCTCCATGGCTCACACAAATTCGTTGCCTATTGGTTGCTCCATAGACCCCCACATAGTTTTATGACCCACTAGACGCTCTATGGCTTGCCTAGATTCGTGGCTCACTGATCGATTTGTGGATCGCCTGGCGTCATGGCTTCTCAATCGCTCGGGGGAATTCTTATATTGATGGCCTATCGACCGCTCAATGGCCTGCCATTTAGCTTTGTGTCTCACTAGATGCTACACGACCCCCTGCCTAACTTTGTGGCCACTCAACTAGCTTGGTCCACCAAATGTGCGCCCAATGTGTCAAAAACCAAGACGAAGTAAGTCAAACGCAGATGAAAAAGTCAAATTCAACGAGAATCAGTAAAAATCTAGCAAAAAAGTCAAACTGAGCCGAAATCGTTCAACCCCATCCAAAGAATGTTAAATCAAGAAGAAAAAATTCAAAATTGAGACAAAATGTCAAAGGATATGAAAAAGGCTAAATCATGGGAAAAAGAACCAAACTGAGATGGATCAGTAAAAAACTGCCATAGTAAGTCAAATCGAGCCAAAATAAGTCATATCGAGCCAAAATAAGTCATATCGAACCAAAATAAAGTAAATTGAGAAAAAACCGATCGAATTGAGCCAAAATAAGTTAAATCGAGTTGAATAAAGTCAAACTCAAATGAAAAAATCCAAATCGAGATGGAAAAATTATAACCAAGACTGAATCGATCGAGTCGAGGTAGAGTAAGTCAAATCTAGATAGGAAAAAAATCAAACCCATATGGAGTGAAACCGAGCCAGGAAGAGTCAAATTGAGCTGGAGTAAGTCAAACAAAAAATTCAATGGCAAGAAGAAAAAGTAAAACTAAGTTGAACTTAGTTAAGCCGAGACAAAAAAGTCAAACCAATTTGGAATCGGTCAAACCGAGCAAAAGTAAGTAAAAAAGAGATGAAAAAAGCCAAACTGGGATGGAAAAAGTCAAGTGGAGATGGGTTCGATATAATCGATATGGAGTAAAATCAAGATGAAAAAGAACAATCGAGCGTAAATCAATCAAAGTAAGCGAGAGGAAGGAAAACCCAGACCAATAAAGACAAACCGAGACGAAAAAATTATGTCGAGCCATAATTGGTTGGATTGAGCCAATGTAAGTGAAATCGAGATCAAGAAATTCAAACAGTAATGTGCCATGGAAAACTATGGCCTAACTGATTCAACCATAATTTGTCATTCATCGCCAACCATGGCCAATGATAGTCCAGAAGAGTTAATGTTACGTAATCATCTCAACCATGCACAACCAAGGTTCACTAAAGTAAACCATGGTTAGCAAATTTCAAACAATATTCAACCATGATTTTATAAAGTTGACCATGCAAAAACAATAGTCAACCATGTTCAATGTTGGTCAAGCACAGTTAACCTTATGTAAGCAAAACCAACCATGGTTTATTTTTAATGTGCATTTTAAAATAAAATTCAAAAGTATATCCAGATTAATAATAATTTATTATAAACTTAATAAAATTTTAATTATAGCTTTACATTCACAAATGATTTATTACCCTAAAAATTTGAAAGATAGTAAAATATACATTTTTAGTATATTTATAGATAGTAAAATATACATTTTTAGTATATTTATAGCCATACAATTCCAGAGGAGTAAAATGAAAATAAAATTTATTATTGGCGTGTGTATTTTTAAATTAAAGCTCATGGCTTTTCGTCCATTGTGGACTTATGTTTTATTAAACGTGTTTATTTGTAAGTTAAATTTTTTCATATTTTTAATATATTTTTTAATAATATTAATAATTTATAATTTTAATTAGCAATGGAATAAATGATTGATGTTTAAATATTATTTATATTTTTTAAGAATATCGTTTTATTTTTATATGTTTAAGACAATGTTGATGATAATATTGAAAGTACTAGTAAATCTAAATTTAAGGATAAGACGTGGTGTGAAAAATTGTTAAAGGATAACATAAGATTAACGATTATTAATTATTAAAAGTATTTTTTGAATATAGCTTTATGATTAAAGATAAAAATTGAAAGTATTTTTTGAATATGGCTTTATTATTAAAGATTTATTACAGAGTTGTTTTATTCTTCTATTATTGGTTATTACAGTGACTTTGTAGATAACCATAAACTTAGTTATAACAAATCTAGGGTTTCTTCGTTTATTTAACACTGTACAACTTGTTTAAAAATATATTTTATGGCTATAAGGTGGTAGGTAAACTCTCATCATTATTGATAAGAATTCTAAATTTTACTTAGTCAACCATACCATTTTGGAGCAATAAAAGGGTAAACTCTAAGGTTGACTGTAACTTTGTTCAAAATCAACTCTAGTTATTTAACTTAATTCTATATTTTGTTAAAAGGAGACAGAATGCTTATCCTGGAAGGATTTGTTATAAGCAGAGTATTAAAGAGGAACTCTTAGAATTATACATTGTACTTTCATTCAGCTTTGAAGTTAAAAGTGTTTGGGAAATGTAAATACCTTCGTATGTATAACAGTAGTTCTCTGAATTTAATTCCTGTACCTAATTACTCTGTAATTTTAGCTATGGCTTTACTAACCATAATTGTTTATCCTTCTAGATTAATAGCTATAACTTTGAAACTTTAATTAAACACTACATCTTCTCAATATCAGTAGATTATAACCAGTATATAAATATATTACATCTTATTAACTGTAATAACGATCATGCATAAGGATTCCATCATTACGTACTATTACTCAACATAATATTTTATCTTCCTACTTAAACATAATTCATATCTTCCTGTACTAGAGTACGCCACTTCGTGGAGAGGAAAAATACAGGGGATAATTTTAGCTTCACTTCTATATTAATCAGTCTCTATACAATACTAAGTTCTACAATCATTGAACAATTATCTATTAACTATAACTTCATTCTAAATAATGTACAACTTTCTTAAACAGAAGTAAACAATGTCATAATACAGATTAGAGTTGGAACCGGGATGAGTTGCAGAGAAAAGGGACTAATACCCAAGGGAGACTGTTCCACCGAACCTTTTTCTGAAGCAGCGAAATCACTTGCTTAGGACCCCCTAGCTTGCTCACTGCACCACTAGGATGAAGATGTATGCCACACAATAGCCTTCTGCAACTTAGCACTCAGTAGCAGACTTAACTCAACTAAACACTTTAGCTATCCCCTCATCAAATTCTTTGTGTGCCTAACTTTTCAATTTGCAATAGTTATAAAGTTCATTCTCTCAGAAATCAGAATGAATGGTGAGCCTCCTTCTCAATTTGATGGTTTATATAAGATTTTCTAGATATTTGGGCCAGTTTTGGAATTTAATGAGCCACCCAGCTCAGTTCCCCCTCTCATGGAACATGACCACTTTTTCAGGGATTATGTTGCTGCAACAACTAGAAAGTGAATGCTAGTGTTGCCACTTGTCAACCAACCTTCTATAGCTACTCATTCCTCCTAGTGGGCAGTGGACACTCATTTACGTATCCCCTGAATAGGTGTCTCCTTTTATTAATTATTAAAATAAATAATTCTTCTATTGCAGTCATCCTTGACCCACTTGGTCAAAAACTTTATAATAAAAATTAACTTAATGTTTTTGCTGAAATAAATAATAAATATTTATTTTTCAGTTTTGGGTATGTCACAGCCAAGCATCCCCAAGCATAATCATCCATATTTAATTGTATTTAATCATCTTAACAATGGTCAACCATATTTATCAACTTCATTCATCTACAGTTAATCGAATGTCAACTATAACCAACTAAATTCAACTAAATCAACCAATGCCAAAAATATTAAACCAAATTTCACCAAAATTGAACATGGTCAACGGTACTCACACACAATCCAACATGATCAAACCTACTGAAGCATGGACAACCATGGTCAACGAATGTCAACCATAGTCAAACATGGTCGGCCATAGTTAAACATTGTCAAATATATTAAAAACTGGTTAACTATAGCTAACCACGGTCAAGCATTCCCAACTATAGTTATCCATATTTAATCATACCAACCGTGGTCAATCATAGTCAAGCATGGTCAACTAAGGTCAACTAAATTCCATCTACAATCAATCACCATTCATTATAGTTAACCATATTTATTCATCATCAATAATGGTTAGCCGCAATCGACCATGGTGAACCAAACTAACCATAGATAAACATATCAACCAAAGTCAAACATATTCAATCAAAGTTGACCAAAATCAAAGATGGTGAATCACGATTAATTGAATTCAATCATAATAAACCATGGTCAAACACAATCAAACATGGTCAGCTGAATTCAACCGTGGTTAACCATAATAAACCATGTAGCATAATATATGTAACCAACACAACCATATAATTGGATTCGGTTTGTATATGTTGATCGATGAAATTGGTTAAAAAAATTGAAAATGACATTGATCCACATATATCAACTATTTTAATTATGTAGCTACGATTGGTTACTCTTAGATATACGAGATTTGAAAATCAAAATTAACATATTGCATTTCTCACTAACAATGTTTTTAATAGACCCTTGAAAATCTAACAGGAATCATTAGCCTTCATACAAATATCGTATCCATTAACTCCCATGCCCTATAACATACGTCTTCGTCATCATTTTTTTTCCTTTTCCCTGATATTTTCTATCCATCTCTTTGGCTTCTTTAAGTTTTCCTTCTCTCTCTCTTTAATCTCATATGGAATTTCCCAAGCATCTTCAACACCAGTGCCAAAAGTTGAGGATACTTCCTTGCCATAGCTTGTCCTGACTAGGAACTGGTAAGCTATGTCAACTTTGAACATCCTCGAGCTCAGTGTACTCCTTCCCATGCTCATGAGTGCTAGATATTACCCTATGGCTACCATTGGTTGCTTTATTGTTAGCTCTTCCAGTAGGTGGTAAGACCGAGCACAAACAACTGGTGAACAAACCAATTTCTAAGTCCTTTGCAACTCAATCAAGATGATCCTATTACAATGTTCCTCACTCATGAACAAACCCTCATCATCCTATAATATCCAAAAGGTGATAGGATAAACAACAACATAAAACATATATACCCCATCATCGCAATGGGCATGTGAAGATGACTTCCCATGCAAAAAGATAGATGTTTATGGGACTTGAAATTGTCATTTCCTTAGGCATTCAAAAATAAAATATTTTGAATGCCTAAGGAAATGACAATTTCAAGTCCCATAAACATTGCATATTGCTGATCTTGATTATTATAAGTTGTAGCTGTGACGATGCCCCATGGAAATGAGACTGCTTGATTTTCTTCAGGGTCCAGTAGAACCCTCGTATCACCTTCCACCCAATACAATGTAATTCAATATTGTCGACAATTTATAATTTATAATATTTCTTTAAACAAATTGTTAATATTTAAGCATCATTTTTAGTTTCTAATAATACTCATTTATTTTAAATCAATAAAAATTAAAAAATGTTTTCAATTTCATCACATGTCATCTTATCTTATAATTATCATGTTTTCAAATAGATTTATTGCATTTTAAAATAAGACTATCATAGATCTTTCGATTAATTAAATTATTAGATTTTTAATCTTAAATTAAAACGAAGAATTATTTAATAAAATTGTTATTATTGTCATTTCAATTATAAAATACTATGTTTTTTTTTCTAGGACATGGAAAAATACATTGTAATTAATTTTTTCTTTTAAACAAAAATGAGTAATACTTTCGTATTAAAATGTTGAAACCAACTATCAATTACAAAATTCCTATGCATATACAACATGTAACAACTATAAAGTATTTCGCCAAGGAATGTCAAAGTCTAGTTCACAAACCAAAATGTCTTCTCTAGCGACTACACTTACTATACTACTACTATTATACACATATACAAGTTGTCCTAATAGGTACATGCAGTGAACCATTACTAACAAAAAATAGGCCTACATGTAACTGAATCTGGAAATTCATTTCTATCAATGTTTGGCAAAGTTCTCCTCTTCGTGAGCAGGTCGGTGGACTGAATTCTCCTCCATTGCTTAAATCACCTCAACTGACAGAGTGGTCTATATGTGGATGCCTTGATTCATGCTCAACAGTTTGTTAAGGTACTCTCTCATTCCCTCAATTTGACCTCCTCGCTCTCTTAAATTTCTTTCTATGTCTTCAATCCTGGAATACGACTTAGAAATCTTGTAAGTGATTTGCTTTAGAGGATGCAACAATACTTCAATTCAGTCGTACATAACCTAAAGAATATTCTTGAAGTCTCCTATATCATTTTTCATGGCACTGAAAAGATCCCTCCACAACGACATTGTTCCTAATTGTTCTCTTGTTGCTCGAGAACCCTCTTTCGTAACAACATGGAGACTAGCGTTACCTTCACCCTCTAGGTCCCTCATCCAAGGAGGAAATTCAAACATTGAGAGATGAGAGAAAAAAGGCACCGAATTCTAGTAATGCCAGTGCTCATTGACCACCCATGAATTCACTTCTCCATTTTTCAAAGATACATCGCTCCCCATGTCTGCACCATTTGCATAACTAGGCCAAGGAGGTCCCTTGCCCATAGATAGACGATGCCTCAAACATACTCGGCCAAAAATTTGGTAGAGCTTGGTAGTTTATCGATTCAACGAAGGGGCCTTGCTTGACCCAACAAATAGAGAATGACCCCGTGAAAAACACAATTGTGAGGACTTCTAGAAAGTTATCAAAGAATTGGAAACAAATGTAAACAAATCATATTTGCAAACAATACGTCAATTATATAATTTCCTAATATTTTGTGGCTGGATTTAGTTTCATTTAATGAATTTTAGGGAAACTTTCAATGAATACATTTGTAGAGTCAATGGATCCATCATTCTCCATGCATATAATATAAAAGATAATAAAGAATGAAGGAAAGAAGATACCTAATGTACACGAACAAGATAAAATACGATAACGCATGAAGGTACCTAATGTGCAAGAATAAGATAAACAACATGGAATACAAGAGGCTTCCTAAGATTGCTTCATACCCTATTCAAAACCACCTATTGGCGTACTTTCTATCAACCCAGGTTCAGATCCCCTGTTCGTAGAAAAAACCCAAGATATCGGCCCGACAGAGCAGAAATCCGTTAGAAACACCTACGATGCGGATGAAATTTCATTTGAGATATATTATGGGGACTGTCAGAACCAGGTTTCTGTAGTTGTATCAGGGAATTTCTTTATCATACCATCATGTCACTCAACCGAAACTGAGAAATAGACTTATGTTTCATACATTCATTCAAGAAGGTATCCTATTTATCTGTCAAAATATATAACAATATGTAACATAAAGCATTAGCACACATTAACTAACATTCCATATGATCATATCAATATATGTGACACACATATATATACGTTTATTCACAATAGATTCTGCTCGGCACATTCATATCAGCTCATTCACTATAGATATGCATTCGACATAAACATAGACATTAAAACACGCAGACATAAGGTTTAACGTGGAAATCCATCTCGGAAAAACCATAAAGGTGGTCTTCATCTGGCATGAGAAATGGTTTGGATCCTTCGGTCTACGCACATAGCCTGCAGACTCTTCCTTAGATTTTTTTTATAATTTATGTATTATTTTCTCGTCTCATGCTCTTTGGTTTGGGTCTTTTCCTCTTTCTTCATATCTGAATGGTCGATCCGCACATAGCTTGGATCGATGCTTTTATAAGCTTTTATGCTTTTACACTTCCTTATTTAACTATCGACCGACTCTCAACTGTTAGTTGACAGGATGTATTTCTAATTTAACACATCTCGTTACATCTAAAAATAGGCACTATCAGCCCAAAATACAATCATTCTTTATTCCCAAAATCAACTATCAATTTAACTAACTCTTTACCAAAAATAAGTTGAACTCCTCGTTTCAACTTGCTTTCCTCCACTTTCGTCGCATGTTCTTCCATCTCAACCTTTGCTCATCTTGCGACCGGGATCTTCATCTTTCTGAGAAAAAATATGTCTAACTTTTCCTAGGGCCAACAGGCCCCCAACACTCACATATGGCTCGTCCCGAGCCACATCAGTTTGAAATCTCAGTCAATGCGACCTTACTATGAAAATCTTGGAAAATTTTCATGACCTGCTCTATTTCTTGTCGTAACTCTTTCTGCATTGCCTTCAATTGTTCCACAAGTTCGGAACTGATGTGTTCCGAAGTTGTAATTCTCATTGAACCCAAAGCTTGTCGCACCTTTTCATGAACAGGTTGAATAATACATGTAACCTTTTTCGCTTCTCACTGTAGCTCTGGGACACGATGTTTTTGTTGTGTTTGGAATTTGGCTACGTGTTGTTGTAATCTCTTCAGATCAACCATCTTGGTCATATTTTCTACCATTGGAAACTTCTTCAATTCATTATTTCAATGGTTAAAGTCATCTTCAGCAGTATGCAACTACTCTGTCACATGTTCCAGCTCTGCATTGTCTATCAAGGATTCCCACAACTGAGAAACCTATTCGACTGCTCTGGCACAAAATGCCTCTACCTCCTCAATCTTCTGTGCAACTTCAGTTGTTTCCTTCCTTCGGTTTTCCAGTACCTCCAAAGGTGTACTGGGAGTTATCTTCGATTCCAACTCTGCGACTCACTTGCGGAGGTTCTCAACAACCTCACCTAGTCAGAAAAATTTCACTTCTGAGAACATCTATGGTGTAATGCCCTCATTCATGAAGTTTCTACAAGTGAGTGTAACAGCCGCATCCAGTCGCTGCCTATCCTCCTATCGGGTTTTTTCTTTCTGCTATGTTTCTTTGACTATATGATTCAATGATGAAATGGTTTTATTTGATGACTTAAGTTGTTCAAATATATTGTGTTCTCTTGTTTTCATCTCTTCGACTACAACATGTTGAATAGTATGCAATTGGTACATTGGTACTGCAGAAAAATCAAAAGTTACGTGACCAAGATCCTTGATCATGTTATTGAGCTCTGGCATTTCTAAGTCAATTACTTGACCAATTAATTGAAACTTTCTTTGTAGGGTCTTCGACAATGTCTCGATATGTCTCTCTTCAGATGGGCTAGCTTGGTCATGTGATACAATCGAATATGGTGCTTGGTCAACCACTACTTTGACTTCTTTTGCTACAGTGCAAAGCATCTGCAGTAAATCAGTAATGCTACTTACCAATTCCGTATGTCTTTTATCCATCTTCTTCCAGCTTTCGTTGGATACTTCTTCCACTCTGTCTAATATGAGGTTATAATCATCATTTGTAATACCGACGACTCTAGATGAGCGATCGACCTTACTCGTCTTGTGACATTTCTCATAATTTTTTCTTTTATCCCCCAACTCTGGATCTGTCGGGGTTGCACTGGATTCATTTTAACTATCGTCGAGAGAGCTATCTTTAGCTGGTGGATATCCTCCTTGATTTCTATTATACTTCTATGGGGGTCATCCTGTTGCGGATCAACTTCTGTAGCAATTTGGTCTTCTGTGACAGGTACTCTCCATTCTTCATGCCATTCCTGAACAATCACATCACTCTCTTCAGCAGATAGATGGAAATGCGTAGCTAAGCACTCATTCTGGGGGTCTTGTCGTGGCTATAAAAATATGTGATGGGCCCCAACCGAAAATTGTATATTATTTCGAAACCATTTGACGGTTTCCTCTATTATTCTGACCTTCTTCTAAATATAATATCATAGTTCCTCTCCTTACAAATAAAATTCCACATTATGATCTCTTTGCCTATGTGGTTTTTCCTTGTCAAACTAGAGATTTTGGTATCGAGCTCCTCAGCATGGGACAGGGACATCTACCCCTTGGTATTACGACTGTTTTTCCCATGCGACAAATGAAATTAAAATCAACAACCATGAATAATTAAAGGGGTTACCTTTATCTTGTGCATTTTCAGCATCTACTACTAACTCGTTCAACATATAGGTTGACCAATTCGTATGGATTCCCGCTACGCACTGCTCTGCAATAGCAATTGTTCCTGCAGTGCAATGGTTCGGTCGCATATTTTTAAGAAGCTTGTTGGATAGAACCTTGGATGTGAACCGAATGACCATGTCATTTATAGAGGCGATGGAAAAGCCTCTCTTATCTCTCGCCAGATCATACTTCTCCTTCATTCTATTAGTTAGAGTTGTATCCTGGTCCTTCCTAGTGAAGAAAGGCATTGGTTGACTCCTACAAGAGGAAGTCCTGTGATAGATTTTATGAGCTTGATGTCTACAGAGAACTTTCCGTCGAGCAATAGAAATCCATCGTGAAAACACACCTGTAATTATTTCATGCAGGCATTAACTTCTACTGTGCGAACAAAGTGTGGCATGTGCCTCATCGACATCAATCCGAATTTATCCAATAATCTCATCCGCTTCATCGGGACTATGTGAATAGGGCCATCTTTAGTTTCTCTGACAGTAGTCATGTATCTGTTCATCACAATTTTTGGGAACTTTCGAAGGTCATGGTCGATGAATCCCATTTTCTGTAAGATGGGTATAATATTCATCATCACCCGAACTCCTTTTTGTATCACTGGTATTACTAACTGATACTTAGAATTTTTTTCCAATAGTAACCTTTAGATCCTCTTCTAGTCATGATAGATCATAATCAGGAAACATGGATGTAGATATTGTTGCTTCATCGTTAGGTGGAGGTTTTGCTGTTCTTCGTTTTCAACTAGTTCTGCAGCCAGACCGTTTTCTTTTTTATGGACCAGGTTGGTCTGATTGTAAAACAACTTCTGTCATTGGAAATGGTTGTGAAATAGCTTCTATTTGTTCTTCCATGATGGGTGTAGGTGAGGGAATCTCGACGCCATATTCTTGAACAGTGATTTTGCTCGAGATAGAAATGACCATGCTTTATGAAAATAGATTTTCCTCAAACAGTTGTAGATAGACAATTCAACACAGAAGTTAGTCCATTAATGAAATGAAATGACGAAGCTTCGACGCAAAAATGATTTATATTGATAGGTTCAATCATTCGTTCACTCACATGATATTGCAATAAATGGAGAAGGTGGCGACGATTTTCGACACATGGAGCAATATTTCTAATCATTTCAAGGAAACCGCCACTCAAACCATCACTTTTTCTATCAGTTCAAAGGTAGTTATTTTGCATTGATGGTGGAAGTGACCAAAAAGCACACCACCAAAATCTCCCGCGACCTCAAATTAACTGCTATCCAACTGTCATTTGCAACCAAAGTTCATTGTGTGACAACAATTCTTTTCTTGCGACATGCATATAGCCTTCTACAATAATTTTTCTCTTGTGACAGACAGATAGTTGATGGCACTATTATTTTTTGTGACAGACTATTTTTCGCGACAAAACACTTATAAACTTGAGGCAAAAACACTCATAATCTTGTGACAAAAACACTCATAATTTTGCGACAAAAACCCCAATAATCTTTTTTTTAAAACTATCAATCAATGAAAGTTCGACCATCCTCATAAATATTTAGCCGAATTCCATTCACCAAACCTTTGAAGGGTGTACCGTCCAAATTCTATAACTGTACTGCGCCTCCTTCAATGTAATGGATGACAACATATAGTCCCATCTAATGTGTTTGAAACCTGCCAGGATGCTTCAAAAACGTATTGTCATACAGGAGAACAAGATCCCCAATATGAAATTGCTTACTCTTAATATGTCAGTTGTGCCAAGATTTATGTCATTCCTTCTAGACATTATGATGATAGCATGCGGCATAGCACTCTTCTTCTAACATTACCAACTACAATGATTTTTCTTCTACAACACCAACATTTGTCATCTCCGTAATCATAGCTATTCTAAGACTGGGTATAATATATTCCATTGTCATGACATCCTCTTGTCCATAAACCAATCTGAACGGAGTTTGTCTTCTCAATGTTTTACAGGTCGTGCGATAAGCCTATGATACCGTGTATATCTTCAGATCCCAATCATCTCTTTGAACGTTACATATCTCTGTCAATGCATTATCCAAGATCTTATTAAATGCTTCAATACCACCATTCACTTGTGGGTGATACGTTGTCATCTTTCGGTGTTGAATCTAGAATTCGTCAGCTAATTTGTCGATCAACTAATTCACAAAGTGTGTGCCTTGATCACTTATAAAAAAATTTGGGCATCCAAATCGAGTCACAACATTGTCGAATAAAAATATTATAGAAGTTGTAGCAGTGCAATCCTTTACCGACGCTGCTTCAACCCATCTAATCAAGTAGTCTATCCTAGTAATAATGTAACATGCACCCATTCTTTTTCCCAGTGGATTAATAGGGCCCAAAAAATCAACTCCCATTTTTCAAAGGCCTTCAAAGTCATTTGTGGTACTAGCGGCATATCATCTCGTTGTGATGGTTTTCCAGTTCTCTTACATATATCAAAACTACAACAATAATCTTTGGTGTCAGCATGCATAGAAGGACACCAAAATCCTGCTTGTAATATCTTATGCACTGTCGCTTTTCCTACATAATGGCCTCCTGAGACACCAACATGTGCTTCATTCAATACCATCAGTCACTCATGTTCCAAGACACAAAGAAGAAGGATTTCATCTTGTCCCATTTTGTACAATTGTCCAGTGATCAATTTGAAATCTGCAGCTTTTACAACTAACTGTTTCTTCTATGTTATACTAAATCCTTCTGGTGCATAGCCAGCAGTTAAGAGATGTACTATATATTTGTGGTGATCATCAAACACATTTACTGCAAATAGTTGTGTGTCAGGAAGACTATCGCTGAGACTCACATGCTCTTCCCCACTTTCTAACCTCAACAAATGGTCCAGTCTGGAATTCGGTCGACTCGATTTGACAATAATTTCAAAGTCAAATTCTTAGAATAGGAGAAGCCATCAACAAATATCCCCCCAAATACTAGATTATTAACCAAATAATTCAATGTATAATGATATTTATACATCTTGAAGTGTCCTCCCAACAAATAATGTCAAAACATTTGTAGGGCATATACCAAAACGCGTCCTTTTCTTTTTGTCGTGGTATAGTTCTTCTCTACCGTCAATCATTTTCTACTAGAAAAGGAAATAGGATGATCAATAGAACCATTTCTTGGTTGAGAAAGCACACCTTTGAGTGCGACAGAGAATGCATCGACATGTACATGAAACACTTTCTTCTAGTCTGGAAAGACTTGTTAGAAAATAGGATTGTGAAGCAATAACAATTAAACAAGATGAAAATATTAAACACATTACAAGAGAGACACATATATAATGTAGTTCACCCAAGATGGGTTACATCCAAATAGAAATTTCTAGTCCTTTATTATTATACCATCCAATAAAATGAAGGGATACGACCTGCAACAAACCCAATTGCACTTCCTCTTCACTCTCTCACGGTCTCTCTAACACAATCACAGATATTGTTTTACAATACTACAATACAATACACAACTGTATTACAATGCTTTCCTTTTATAGGGAAATTACCATGGGAAAATACTACGAGTTGCCCAATACCATGGGTATGCAAACTATACACTTGTCCCACCACACCCCCCAGCTGAGACGAGTGTACAGTAAAATTGTGGTACAAACACGACTGAACAATAACATATCTAAAACTGGAAGAGCAGGCTCCACAACCAACAAGACTAATATAGGTGTTGTAACCATCTTATTTTTAATAACATCCAGACTCTCTTAACATTCTTCACTCCACTGGAACTTGACATTTTTCTTCAATAATTTTTCCATAGGGTTAGTTAGTTTTGCATATCCTCTAATAAATTTTCGATAGTACCCTGCATGTCCCAATGTAGTTCTCGAATTTTTTACTGTCAAGGGTGGTGGTAGGTCGACAATTATCACAATTTTAGCAGGATCCACCAATATACCATCGCGACAAACCACAAGAACCAACATGATTCCAAAAGGGGCACAAAAAATACACTTCTTTAAATTAAGGTAAATATGTTACTATTGACATTGTTCCAACATCATTTTGAGGCTCTCAATATGATATTTTATGATCCCAAATACCGTCCAATCATAAAATTAGACTTCAAGAAACTTATGAATGCAATCCTCAAAAGTAGCTACGACTATCCTATAAAAGATAGTAGGAGAATTCTTGAGTCCAAAAGGAATTATCGTATACTAGAAACATCCCCACTTTGTTGCAAAGCTTGTTTTGTGTCGATATTCCTTTGCAATCCTTATCTAATGGTAACCAAAGAATCCATCAGTAAATGAATATACTTCTTGTACTCTGACGCTCTCCAACAATTCATCTGTAAACGAGGTAAAAATGGGTCATGCAGGCAGGCATCATTCAGCTTCCTCGGGTCAATGTAGATACACACTTCACCAACAATTTTCTTGTCTTGTACTACCATAGACTAATCCATTTAGATTCCTCGACAGGTTCTATAATTACCGCATCCAACATTTTGTCCAACTCTATCTTGACTTTTTCTTTATATCTCGGATTGAGTCGATATGGTCGCTCCATAATAGGCCTTGTGTTAGGATTTAGAGGAATCTTCATTTCTCCAAGGTCTCCAACAATTCCATTCATTTCTAAAAATTTCGTGGGAAATAGATCCTGAAATTCATGTAGTATGTATGTAATATTCCCAACGTTCTCATCATCCTAGCAGTCTCCAATATTATCAAACTTCGGGTTCTCTAGGGAACCAATATTCACTTTATTTATTTTCAAAGCATTCAAAAACTTGTCGCTTGATACGCTTGATCGTTCCACCACCCGAGTACCTTCAGACTCAGGGATATTTATGTCGCGCGGATCATCATCATCAGTTTCACCTGTTACATTACAAAATTCCATCCAAAGATGGATTGTTTCCCTGCTCTGCTAGAAACTTGTCATGAACACAAGGATATATTCAAATATATTAGCCTTGATTACTTGCAAAGGAGCATCAATTAATGGACTACCATCAGAAAATTCAAATGTATGTGTGAAGATGATAGTTGGCTCTTCCCATTTAATTTTTCCTTGTTGCAACTCAATCGACAAATACCAATTTCTCGGTATCACGTCCAATGTGTGCACAAAATAGTGGACCCACTCTTGTCGCAGACATGCTTCCCATGTCGTACTCCAATTCTCAATATGCTCGACAGGGATAGTCAGTCCTATGTATTTCTAACCAGTGTATATCATCTTTTCGCCAAATTGGACTTCCAACAATCTCCGACATTGAGGCCATTCCGACATAGATTGCTTATGTGCAAACCACTAGGTGGAAGGTGTAGCCTTCAATGCAAAATCCAAAGCTAACAAGTGTTGAGGTTCAACTACTTTCTCTTCAAACTCTGTAAGAAAATATTCCAAGTTAGGTAAACCTTCATAGGTAGGTATATCACATACCTCGATACCTACCCGTCGCACATATTTTGTGATTCTTGCGCATTTCCTCATGGATACTTTATGTAATTGATTTTTCCAATTTTCTAGAGCTTCTCCTAAATTTGATGTTCATGAACTAACACTTCTCCAACTGAATTTACCATCGGTTTTTGGATTAACAAAATCATCCATCGTAGAAGTAATATTGTAGATATGGCCGATATACCCACCTTGCCCTTCACTATTTACCTTCTTGACATACCTCTAGCATTCCAGAGGATCAATTGGTGTGACCACGCTTAGCTCTGCGTACTCAAACATTAATATCTACTTCTTAAAATTAATAATATTCTGATTATCAATGGCCCAGATGATCCCCAAAAGCGTGAGACATAGATTTGTTTGATCACACATCTGTCTGAGGTTCTTCGACTAACAGTGGTAGTTCTACTACAACATATTTATCTTGTATTAATGCTAAACAAATTTTAAAGAATTCTTTTAATTTACTGACCTTTTATGTTGGTTTCTTTTGAAATAACTGTTCGAACCTTTCATGCATCTCCAATATGGGTCCTTCACTCGATATTGGAACAATAGTTGAAGTCGACACTTTATTTTTGTCGATGAATTCATGTGATTCACCCAAGAACACTTCTTTTTCTTTCTGGACATCAAATGGTTCTTTTTTTGTTGTGCTGGTCACACTCTTGGTTGAAAGTATGGTGCTTCTTGATCTTCTCTAGTCACAACACCTCCTCTTGTAACAACAACAATATTAGGCTCCCTCGGCTCAACATAAATCTTCTGAATGTTTGGATTAGCGTTCTGAGGTGGGTTCTGGTTTCCCACATTTCTGGCCTTCCATTTTGCAATCAACAGAGGGAATTCTTCAACACTATGATCAAAGGATTTACAATATGAACAGGTCGTCGTAGGATTCGCGCAGTTCCTAGAAAATTTCCAGGATGTCCACAATTATGCATATACCTTTTCCTCTTCCATGACCAAATCCTCCTCCTCATCCTCAGCCTCTAAAAGGACCACTTCCCCTACATTGAGGGTGTTGTTCTTTAGGGTATTGAGCATGATATCTCTCATCCTGCATATGTTCACCATTTTTCATTAGGTATGTGTCAACGGTTTTCTCTTGCAGCAGCTTATATGCTATGTATTCTCTCTTATCGTGGCCCACTGATTGACAGAAGTTATAATTAAGACTATTTGGTGCACTTGCTATATTTTGTAAATATAAGCATTCCTCCAGCTGATGTCCTCCAGTCTAACAGATTCTACACCAAAGCATCTCTTGTGTATTTATCAGATTCGATGCGTCTGATTCGACATAATTCATAAACATTGGACAAGAGTCTTTATGATGGCATTCACTTCTGCATCATGTACATCTGATTTATTCATGTACTTCCTTCCCTTTCTTGATATCCTGAAGTTTCAACGTAATGTTGGAAAGTTGCGACTGTATCTCCATCATTCCTCCATCGGTTTCTCCAATTGGTGAAGCTTTCAACTTCATAGCAAGCTCAAGAGCTTCTCTCTATGATACAATCTTTTGTTGCATTAAAGGAATATGGATATGCAGTAGCATCACCGCAATAAACCATTCCTTATGTTAGACATCCAACATCTAAAAAGTTACTTTAGGCATCAAAGTTTTGAATCTTTGATCGAAGTCCCAAACAGACTCTGCAGGAAACTACTTAAGCTCATTTAGTTCTGTAATGCACTGCAGCTCAAATTTAAGATTCTTAAACTCATCTATCAATCCTGTCCGTATTTGATCTAATGTTTTATGTGGGATTCCTACTAGAATCACAGAGAATTTCATATACCAGTCAAGCGCACCACCTCTAAGGGCTATGATCATCTGGGCTTTCTTTATGGCCTCATCTTGGATCTATCGCACAGTCCAAACAACTTCCCATAGGAATCAATGTCGTTCAGGGTCCTCTAACTCATTCCCATGAAAGATCGATAACTTTATCTCATTTCCAACCATTCTGTTTACTCTTGGTATTGTTGTATTAAAGATTCTACTATTGGGACTTCCTTGACTACTATTTCCACTATTACTGTTATTATGATTGACAAAACAACTAGGTGATGTGTTTTTATATCTTACCTCAGGTTCTGGATATGTACATGGGGTCATGGGTATGTCGTAATCTTGATATAGGTCTAGTACTTGTTTCTCTTCTTCTTCAGATATAAGATGGTATTCCTCTTCTTCATCGTAAGATCATCTGTTGAAGTGTGATGCCAAATTGTAGTCCTCTCTTTCGGTCGCACTGCAACTTCTTCTTCTTCTTGTCACAGTCCTTCTTCTCTTTCCCAACCGAAATATTCTTCCACTCCTCAAGAATCCACCTTCTAACTCAACCTCACTATCACTAGAAAACATCTCAACTTACTGTAATCCATTTTATGCAAACCTTTCTTGCGACGTTACCCCAGGTCTTTGCGCACAAATATTTACCCGTCGGATTCCATTCCACGATCCCTTTTTGACATACCAACATCTTTATCCACAGTTTCAAAGATTTCAATTAGCGACCTCTAGGTTCTTGGAAAAATTCTCTTTCTGTTTCACGGTTTGACCCTATTATGTTGGCTGCAATTTTTGTGATATATTCCTCCAGAATACTATCAACCTAGAAGTCGACAGTCCTTGATAAAGTATTGAATAATGACTTCATGTCATCTTAATACTTATTAAGTTATAAAAGAAGCTAATTGTGAATAATTAGTCTATGAACATATGTGCTCGAGTGCAAGCAATTAGTATTATTGGTTTGCTAATGTTAGCAAGCGACTAAAGGCATTTAAGTCTTTACTAACACATGATTAATTATTAAAGTGGAAAATCATATAAACGTTATATAAATGTATTTTATGCATTAAAGAAGTAGCTGAGAGTTAGTTAGTTACAACTTCGATTGGAGGGGTAACCTCCACTAGAAGAGATTGATTTCTTTTGTAAGGGATCATATAATATACAATATATACAACGTAAGTTGGAAGAATTTACGATATTTAATTATCTAAAGCTTCTGGGGAAGGTGACCTTTGTTAAAAGAAGTTTTATTTTGTAAGGGTTTATACTTAATAGCCTTTGAAATATGAAAACGTTATTCTCACATTAATAATAATGGACTTCACTTATTTATATGTATGGGAGCGAAGTATGGAACCTCATTAATAAGAACCGAACTTTAATTTCCATATTTTTGTTCAACCATTATAGGGATGGAACCGTATATGTTTAGAGCACAAAGATATGTAGATTATATGAGTTAGTTAAGGAGTAAACTTTCTATCCGACCATTTGTATCGATCGGACGAACAGTAATGCTTGATGTGACAGCTCACGCGAGCCAAGTCGTCCGATCAGTGCAAATGATTGGGTAGAAAGTTTACTCCGTTAGTTAAAAGAATTATGAGTTCTCTCTTAATATTTATTTTATATTTGTTGAGTTACTTAAGAGCAAAGAACTCCAAGTAAATATATTGATAAGTCTAAAAGTGAAGAAGTCTAATGTTTTGGTTTACATATATAATGTTTTGGTTTACATATATTCCTGACATAAAAACTATAGGACCTCTTTTGCTAAAGATATTCCAATGTTTTGGTCTACATATATTTTTGACATAAAAACTATAGAACCTCTTTCGCTACCTATATTTATAAAATGGTTGTCTTGTTTATGGAAATAGAGATTATTATATGTACTAAAGATAATTGACATGAAATGAATTTTCATCAATATTTTAAGTTTATATATTTGTTAAAGTTAGTGACAAGGAGATTCTTGTGGTCATGGGTATAGAATATTTTAATTATTGACAAGAAGATCTGTGATGCCTTTGCTACCCAGTGGATTCTTGACCTAGCTTGAGGGTGGCAACAGTATTGAAAGATTTATGAACACTGGTGGCCTACGGTTGGGTGGAACATTGCAACTACACCTTCAATCACCAAGTCTTTTCATTTAGCTAGGTTTTTGCTCTATATTCACTTGTTATATGATTGTCAATTCACATGAAAGATGTATCTATCTTCTTGAGCTATTCTTTTGTATAAATGAGGAACATACATAAATATATAATATGCAAATAATGCTAATAATTCCATCAATGGCCTTTATAGTATTGGTTAATTGAATTTGAAGGTCATTCAAGAGAATAAATTATGATCTTTGAATGAGCGAGATAGGTGTCAGTTTGACCTCACCCTTGGTACCATAGACAGGTGTCAGCTTAACCGCACCCTTGGCACATGAAGGGGAAAGGGGGTTTGACTAAATATTTAAACTTAGTTATAATCGTGTAATGTGAAAAGAGACAATATTAGAAATTATAATAGTGTGTACTATTAAATCCTAGCTTGTTATTTGTAGCCACTAATATACATGAATTTCATTAGTTGATCTATGTTCAAATGTATTTCTAGTATATATTATAAGGTTGATCAAAGCAAGCTATATATATGGATAAATATAAATAACCTTATCTCTAGTGATTATTAGTTCACACTGGAAGGTGGTTATGACAAGATCATTGGGTGTCTTGTGTATGATATATTGGGAGATGCAATTGGAAAATGTTATATTGACATGAATGAGTAAGTATAATATTTTATGTTAATATCTATACTTACTGAGTTAAAGTTATGAAAAATGATTAAGGACTTCAATGGTAAGTTTAAGAAAGTAGGTTTACAAATGTTATGGTGGTGTTATGTAGGAAAACAACAACCTCCATCTTTTGGTTAAGAGTATCAAGTATATACATGTTGAAAGAATGAGTGGATTCTATTTACATTATGGTTGTACGTGGGAATTTTTTTGGTAACAAGTGTACTATAAACTATTACATGATCATAAGATAATGTCTTGTAGTATAAACTTTATAAATGATTATGGCATCAATTCATCAATGAAGTTAATATGATTGGTTTGGTTTTGGAATTAGTGAAAAAATATGTACCCCATTTCCCAAATAGCTTAGAGGATTTTGGGTATGTTACAGTAGCTTCTTAACTTTAATGAAACCATCAAATTTAGATTTAATTTTAAAATATATTTATAATAAAATTAAAAACATTAAATTTACATGTTGATATTTTCATTTTATTTTAAATTACGCCCACTCATGGCTACTCGAAACAGATTACAAAATGGACCAATATTGATGACTGCATGAAGTTGTTTAGAATGCTCACTATGTCAATATTTAAATTTTAATAATATTTTTAAACTCAACTAACTTACTAATTATGCATTACAGTTTCATAAATCATACACATTTCAAAATAAAATCTCCCTTTGAGGATGACACTTCTACAATAAATCACCTTTTAATGTCGAAACATTGATCGAAAAGTTTTGTTTTGAACGAAGTTTCAATCAAAAATCACCTTTTCCAACTTGAGTATAAGCAAAGAAAAATTTGGCGAGGATGAGTCCAGGTTAAGAGCTCGCTTATCACATACAAATTTCCTTTTTAGTACAACGTATAGCAAATAAAATGCGATTTCAAGAGTGAATACAACAACTAATATATGTTTTTAGTTTGGCCATGGTTATATTTTTATGCCTTCCTGATGAGACCCACAACTTAACCAAATGAGCTAGTGGAAATTGACTAACATCATGAAAAATTCATAAAAGAGACATGCCATGAATAGAAATGTGTTGCTTCCTTCAAGGCTTCATTGAAGGGAACTCAAAACATTATAAAATAACATTTAAAAACTATTTTTTGTGTGTTCTAAATTGTTTATATGATTCTATTTCTATATGTTGCGGTTGGAAAGACCCATCAATCAATACACGACATTCCATAAACTAGAAAAACCTAAATGAGAGACATCAAACCAAAGCTTTGTTTCCACACGCATGGACCTCTAAGGATATAGAAAAAATAAGTTTTAGATGTAAAAGTATCATGTCTAGAGACTTTCTTTTTTTCATTCTTTGGTGGTAGAAGAGTCTTATTAGAATATCAATGACGTTCCTACAACATGTTGTGAGAACCAACACACCTCTGCGAACTTGGAAAGTTTATCAAAATTTGGAAACAAACGTATACAATTCATATTTGCAAACAATACATCAATGATATAATTTCCTAATATTTTGTGGATGGATTTAGTTTCATAATGAAATTTAGCGTAACTTGCAATGAATACATTTGTAGAGTCAATGAATCCATCATTGTCCATGCCTCTAATATAAGATATGATAAAGAATGAAGGAACCCTATCTTTGGGCCCTACGTTGTTTCCTAGAAAGCTACTTATTTCAAGTAGCCGCGGACATGGTTAGAATGAGAAGCAATGTAACAAAAGACTTTTAACTTCAAAATGAAATAAGAATGAAAAATGAGTGTACGCATTTTCTTTCCTTGTTCCAATTCTAGCCAGGAATCAACTAGAATCACCTTGCCATAACAAATGGATTGAAAAAGCTTCACAACTATTTTGATAAAATATTCTTTAAGAGGAAACTTACACATGTAGCTTGCTATAGTAAGTTCTTGTTCAAGAGAACAAAAATATGTATTTCTCTTAGGTGGGTATGTTTTGTAGGTCTCAACGCGTAAATGTTAAGTCCTATGGGTTTCTTCTACTAGCTTTCTAAATCAATGCTACAGCTTCCAAGACATTAGAGAAAAAGTGAAGAAAATCATTTGCGCATAGTACCCAATTTCAAAAGTTCAAACTTAATGGTTGATCATTTTCATTTAGTTCAAACTTCAAACTCGTTTAGATAAGTGAATAAATGCTAAGAAAATCGTTTGGTTCAAACTCAGTGGTTGATCTTCCAATATTGGTGAATATTGGTGAATCAATATAGAACTTCACATATTCAAAGTCCTAGTTTTTGGAAACTTGGCATTAGGAAGTGTCATAGAGTAAGGCATTATTTTGGAGCCTATGTATCTTAATATGAAAGAATAAAACATAAAGACAACCTATTAAATCCATAAAGTAGAAAATGAGGTTCTTCAAAACTCTAAACATGAAAATGGTTTTAGGCAAATTTAGTTGGACTTGTCAATGGAATTTGTGAAAAAAAATTTATCTTAATTTGATGACCATTGGGAATGTATGGAGAAAGAAGTTTGGAATGAAGGAAGATAGTTTATTATAAATATCACATGATTTTGTAGAAATAATATGTCTATGATGAAATAACATATCCAAATAGACATGGTTGCAGTTAATTGTGGTTGTTTTGCTCCCAACAATATGTGGCGGTGGACCTTTTTGGCCCAATTATGGTATTTCCCTTGAGTTTAAATGAAACATTTAGGAACCAAAATTAAACTAAGGAATGAGTGACATTGGAAACAATAAAGAACATTCAATTAGCTATCAATTGTAAATGAAGGAAATGATTCCCATACAAATCATAAATAGAAAATTCAGCTGGCTAACATGTGTATAAATACTTCCCACCACACATCGTTTACCAATGGTAGGGTAGTCAAGCTTGATGTTTCCATTGTCATCACAAAAAATGAAATAGGAGACTTAGTTGGACTCCTCGTCTATCACATGCATACATCTCTCGATGAATCTCTTTAAGAACAAAAATATGTTAGAGTGTTTTCCATGACCTTCCACTTCATAATCAACCCATTGAGACAATCATCATTGTTGTACTAAGAAACCATCGAGGGTTCCCTTTTCATTCAACCATGATTCATGGAGATGAAGGGCTTACCTCCTTTCATGGATTCCACAACTGAAACCATGGTGCTCAGTTTGATTCCCATAACTGATGCATGATCAACATCCATAGGTCATGATAACCAACCTTTGGAGTGACATGGCTTTCTACTTCACATGTTGCTTAAGGAAAAAACATTTCACAACCTTAGGTTTAATATAGGTGGACTATGCATTTCATCCTTCTCCTCCATCTTAGTTTAAAATGGATAGTCCTTGAGCAATAAACAAGAGAATAAGAAAATACAAAATGTTGGGTGATGGTGACTAGGGATGGAATTGACGGGTAAATGCTCGTCATGGGCCAATTTACCCGTCAATTACAGCTAATATTTTACGGAGACCATCAAAATCTGGCCTAGAATACAGAAAATGTTTTAGATTTTGATTGTTACCAACAATTTTGACAGGTGTCCACCATTTAAAATTCCTACCCTAATGGTGACTATGCTTATGATAAAATTTGATGTGGTGGCATCTGATAAGATGATGAGTAACATGGAGGTGAAGAGAGGCATGGGGAAATGCAATCAAGATGGACGGTCCAAACCCTTCTGATGGTCATCTAATTCCCATCGTGGGTGCTCTCCATAAAAATGTCATATCCATAAACATGAACTCCATAACGATGTAATTGATTAATTATTGTTTACCAATGCCCATACTAAAAAATGAAATGGATTATACATTGAAATATAATAGGGCATTCTTATCAAAATGGTTAAATCTTTATTTATTTGTAGCTTAAATTTGTATTTTATAAAATTTGAAAACACTAATAAAAATTAACTTTTGAAATATGAATAATCCACATAAAACAAAACTAATAAATAATTTAAAAGATAAATTAAACATTTTATTGATAAATTAATTTGGATAAAGTCATTTAAAATTAAATTGAAGGTAAACTAAGCTAACAAAACGAATAAAATATATAATTAACAAAGAAAAACATCAACCAAACCTAAAAATAAAATAAAAATATAATAAAAATTGAAACATGTTTGTTGAATTGTGTTATGCAACCAAGTCCCTGAAATAGCATAAACATAGCATAAATAGATAAGAAGAGAGTAATACATGCCTTAATAATGAAGGAAAAAGATAAATAACAATCCTCTTCGAGGGAGGAACCTCCTTACACAATGTAAAGTGTACCCAAGACAAGACAATATACAGTGATGACTAAAATGAAAATATTTCCTTCATATATATAGGAGACCAAGGCGTACAATAACAACTAATAGACCCACTAATAGACCCAAGCCAACATGAATAATATGTAATACACCACAACATAAGTGGTAATGGGCCACCCTATAGAGGGGAACGTGCCCAACATTTAGGGCTTAACAAACTCCCCTTTAGACAAGCATTGTCCTCAACGCTTGGATGCATATGTATGAAGGACTCATCTTCCCATGTCGAATCCGTAGCAGATAAGTTCCTCCACTTGATGAGGTACTCATTAATATCATGATTTCGTAGTTGTTTGTTCCTTGTTTCGATGATATGTTCAGGTTCCCAAATTATTTGTGCTTCTTCAAAACTCCTTTGACGGTTATGTTGATCTACCTGTAGTTTCATCTTGTTTTCTGACATTGGTGAGATTTGAAGAACTGATTGTTGGTGCTCTATGTGATCTTCCACTGCTTAAACTATATATTTCATGTCACTACTTCAACCATGTGCCCCATTTCATTCTTCTGGGCATAAGAGTATTTGTAAGGTCTGATGCTAGAAGGAATGCTTCCTAGATTTAAGTTAATAATATTGTCCAAATCTCGAATAGGTGGATGACTTATTGGAATGTCTTCAAATAATTTGGAAGTATTTTTAAGGACCCCTTGGATATATGGCGAAATAGGAGCCTTACATGTTTGAACATTTAGTGAGTATAATTGTGTAAGTACACCTTGTTTTCCCCTTTTTAACAATGTTGTCATACCATTAGAGTTGGTCACCTTGCTTGATTTCCATGTGATACCATTTAATACAAATTCTTTTCCTTCCCAGGAAAATTTCATGAAAAGATTTTGAAAATTAAAATCCATCATTCCCAATGATTGTAACCATTGAACACCCCCCTGCATTAGGATAGAAATCATGGGACTATTCAATACATATTCCCCCATAGTAAGATTGATATTATGGGATTTCCTTGAACAATTGATGGTTCCTCCATCTATAATCATTACTTGAAATTTTGGTGCTCGATATACAAAGAAATTGAGATCTTTGGTTACTTTATAGTGAATGAAATTATGAGTGCTACCATAATCAATCAACACTGTTACCTTTTTATTTTTTATATCCTTCGATATTTAGAGTTTGAGGAGTGTTAATTCCAGCTAAATCATGACAATATATGGTGGGAGTAATCATTTCTAGTTCATCCCCTTCAGGTGGTTCCTGTTCTTTTTGTTCTTCCTCTTCACATTCTATGTAGAATAATTTATTTTCTCCACATGTGTGTCCCTTAGTGTACTTCCTATCACAATTAAAGCATAGACCTTTCTCTCTTCTTTCCTCTAGTTTTTGAGGTGTCAACCTATGAGGTCGGTTAGAAGGAACATCATTCTCTCTGTATGTGTTGGAAGTGGTATTTCTAGTAGTCATCTCCAGAGTTTTACTTTCAACTTCCTTGCCGTTATGAAATCATTCTCTAGGGATGATGGTTCAAAGAAACACACCTCATGCTGAAAGTTATCTTTCAAGGTTCCAATAAAGCAATCTAACCAATTATCTTCTGAAATATTCTTCACTTTGAGACTTAGCTACTGAAATTGCTTGATGTGCTCTGTCACTGAACCTTTTTGCTTGAGATTTACCAAGTAGCTAAAGAAGGTGTTGCTATTTATATCCCCATAATGTGCAATCAATTCTTTGGTGAATATAGACCAAGAGATAATAGAGTCCTTTTTATGGTCACAAAGCCATTGATACCATATAAATTTATTCAGGTTCTAAATACAATGATGCAATAGTTACCTTTTGCAAAGTGGGCACCTCGTGTAGATCAAAGAATTGTTCCATCTGAAAAATCCATGTGATTGGATCATTGCCGTAAAAATTTCTCATGTAAATTTTGGGGATAAAGTAGTTCCTTGGACCTGAGCTGAACCCATGATGTTGTATTGAATCATCAAATTTTGAGGACTCAATCTTCCTACTCTCCTATTGTTTTTCAATTTTCTCCAAACCTGATTGGAATAAGTCCAATTTTTCCTCCTTATCCTCTTTTTTAGTAGATACACGAGGAATAAATCTATGCTTTATATCCTTCATTAATTCTTTCAATTCTAGAAGATCTTCTTTTCTAGCCATCCATTTGAGATCCTCTTTACTAGCCATCTTATTTTCCAATTTAACTAAGTCATCCATCATATCCTCCAACGTGGACACTCTAAAATATATGTCTTCCATTTCATCGTATGTTGGGGATGAATCCTCTGGGGGTTGGAGTGGAGTGCGATTTTTCCACTTCCTTTTGGTGTCATTTTGAACAATAAATATATATCACACCATAGGGTTTACCACAAATAGATCCTTCTCCTCAAATATATTCAAATTCAAAATGATGTACCTTTTCCAAACCCTGATTAGAAGATTGTTTTAAGGTCGACTTGTAACTAAGGTAAAATTTGAAATTCAGCTCCTGTGGGTACAAAACTTCGAGCTGTGCTACCTTGATGTGTCATATTTCCAATTCCTTAGGTATGACCTAATTTGGATGTGCAAAAAAAAATTGATTCCAAATCTCCCAAAGCTTCTTATTTTTGGCCTATTCAGAAGAACAAACTTGTAGGGTATGCCACGTGTCCAATATTTCATTTCTATAGATGACACTCCTACCATAGATACCCTGGTTCATCGTATTCTAGATGCAGCTAGTATCACTCAATTTAGATCTCAGATTCCTCATATATGACCTTTTTCCCTAGAACACGTGTTTTAGATTAGGATTCGGACTAGTTAAAAACCCTAGATTCCTATGCAATTATCTACAAAACGATAAATGACCAAGATCTGAGTTTTCTATTGGAGATATTTTGACCTGTTTTAGAAGTGGGTTTTGAACCTTAATCTCTAAATCCTTGTAGAAACAAAGTTGTAGTGAAAATTCCAAGATGACTCGTTTTTTAGAAGCCAGTCCCAAGGAAAGAGCTCTGATACCAAATGTTATGCAATCAAGTTCCAGAAATAGCATAAAAAGAGAAGAAATAGATAATAAGATAGTAATCCATGCATTTTAATGAATAATAGAGATAAATAACAATCCTATTCGAGGGAGGAACCTCCTTATATAATGTAATGTATACCCAAGACAAAATAATATACAATGATGACTAAAATGAAATTATTTCCTTCATATATATAGGAGACCAAGGTGTACAATAACAACTAATAGACCCACTAATAGACCCAAGATGACATGAATAATATGTAATACACCACAACTTAGGGGGTAGTGTGCCATCCTATAGGGGGGGAATGTGCCCAACATTTAGGGCTTAACAAAATGAATTCAAAAATTGAAAGAAAATGTAAAGGGAAGCATGTAGTAACAACTAGAAATATTCATCGGGAATTGTGTTGTAACTCTACAATTTTGCACTGATAACAAGCGAGAGGGATTCAAAACTAGAAATCTATGCATATGGAGTGACTTCACCATCCATGCTCCTCTTGGATTGGTTATCGGTGGGAGAGGGAATTCATTTTCATTTTTATTTTGATGGGAGAAGAAGAGATCGATGTGTCAAAGAGGATTCCATCAATGTGCGGTTGACATCCAATGAGTAGGAAGAGGTATGCACATCTTCATCTTAATTATTCTTTATGTCCTCTATTCCATTGGCAGGTTCTGCTCAAGTTTAATTCTTGGGGGTACGACAATCTTATCCCATATTAACTGATAAGAACCATTTTGGCACATGTGCTCATGGAGAAGGAATCCCTCCATGCTAAGGTAAAGCACAAAATCACTTTGGTCTATGAAAATACAGATAGGATCCATCAAATGTTTGGGTGATACGAGGGAGGTGATGGAGTTTTCTTTACAAGTCACATCTACTAAGGAGCATGGAAAGAAGGAAGAGAAAGGTGTCACCACCTCCAGTGCTAAGACATAGGATGCATCTGGGTAGCTTTTCTCTAATTTGTCATGTTTGAATCCTTTAGGTTTACATGGTTCTTTCAATATTGTTTGTCCTAGGCTTGAACATGGGTACGCTCTGACTCTTGATAATAATTTTGTCAAACACTTTCGGCTTCCTTAAATCTGATTTTCTTGGTTTTTTGGTCTTAGGCATGCCACTTGTCTTATCAAACATGCAAACTAGGATCGTGATGACTTTCTACTGGCTTGGTTTCCCCCATGGTAGGCCAATTGTTTGGAAAACATTTTTCTCGATGTTAATATAAGGTTCCTTTATAACCTACAATATTTTTCTTTCTCAACATTATATATATATAAAGAGAGAGAGAGATTGTATTTTCCAACATTGTACTGTTATACTCTACCATGATAAGTTCAAAACTAATTTTCCATATATATAAAGTTTACTTTTAAATAAATAAATAATGCTTAAATATCATTTATAGTTTCTAAAAATATTTATATAGTTTAAATTAATAATTTAAAAATATATGCATTTCAAAATATAGTTTTTCTTTTGTCATCATTTTCGAAAAAGAAATATCATTTTAAATTTATAACTATCATATTTTTCAAATTAATTTATTATTGCATTTTAAAATTGAATTATCAAAAGTTTTAAAATCAATTAAATTGTTAATTTCATTTCTCGGTAGATTGTCAATGGCTTGTGAGTCTAGTTTTTTATCTATTAAACGAGAGATCCAAGGGCATCTACCTTGGTCCATGCCAACCTTTGCATTTTTAAGTGTCTCCCCGTGGCCATGGAAATGCAAAGTTAGGTTCGTTGAAACCAACCACGCAAGGAGCATGATTTTGATAAATGTAAGGACCCTTATGGATAGCTTTATTATTTAATTAAAACATAAACTCTATTTGAATAAGCATTGATGTTTTTATAATACGCATTCACATACCTAATATTACTGAAAGGGATTCCACAAAATTTACTTGTTCGGTTGCTCTCGGAGAGTTAGAACTAGCTCTTAAATCCTTCAAAAAAGATAGAAGCCCGGGACCGGATGGTTGGCCCGTTGAGTTTTATTTATACTTTTTTGAGCTTTTCGGAAAGGATCTTCTTTCTACTGTTGATTTTACCAGAGTCTCTGGCTTGATCCCCACCTCTCTCAACTCCACCTTTATTGCCCTGATCCCCAAGAGAGACAAGCCTCAGACCTTTGATGATTATAGACCCATATCCTTGTGTAATCTTCTGTACAAATTTATCTCCAAATTTATTGCGGTCAGAATTAAACCCTTTTTGGACTCTGGTATCTCCCAGGAAAAATATGGGTTTCTAAAGAACCGGCAGATCACTGAACCTATCGGTATTGTACAGGAGTCTCTTCATTCCATCAAGACAAAAAATCTCTGTGCCTTCATTCTCAAATTAGATTTGATCAAAGCTTTTGATAGGGTCAATTGGACTTTTATCCACCTCATCCTCATACAAATTGGTGCTCCCCTTTAGACTGTTAACTGGATTATGGGCTGCCTCACATCTGCCACCTTTGCTGTATTGATCAATGGAACCCCCTCCAATTTTTTTCCAGCCTCCAGGGGATTACGTCAAGGCTATCCTCTCTCTCCCCTGCTTTTTATCCTTGTTATCAAAGGACTCAGTCTTTTAATTGCAGATTCTCGAAGCAATGGCCTTATTAGAGGTATTCAAATATCTCCTACACTTGCTCTATCTCATCTACTGTTTGTGGATGATGTTGTCCTCTTGGGATCGGGTACACTGCAATAATGGGCAGCTTTTGATGTCATCCTGGACACTTTTTGCAAAGCCTCTGGTATGTTAATCAGTATGGAAAAATCGGTCTTTCTTCACAACAATATTCCTAGCTCGGATCTCCTGCTTATTTCCAGATCGATTCCCTACCAAAAGCTCCCCATCTCTTCGGGTTTCAACTACCTTGGTTTCTACATCAAGCCACTTGGATATAGAATGAGGGACTGGGATTGGCTTATACAAAAGTTTGAAAAAAAAATTAGCCTTTGGACCCATAAGATGCTTTCACTGGGTGGTAGGTTGATTCTAGTGCAGTCTTTTCTATCTAGCATAGCGGTCTATTGGATGGGCCTAGCTCCCATTCCTGTCTCTACTCTGCAGAAACTCAGAAGTATTACCTTTGCCTTTTTGTGGAGTTCCTCTAATACCTCTCGTCGATTTCAACTTGCTTGCTGGTCCGATCTCTCCTGGCCAAAGAAATTTGAAGGGTGGGGGATTAATAATTTTCATTGGTTTAGTATTGCTCTTCGCCTCAAAACCTTCTGGGGGGTACTCTTTTGTGATAGTCTCTGGCACCATGTCCTTACTACCAAGTACTTGAAGCAGTTCTCTGTGGTTGACTGGCTACGTAGAAAACACTTATGTACCCATGGAGTATCTACATTTTGGAGGGGTTTCATTCAGATTATACCTTGGCTGGGTCGCCATCTTGCATGGCAAGTGGGAAATGGAAGAGATATTCTGATTGGGGTAGACCCTCTGATTGGAAACTCACACTCTTTCCTCCTTTCTGAAGGGTTAAAAACTTATCTGGAATATTTTTATATAAAATCCCTCGCTTAGGCTCACAATTCCTTGCCTGATGCTCAACGCTATTGGTACTCTGTGGAAGAATTACTCCTTGACAGGGAATGGAAAGATACTTGGAATATGTATACACTAGCTTTGGATCTTAATGGTATACGACTAACATATGTACCTGATTCTTTGATGTGGGATTTCAATAATAAAGATGGATCGGTTTCGGCTGGTAGAGCTTATGATTGCCTTGTAAACTATTCCAGGCCAGTATTGGGGAATCGTGTATTATTATCACTCTGGACTAAATCCTTGCCACGCAAAATTGGATGTTTTACTTGGCTGATGCTGAGGAATCGGATTCTCACTTGGGATAATCTCCAGAAAAGGGGTAAGCATGGTCCTGGCATTTGTATTTTATGCTTTAAAAATGAGGAGTCAGTTCTCCATCTCTTCTCTCGCTACCCGATATGGATTAGCATTCGTGGGATTATTAGCGATCATCTCCAGCTTTATATTCCTCCTGAATCTGATACTATAGAGAAGTTCCTGTATTTTTGGGTTTCTGTACACCCCCGTGGTTCTGTTCTCAGCTACATCCCTCATCATATTTATTGGGCCATCTGGAAATCATGAAACAAGGCTATTTTTGAAGGGAAATGGGTGATAGTTATGGGTATCTACCACCATATATTGAATGCTGCACAATTGAATTGTTCTCGGTATGTCACTAAGGTCAGCAAAAGAAAAAAGGCAAGACAGATTGGTTCGTTTCCTTGTATGATTTACCCATGTGGCTTTTTCGATGGTGCCTCTACTTCTTCTGCTGCAGGTGTTGGATATAGTCTGTTTCTCAATGCGAATTATCATTTGGATTTCACGCTGGGGGTTGGAAGTGGATCCAATACTAAGGTGTTGGTCGCATGGGCAGACCCAGGTTTACTGTAATCAACCAACAACACCCCTAGCTCACTGGCCCTTTCGGCGACAGACCGCGAAGCGGCCTGAAGTCTCACCCGAAGTGAATCTAATGGGTTGGCCAAGACTCAAGTGTCTTGGACAGGGTTCTGCGCACCCTACTTCTCTCTTACACCCCTGCTAGTCACAAGGTTGGTTATCTTTGCGCGTCGCGCGAGTTCTTCTACTAGCGGCTCTTCTCACCGCAATGCCTCTGCCCTTGCGTAAGTTGCGCGGTTCCTTCCTACGTTGCACAACTTCCACTCACTCTCAATATCTCCAACCTTATCGTGTCACTGATCACTGCGTGACACACAACTCCTACTCAACGCTAAGCCCTCAACCCGCGGTATTGCGCACCGCAGCTCCTCTATCGGTGCGATATCGCCTCTCTGCGATATCCTACCTCCGCGGCTTTGCGCTCTCAGCATTGTCTGTGTCGATGGGCGAGTCTTAGCTTTCAAGAAATTTATACTGTGATTAAATGACCATTCGAAGAAAACGTAATGAAACCTTTATGCAACCTACTGAAAGACTTCAACTTATATCTATCCTTCTTTATTACTGTGAGCTGAATAATACATACATTCATTAACTGCAACTAAATCCATATGCATAATAACCAGTAACAGTAAGTAAATACAATCACATTCATGCAACACATAATACGCAGATTTAACGTGGTTCACCCCCAGGATGGGAGCTACGTCCACCAAACTATGCTTCTATTATTATAACTTGAGGGAAGCTAGCACAGTTCTGCTGCACCGCATATGCAGCGTGAGATCTTCTTTCTTAGACCTCTTATATACTTCTATCTCTATATTGCCTTTCTTACAATATATTCTTCCCCCTCTGTCAATCCCTGTGGATTGTTACATGTAGACTCAATGACTCACAGACAAGCTAAGTGCCTGGATCTTTACAAAACAGTCTGTCTGGCTGACTACTGAACCAACTAGCACAACAATAATCTTACTGTCTAACCAGCTAACCCACTAACTAATCAACCAACCCTTTACAATACAAAATACAAGCTTTTATAGGCGGCCCGAAGGTCTCGCCATTACAACACTGTGGGCATGTCCCAACAATAAACCCATACCCAAATTAGTGACAGTCGGTCCTCTCTGTCCTTGAGGTAGCCGCTTCCTGTCACACCACAGGTCTCTGCAGTCTTCCATGCTTCCCGGCACTGATCATGGGTACTGTGCACCACTTCACTTCTCCGTCCTTTGTCTTCAATGCTTGAGCCTCATTGCTCCTTCTCCTTTATGAGGGTCGCTGAGCCCTCATGTCTTTCGCCGCTGCCTTCAATGCAGTGGGTGAGATTTCTTCTCTCGGCCGCTCGGGTGCCGTTGCCTTCTTGACTTATCTATCTCAAAAGTCATGGTTTCCGGCTCTGCTCTATAGCTGGAAACGTGCTACGGCGTCGTAGCCCTGTCTTATCTTCTTTCCGCCAAAACTTATCTTTCCGCTAAACTAGCAGCTTCTTCTATAGCTGCGGGACCCTACTCCAACAGTCCCCTAACACTTACTTGTGGCTCGCCCTCGAGCCACTACCGGTGGGCTTCTCCTGCTGTAGCTTCTCCTTCGCCTCCTGCGAAGTGCGTTGTAACTTGCCTTGAAGTCCTGCGACTTCATTCTCCATCACCTCGGCACGTTGTTTTTCCGAGTCAAGCAATGCTTGATCAATCTTAGAGTCCTTTGTTTCATCAATTTTCTCTCTGGTGGCAGTGAACTCCTTCACCTTCTGCTCAACCACGTCAACTAACTCTGTGATTTGCTCCTGAAAGGGTTGAAGCAGGTCAGTGATGTGCAGCTCCTTTGTCCTTAACTGCTGCACCTCTTGCTATAATTGGTTCATCTCCTTCGTCTTCCTCATCTTCTGAAGAGCTGCTAGGCTCTTGATTTCTTCTTTCATGGCTGCTGCAGCATTCTCTACTCGATGTATACTCTGCTGGATTTTGACCTTCTCTGGTGGCTCATCTAACTCGGCCCATGTGTTCATCGCATTGGTTAGTACTACCCGAGCTTCATCGATGCATGATTATATCTGCGTAGAAGTGAGTCGAAAGGCTTCCACTCGTGCTTTTTGGTCTGCTAGGGAGGTGTTGCGTACACGAGCCTCAAGCTCGGTGATCTGCACCTCATGGTCTGCCTTTATCCTGGCTACTTTCTCATCCATCTTAGCCACAGTTTCTTCGAGAACCTTTGCTCTGTCTGCGACTCTTTGTAGCTTCTCCGGGGTAGGCAGCGCGAACTTGATGTTGCAATTAGGGAGTTCTAGTGCAATATTCTGTAGTACTTGTGACAGTTCCTGATCCCTCTCCTGATATGTTTTTAACTCGTCTACCTTTTTCTGATAACTGGTAGCGAGTGCTGCATTCTTTTTCTTTAGCTGCGTGTTCTGCTGGTAAGTCGCGAGCTCTCTTCCCTTGAGGTCTGCGCTTAGCTGTTGTTGCATTCTCTGCTGCTGATCAATGTGAACCTCTGCAAGGTTAACCTCGAGGGGTTGTTTAAACTGGACTGGTGGGTCCGTCATTGTCGCAGAGAATTGGATACTGCCTGATGGGATCAACACGATATTGAGGCGATCTTTTGCTAAGCTTTCCTCGCAGGACACCGACGGTGTCGGAGTTTCTCCAGCGGTGGAACCATTTGTTGGTCGCATGGGCAGACCCGGGTTTACTGTAATCAACCAACAACACCCCTAGCTCACTGGCCCTTTCGGCGACAGACCGCGAAGCGGCCTGAAGTCTCACCCGAAGTGAATCTAATGGGTTGGCCAAGACTCAAGTGTCTTGGACCGGGTTCTACGCACCCTACTTCTCTCTTACACCCCTGCTAGTCACAAGGTCGGTTATCTTTGTGCGTCGCGCTAGTTCTTCTACTAGCGGCTCTTCTCACCGCAATGCCTCTGCCGTTGCGCAAGCTGTGCGGTTCCTTCCTACGTTGCACAACTTCCACTCACTCTCAATATCTCCAACCTTATCGCGTCACTGCGCACCGTGCGACACACAGCTCCTACTCCACGCTAAGCCCTCAGCCCGCGGTATCGCACACCGCAGCTCCTCTGCCGGTGCAATATCGCCTCTCTGCGATATCCTACCTCCGCGGCTTTGCGCTCTCAGCGTTGTCTATGTCGACGGGCGAGACTCAGCTTTCAAGAAAGTTATACTGTGATTAAATGACCATTCGAAGCAAACATAATGAAACCTTTATGCAATCTACTGAAAGACTTCAACTTATATATATCCTTCTTTATTACTGTGAGCTGAACAATACATACATTCATTTACTGCAACTAAATCCATATGCATAATAACCAGTAACAGTAAGTAAATACAATCACATTCATGCAACACATAATACGCAGATTTAACGTGGTTCACCCCCAGGATGGGAGCTACGTCCACCAAATTGTGCTTCTATTATTATAACTTGAGGGAAGCTAGCACAGTTCTGCTGCACCGCATATGCAGCGTGAGATCTTCTTTCTTAGACCTCTTATCTACTTCTATCTCTATATTGCCTTTCTTACAATATATTCTTCCCCCTCTGTCAATCCCTGTGGATTGTTACATGCAGACTCAATGACTCACAAACAAGCTAAGTGCCTGGATCTTTACAAAATAGTCTGTCTGGCTGACTACTGAACCAACTAGCACAACAATAATCTTACTGTCTGACCAACTAACCCACTAACTAATCAACCAACCCTTTACAATACAAAATACAAGCTTTTATAGGCAGCCCGAAGGTCTTGCCATTACAACACTGTGGGCCTGTCCCAACAGTAAACCCATACCCAAATTAGTGACAGTTGGTCCTCTCTGTCCTTGAGGTAGCTGCTTCCTGTCACACCACAGGTCTCTGCAGTCTTCCATGCTTCCCGGCACTGATCATGGGTACTGTGCACCGCTTCACTTCTCCGTCCTTTGTCTTCAATGCTTGAGCCTCATTGCTCCTTCTCCTTTATGAGGGTCGCTGAGCCCTCCTGTCTTCCACCGTTGCCTTCAATGCAGTGGGTGAGCTTTCTTCTCTCGGCTGCTCGAGTACCGTTGCCTTCTTGACTTCTCTATCTCAAAATTCATGGTTTCCGGCTCTGCTCTACAGCTGGAAACGTGCTACGGCGTCGTAGCCCTGTCTTATCTTCTTTCCGCCAAAACTTATCTTTCCACTAAACTAGCAGCTTCTTCTGTAGCTGCGGGACCCTACTCCAACATAAGGCAGAACTATTGGGATTATGGGCCCTTCTGCACTCCTCCCAAATGATGGGCATTCCACTGGTTCATATTTTTGGCGACTCACAAGTCATCATTAACTGGGCCAAAGGTATCACTACTCTCACCCCACCAGACCTCTTACACTGGTGATGGGCATCTCAAAAGCTTATTACAAGCTTTCATGATCTCACTTTCAGCCACATCTATCGTGAACACAACCGGATTGCAGACAGTCTTTCAAAAACAACTCTCACTCTTGATCCAGGTTTTGGCTTTTTTTCAGAATTTTTAGATGACCATTTGGTCACTAGTGACTCATTCCAGCTCTTTTGAGCAATGATTATTGGGAAGTTTCTTCTCTCTTTGGTTACTTGATGTGGCACCACATGAGTGGCTTTTTTGGACAGCAGTTCTGATCCCCTTGGTTCACGATAGATAGGGCTGACTGATTTAGATCTTTTATATGATGAGACAGATTTCTAATGGGATTTTACACTTTCTATTGCATGCCAGTTGCCCCGGCAGTGACTAGATGTTTTCTCTCCGGAACAGACTATTTTCCTGTATATTTTTCTGTGATGTAATCCCTTTTGGGCGGGTGTATTCAATGCCTTTTGATTCCTAATAAGAATATCAAGGACATGCTTTTTCTTCCTGAAAAAAAAGGTACATGCAGCACAAATTTCAAAGTGAACTTTGACTTTATGTTATTTCATACCAACTCTCAACCTATATTTATGTTATTTCATGTTTACTCCATCACCTTTCTCTATGGGCTAGAACCCTTCCCTCCTTTATAGGAGGTTTATAATAAGTTAAAAATAAAGTAAAAGATGATCTAAACATAAATTATTGACATGGGCAAGGGTCCTAATAAGTCATATAAAATAACAATATCTTAAATTACTCTTGGAAAACAATAAATAATTTAAACCAAATCTATGTAATCAATAAATATCAGATCAAATCCTTGCCGTAATAAATATTAAATTTAGATTCCAAATTCCAAAGAAAATTATTCTACGGGATTTTAATTTGTAGTCACTTAATTCAGGAGAGAGTTAAGCATCTCGCTGCAGACTCTTAAAGAGTTTGTCAGAAGGTCTGCAGCGGGTATGCCCATCTTATGCCTATGCAGTTTTTTGATGTCAAGCTTCCTCAGATTTCGGTGACATCGAGAGTTTATACACCAGCATATATTGAGTATATACACTCGTGTATCTACTTGGTATATAGACTGATGTATATACTCGATATATACACTGGTGTATATACTCTTGTCGACGTGGAGCACATGACGACCTGCTCGAAAATCAATCGTCGAAATCCGTGGAAGCTTGGCACCGGAAAACTGCATGGGCATAAGATGGGCATACCCGCTGCAGACCC